>KB666465.1:0-85662 GCA_000349065.1 Anopheles quadriannulatus | reverse complement strand
TCTTTTGGATATGTTGCGCGATGAAGATTTGTGGTTCACCATTTATGTAAAGGTATTAAAACCTAATTTGTATGTTTAACAAAATTTATTTTAACGAACGCTTTACGTTGAATCCAACGAGTACTTGCTTGAAAAATGGCAAAACAAGGTGGTGTTTTCATCACAAAGTGCATTAAATAAATCAGGTAGTGGAATCTAGAATCAAAGTGTATGTAGTCCAGGTGGTATCAGCATGTTTTTATAACCAAATATGAATGTCACTATTTGACAAGACGGGTGATAACTTTAGCTCAAACTGGATTTTTGGTAACTTGACGAATACACAAAACACTCTTAATCTTCGTTCAGAAACAGAAGTGATAAAAATCAGCCTTCTAAATACATGCACCTTGGGATAAGCGCACCTGTATATTGTACCCACTTAGATAGCTGCTCGAAAACTGCTACACAATTCAAACAGCTGACAGGCTGAAATTTCAGCCTACGAACTTAAAACGGAAAGGGCCACAATGTTAGTTCAATTTTAAAATAGTTTAAATTAATATTTGTTGGCGCTTTTATTAAGATGATATCTATTTTCAGTTTAAAACATTTTTTAACAGGTCTGTTCAAATGCCCCCAACAAACCGCAATCCTAATGTTTAAATAGCCAACATTCAATTTCACATTGAATCAATTCAATTGGTTTCGTTCATCCAACAAATAAAAATGATTTACGATTTACAAGTAATACATACCATCTACCCTTAAGCTTCCAAGTGCAGTACATTGCTGGACATTTGTATTGCTCTGTCGTACTCCTACATCGGCCATTGGAAGTTCACATTTTTCAAAGTGTTTGCCATACTGCCATACCAGGCCAGACGATTGAAATACATGGCATCTGTATCAAGACTTCGTTGATTGCTAGAGTTTCTTGAGCTCAACAACATAATAGCGATCATAATAATGATGCACACCACCAAGTGGAATGTATCAGCAAGATAAGAAGGAAGAATTAAAACAAAACAAAAACGATGTTCTATAGAAAAGAAAAGAATGAACAATCTGCTTGAAACACCCCACCAAGACCGATGCACCGGTGCACGTTGATAAGAATACAGATTCGCAAAGGAAAGGACGCTAAACAAAGGTGCAAAAAAGCAAAAGTGTTCGATCGCTATCGTAGGCAGCCCCAGACATTGAATTGTTCGTTGATTGCATTCGCATGCACAATGTAGCGCAGGAGGAAGTCACGAAACTGCTCAAATGTTTGTGTTGCAACAAGCGGCCCCATAATGCGGGACAATGCGGGGAATGCTCTGTGCCGCTGAATCGTCCATTTCCTGTGGTTGTCTTCATCCCGACTTTAACGCCGTCTGCCGGGTGTCTGTCTTTATGCACCGCACATCGTGCCAATGTCAAGGATGGTTTTGGCTGTTGCTGTGTGTATTTATGAACCTTAAATTTGAGGTTTTAGAAGAAGAACAGCCTTAAGCATAATATTACTATGCGAACGATCAAAATTTCACAGACGTAGGATGGTGCACGGCACGAACGAGCGAGACAAAGAAAACGACAACGAAACCTGAAGGGAAGTTTTGAGAAGCCATTATCAGACCTCTGAAACCGGCAATCCTCCCAAGAGCATCGACAAAACCGGCAATTCTCGAAAGAAAGAGTCTCGACGAGCATCGAGGATACTGTTGTAGTTTTCCTCAAAATGCGGACCAATGTTTGCCAACAAACAAACATTGCACCAAACGACGCCTTTGTTGTGTGCGTTTCGTTTCGGTTCGTTCGTGGTTGGGAGATATGATCGCATCGATTGCGTGTTCGATCGAGACCTGTGCTATGCCGCAGGTTCGCAGGTTCACTTTGTGTTGCCCTTTTTCTTGTGATGCGTCTCGTACCATGGCAGGTAGAGCTGGTCCGGCTTCACACCCTTTAGGTACTGTGAGGCAGCGGCGGCAGTCGAAGAAAGGTGCGTTAAATCCCAATTCTTTTCCGGTCAATCCCCAGACCCTAATGCTTGTCGGCTTGCACTGCTGACAAATAATGCAATTGACCCTTTCCGGTGTATCGAGCCGCACGTCAGGTTCCTCGCGTTATGTGGCGTTGATGTCTTTCCTTTAGCGCTTCATTCAACGCGGCACACACCGGTTGCGCGTTTCCATGGAACGTTCGTTGCGATGATTTGCTTCAACGATCAACCACGTAGTTTGCCGGGTAAAGAGAGAAAGTCGCATGAACCGACTGCGGGCGCCACTCACTCTCTTGCAGCACGAATGAACCTCTTGCTGATTTGCGTTGGTTGTGAGAGCACAAGTCTTGGTGAAATTCAAACTTCGGGGGGAACCAGCGTCTTGTATATGCACCTACTAAAATGATGTCATCGGTTGAACTGATCTGGAGCATACTGTATCGATGGGTAACAAGAAACACGAAATGAAAATTGCAAAATTCTTCAAACGTTGGTTTAAATATTCTGCACAGTTCAGTTTACGATTCATAACAAAAAAGAATAATCAGAGTGCATTTTTCATAAAAGTATCTTTTTTGTTTAATTTTAACATAAATCAATACCCTAGAGTTGTTAAATTATAACTTTAAAGCTCTAAGCATTACTGCATTTCATAAAGGCAATTTCACAACGTATGAAATTACGCACAGCCTCCAGTAAAGAGCAACATTCAAAAAAGTAGCAAATGAAAGATGATTGACCTTAAGATCGACCCACAACTATGCGCTGCTAAACCGTTTGCAACTCCCACTTGGAATTTGAACGATCGCGAGTATTGTCCAGCAACAGTTGATGTTGTTAGTTCTCTCCTCTCTCTCTCTCTCTCTCTCTCTTCTGAATCAAGCCTCTCGCAAGCTCCTCAATTTTCAGGGCGGGAAAATCTTGCATGAACGTCTCCACCTACAAAGAGCATGAGTTACACCAGTGCCACACATATTCACGGTCAAGTTGTTGGACGTGTCTCACACCGATCGATCGACGAAACATCGACTTTACTCTCCTGCTCTCAATTTCCCATTCTCTTGCTTGGGATCCAAGACACGCAACTAACGCAAGCAACCAACTCTCCCGTTGCTAAGCTTCCTTTAAGCTTGCAGCTCTACAACACGCGAACAAACTCCCACATCACCGGTTCGTCGACGACCTTTTCGGGCGCACTCTCTTGATCGACGCCACGCATCGGTAGCGAAGTGGCCGAGCACGAGAAAACCACGAGATCAGTCTTGCTTGAGACTTGGAGTGAACTGGAAGTGTTTCCCTCTAGTTTGTAGTGGAGTGGCCGTAAAGTAAAAAAAAAGGAAGAAAAAAAGTAAAGCGCTGCAGAGCCTTGGGCAGAGCAAGAGCACCAAGTTGGCCAGAGTTGGAAGCTCCCTTGGACAGGGTGTGGAAAACAGTGAGCAACATTTGGCTGTAAGCAAACCGACACAAAGTGCAAAGGTGTGCGCGGGATTTGATGCTGTACGAAAGTATATGATCAAGCTGTGAATCGTGTTGAAAGTGTAATAAGAGTGATTTTTTGAAAGCCTATTCGCGGTGAAAATAAAATTGGTGCGAGATTTCTTAGAATCTTCCAAAACAGTGTATTTTCTTCACCGTGTTGCGGTGTTGGATAAAGCGAAAGGAAAAGATTTTTGTCTGTGCTCGTTACAATCCAGTGCAGCAAAGGTGCACGATTCTGAATAAAACAGCAAGTGAAGCTTAGTGTCAAAGTGGTGCGCGCGATACAGCGCTGTAACGCAGGTTGATAGTAAAGCGTTAGCGCTTGGGTTAAAACAGCTCGAAAGCGTTGCGGTGCCGTATTGGAAAGTTGGAACATATCGCTGTCGATCGCGATCGGATTGCTTTTGCGGATACTGTGCCGTTTTACTGTGGATACAATATCGCTGCTGACTGTTGAGCAACCACAGTAAATCGTTTCGTGACCAGAGGAGTAACGAATCAAACCGAATCTTCTCCTTTCCGGTTGCCTTCGTTGACGGCAACAAGCAGCCATGGTGAAAAATGGTAAGTAATCGCAAGATCGCGAGAGGAGTTTCTCCGTCAGACAAACAATCGTATCAAAAACGGCAAAAAGCGGAGCACAAAGCACACACACACAAAAATGGTGGCTCAATCTGTGTTCGGCTCATCTGTAGTATCTTTTTGCGTGGCAGTTGTTAAAAATGGCTGCAAAATTATGATGAACAATCTTTTCTTTTGAAGGCGAAGAATTGTCCAACAGTGTTAATCAGTTTTTAATGTGATTTGCGAAAGGTACAAGCAAAGCAAGGCGAAAAATGTGAATCGTTACATTAGGGAAAGCAGGAAAACATGATAAATATGCATGTTCAAAGCGAATATTCAAAACTATGCAGAAATTTAAAATTTATGTTTGCAAATTACACAAGTTTTTGGTAAAAAAATACTGTTTATTTTTATTCAACGATAAAGAGATTTTAGTTCATGGTTTTGGAAGTTCTTGCAAAAATAGATGAAAAATGTAAAACATTTATGTTGTTTGACATCGAATATGAATATTACAAGACCTAGTAACACTTGCTCTAATTTTTCAACCCTCGAAGAAGATCGCTTGCTCCGTAGCTTGTTAAAACAAACAGCAATGATGCTTTAAATCCATCATTTCCCTCCAAACTCGTGCTGTTACGAATTTCGTAGTGTATCAAATTATTGCACTGCATTACTATGCAATTGTTCCACTCGTTCAGTGTGCCAAAGGCGCCCGAACAAAGCCATCGGAGGCCATCGGTAGTGCATTAATATTCAGCATTAGAAAGCATAAGAAACCATCCGCATCATCATCCGTGTAGTGGCGTGTAATTCCGAAAATTACGCTCAAACGCTAACCTACATAGCGTCGACGGTGAAGATGGGCTTCTGTTCGACAGAGACAGAGAGGAACAAAAAAGTAAGGCAGCAGCAGTGGCAAGCGAAAAAAAGACGATCACGAAAATATAAATTCCAACTCTCACTCATCGCCAACAAACCTGGCAAACAGTCTGCGAGCAAACGGCAACAGACTTTACGGGAGGAGTTGTATACTTTCTCCGTTACATTCGAGTGGTTTCGACGCTTAGACGAGCTGTGGTGTCTGGCGGTATGCACAACTCGCAGCAGAAACAAAGTGACCACCAGATTGATGCTTCCCGTGTCAGGTGGTACCGTCCAAGTGCAATGTGAAACACTTGCGAGAGTCGGTGATGCGCTCGCACAAATCTAGGTGCCTCGTTCGACGAGTATCGATACAGTAACGCTCACCCGGCTCACTATCTTAATTTGATCTTCTGCTTCGATTCAATGCGGTCCGCCACTGGCCGGTGCAACATAATCGACATCTATTAATTCTTGCGGACCCTCAGAGTGTCCCTTCCTACACCCAGGCAGCGTGCAGAACGGAGGGAACAAAAAGTCTAGAAAAAAAAATGCACACTGAGCTTTCCGAAAGGGTTCTGCTCTAGACGGCCGACCCTTCGCCTTGCCATGCGATGGTGGCAAATGTAGTGAACGTCAGTTGTCAATACACATCGGTAGCTTGCCCTCGGCCGAGCGAGCCTACGGGCGGTGACTATAGACGGCTGACGAATGGACAGATGGACAGCTATCAGTGGTGTACTGACGTGACCGGTTGTGTCTGATCCGTGCCATTTCGCGCATTCCAGCGGGCAGCAGCACCATCATGGGCATCCGAGCCTCCGAGTGTGTGCAGCAGCATCGCCATTTCCAAGCCCGAGACATATCGGTGTTAAAAGGGGCAGTCCCGGTTGTCTCTGCATGTTCTGTGTGCCTTTTGCCACTCGTTCGATGCTCGTACGGCTGGGTGCGGGACGCTGCTGCAGGACTGCAAGCCGGGCAAAGTGTAGCAGTGGCTGAGCAATTTTTGCTCCTCGTCATGGAACGTGCGGCAAACATCTTCAGCACTTCTTTTTGTGTAGCATGGTGTTGTCGGCGTAGTGCACAGTTCTAGCAAATTGGAAACATTGTTGTATTGTCTGGCCTCAGGGTCAGACCGATAGCACAGACTATGCACAACAGCGTACCAGCAGTACATGAACAATTATAAGGGCGTTGTGAACATATTGTTTCCATCCTCATCAACGCAAACTGTTCTTATCCTGCCAAGAAAGAAGTTACGCCGCTTGGGAAGGTACATTTTTAAATCGACCACATCTCATCCCAGCCATGGGGACAATGTGTTGCCAATAGTCGCAATAATTATGACAAGCTTTTGCGCTTCAATGATGTATAAATAGCGAGAAAGATGTAGTAAAATCAAGATATCAACCAACTGCCGGCTGCATGTTGGCGGTCTCGATTTAATAACCCCCTTTTTGCCTTTAAGGAACAAAGGGCCCCTTCGGAATGCGCAACAAAAGGCCCTTTGCATTCCTTGATACAAATTATCACCTTAGCAATCGGGTGACGAACTGGGAGGACGTTTTCGCTTTTCAAATGAGATCCACAGTCGGCAGGCCGAGGTAGTACTGGGTACGAAGTTAATTGTAATCGTATCGCAATTAGTTCTTAAGTGCACTCGGAAGCTTTCGGAGCTACAACAACAGTCGGTGTCTGTGAATGGAATACAAATAAATGAAGAATAAAAAGCAGCAGCAGCTTCCTACCGTGTAGTGTGCCACGGTTTGGCTAATTCGTTATTCGCTAATTAAACTATCAACGTTTCAACTGCTGCCAACGACCTGGTGGCGCGCTGCCTTTGGTGGTCGGTGTTAAATTTCAACCGCGCTTTGCGCTAGAACAGCCTAGCTGTGCTCGTGTGTGGGGGGGTACAGTAACTTAAGCTGCAGAAGATTTGTCGTGCAGTGTTGCAGTAATGACACACCGTGGCTGGCAATGGAACAGGCGAGGAACAGATACACACACAGACACACACCTGGTAGCGTCAATTATCTACAATTATCGAGTAGTGCCTTTTTGTCTTCTTTCTATTAATTGTTTGCCCTGCGAGATAGGATGCCGATGAGATGGGGACGGAAACTGAGAGGTCATTAACATTCCACCTGCATGTAGAAGCGTTTTTCTCAGGCACCTAAATCAGTTCTGAGCTTTTTGGAAATGGTTTAATTTTTTTAAAGTTATGATCTAATGAAATTTAAATTTTGAATGAACCAAGAGCAACTAAAAGCAACAAGTTTCAGGGGCACACCGATAGAACGCTCAAAGAATGTCTTCATCTAGACTCAGCGTGAATAAAACGAACCAAGTCAAAATATGATTTAGCGTACAGGTTTGCCCATAACTTTCGTCGGACGGGGCTAAATTTAACCAAGGCCATAATTGATTTTGTTTAACCGCGGAATGAAAGAAATAAGCGAAGGAGATAGAGAGAGCACAACACATTTCCCTTTCCACCATCCTGTTGTCTGGCTTTTCGAATTTAAGCGACCCCAAAACCGGTTGCGAATTTGGTCGAGACGCGTTTCGAAAATTGCCCCAAAACATCGCAGCGCAGCTGGAAATGTCAGAAGCAACATTTGTGAAACGGGTCTCCTTTTTGGAGAAGTTTGTGCTTTTGCGCTAGTGGTTTGGTGGTTTGTTGTTTGGTTGGCGCATTCGACTGTTCTTCCTCCGTTCCTCCTGCGCAAACCCACGGTCGCAGTATGAGGTGGAATTTGGCGTTTTGCAAAAGTCAACCACTTCTCTAGCCACTTGAGTGTCGGAAGAAAATTGTAGGCAGGCAAAAAAATGGATACATATAAATGTCTTCAAAGTGCATTCACGAAAACAAAACAAGCAGAACGTCACCTTCGAAAGTCAGCCAACCGGAGCGTGCTGGAAGCGCAAAGTAGCAGCGCACAAAACGGTGTCCAAACGGATTTAGTCCAAAATGTCGCAGACGGCTTACGGCAGCCGCTCGCTTTAAATGTCACTGAGGTAGGCGTTACGGGCGTACGAAGCCGTTCGGTAAAAAGGTGCGCAGCGCGTGTGGCTGCAAAAAGTCGATCGATCGCGCACGGTAAACCGAACGGCCTTGGATTGTGTGCGGGGTACTTTGGTGTTGTTTGTTGCAAACCTTACCGCACGCTACCAGTTTGCCCGATTTGGGCGGTTTCGTACGGTCCAACGGTGGATCACACTCACCAAAGGCTTATGACGTGGCAAGTCAACACCAAACCTCACAGCACTTTAACATGCCGCTGGGTTGTGTGCGTGCTTGAGTAGGTGGCACTAAGATACCGTCGTATGTGTACACGGTTCGGCCTTCAGCGCCATGACAGCGGGCTACAGCGATGGCGGGTTTCCTCCGGAAGCTCGAACGCTAATTGTCTTTTGCCGTTCAGCAAAATTACGGCTGAACACGGGCCGCTGACCCAGGAGGAAGCTGAATTGGAAAGCAGAGAAGAAGAAACCCACCACGAAACAGGCAGAAAAGTGAAGAACAACGTGAGCAGAAACCAGATTATCATACCCTGGTGACATCACCGCACCGATCGATTCAGCCGGGATCGACCGACGTGGCTGTTTAGCGAACGTTTAGCGAACGCGATCCTGAACCAACTCTCAGCGAGTTGCAGCGGGTTCAACAGAATCATTCCGAAAAACCGGTTGACATCCTGAGTAGCGGGGCTTCTTCATTACGGCGGTTAGCACCCCGGTCAACACAAAAGATGTCATCGGATTTGAATGCCGCCCAGGTGACGAACCTCCGCATTTTCATCCAGCCGTGTAAAACTCACGCTGCCTACCGATACGGGCAGCCAGCGACTGTTTTGTTGGGCGGTGCAGGTCGCAAACAAAAACCAGCAGGAGGTGCTTAAGTTGCATGGCGCAGCGATAGATGCATTCGCTGCGGGGCAGACAGAATGATAACAGGCCGCATGGCCACACACCAGGGCCGCGGAGTATGCATAGCGAGCTGCTAGAATGCAACCACCACGCATGTGTGGTTTAGCGGTTGCATTCGATATCTTCCTTTTTTTCATTGAGCGTTGGTGTAAGTTGTTTTTTCATTGCGCAGTGCAATGAAACCAAACAAACCAAAAAAAAACGCACATGAAAACAGGCGCTACACGCTAGAGTGATAATCACCCAGCCTAGACTAATTTATTGCCGATTTAAAGATGCAGATGCTGAACAGTCACCTTCAATACGGGTTCGTCCGTTTTCGCCTTTTACAGGGAACGGTGAATGGGTGAGCCCCCTTCTGGGCGTATGTAAATGGTTCTGATCGCAATTGCGTTTACCCCCGGCCCGCTTCCGTTCCCTTCGCGCAGTCCCTTAGTCCTTCACCGAGTGGCTGTTTCATGTTCTCGCTCGATAATCGACTCCATCCAATCGATCGAACGATCGATCCAAGAGAGGGGCATCGTCATTATCGTCAATTCAATACAACTTTTGATGCCTTCGGGGCGAAAAAACATGCCCGGCGCCTTGGCCATGATATCTTGTTCGCTGGGATCACAAACACACACACACAGAAACACCATGCAAACGACAAACCCGGGACTGTATGCCCGCCTGTAAACTTGTTTCATCACCGCCAGAGGTCAAATCCTTTATCCAAAGCACATTGAACGCAGTGCAACGACACGCTGACGAAAAATGCAAAACTTTCTTACCATAGGAACGCAAGCTGTGCGCATTCAAGAACGTACGAGCGATTGGCATGCAGTTTGTGAATGATTTTGACTACTTTGAGTATCGTGTGGGCAGAAGCAGCTGGCGGTTGTGGGTCGTGGGTGTGCCGGTTTTCATTAGCATTGACTTAGATTTTCATTACCACGAGTGGTGGTTAGAGAAGCCTCCGGTGGAGCGTTTTGCGCAACCATCCCAATCCATCCGCGAGAGAGATGCATGCGTGCGAGTGCAGCACAGTGAACATAGTAGGCCTATTACGCAGAATGAGGTCATCCCCGTGCAGCTTGTCGATCGCACTCGCGCTTCTGTGAGTGTCGAGCTGTGCCGGTGCACGGTGTGGTGCGGCATTGGAGTTTGGAGTGCAAATATGTGCCGTACCACAGCCACCCACGCCCTCGACACCCGACGCGATGCGCTTTGCTGCTGCTGCTGCATTCGCCCATCAAAGTCAGTTTTGCATCAGTTTCTGCTCGGTGCGTTTGCGGTTTAGCGTTTCTTTTAGGTTGGTCGTGGCAGTGTTTGATTAGCTGCAGCAGTTGCGAGAGTAAAAGTGGTCGTTCCCGGTTTATGCGGTGCAATCGATCTTCAAGGTGTCGGACGGTTTCCGATGCCACGTACCCCGGGTGGTACGATCGTTTAGGTGCGCTCGAATCCGGTCGATTTTATTCAAGGCAATCTTAACTGTCCCCTTCACTAGCGGCTTAAAAATGGCCTGTGTTCTTTTCTGCTTTTTGGTTTCGAAAGTCAACAGTAATCGCGGGACTGGCGAGGGACTGACCACGTCCGTGAGCGGTAGGGTTTATCATTCTGTCGTATATCCTTGGATGAATAATTCGTTTAATGTAGTTCGTGTTTGTGTGCTTAGGCCAAATGTTAAAAGTAATACAATGGGGATATATATTCCATAAGCTTATAATTGTTCTCGGCAAGCTAAAACCCTGGCAATGGAATGGTTTCAACACATCTAAACCGGCGCTGGTATGATCTATTTTATATGATCGCAATTACCCCTCCCAGTACAGGTAGCGCTGCTTGATGAACGATACGACATTTGAAGGCAAATCCTACCAGTGTGCGTTAAAAAAAAGCTGTGGTTTAGCTTCAATTCAATGTGATTTGCACTTGCAGCGTGGCGGCAGCGCAAATGGGCAATGAATAAGTGATACTTACCGATACGGTCAACCGGACCGGCGGCTAGATGGTGGTGGCTAGACTATGACGAAGCGTTTGCCGGCAGGCGCCCCTAAGATGCACTTTACATCATTTTACTCGAGCCACCAACCAAACGACATAGGCAAATGTGTGCAAGGCAAACAGTTGATTCATCTGCGTCCTGCTTCCATCAGTACTTGGTCGTTGAGGCTGCAGTACATCCTACTATGTGCCAGGGCACGGAGCATCAATTTTGCTTTCGAGCTATTATTTACCGATCCGTCAAATGGCAACCGCAAGGCGCCTTCTTCAGGCATGGGCAGACACACACAGACACACACACCCGGACACACATACATACTCGTGCGCTTCTCGAGCGCTGCGATGGGAAGATGTGCGGTACGGGCTTGCGATGTAAATGGCGCGAATCCACAGCTTATAACTCATAATCGCTGCACATTTGTCGGTAAATGGGCGTTCATTTGCACTTTACCACAGCGCACACGCACGCTGCCATGGCTCGATCCCGTGTCCAGAAGATCCGCGCTTGTGCCACTTAAACGCTGGATTATATTCCCTACCAGGCAAGAACCGATCAGTTGAGCCGACACACGAGATGGCAGTGAGAATAAGGCAAAGATCATACGAGCGCGATCCATACCCGATAGCATCGCATACCACCGACAGGCAGCCAGAAGCAGGTTTCCATTTATTTTACTTAGAATATTGATGAATTATGGATCCATCCTTTGGGACGGTTCACGGGAGTGGTACCATTTGTGCTGCTTGGCAGTCGTGCTCGGTTGGCTGGATGATTGAAAAGCGGTTAATAAAATTACCAACCGGAGCCGCAAAATGACACACATACCAGCGGGCCAAGCGGTGCATGATTTCTCATTTTGTTGTGCGATGAAAACCATCACATGATTGATGCAACCCGCCGCTTTTGGGGTAATGTAGACGTTCCTGAAAAAAACATGGCACACACAACAACGATACATCATGCACACGCAAACCGCAATCGCCCGAAATCCGACGCAAACATCCATATCAAGAAAAAGCCAAGTCAACGACCAGTGTGCATCATCAAGCGCAATGCGTCTTAATGCGTTTTAAAGTTCTTCCTCCGCTTTTAACGAACGCCACACCGAAACGCCAATGCAATATACTGTTTTTGGGAGCTTTTTCTCCACTCGCTTCCTTTTATACCGTGCAGAACGAACGTTTGGTACGTTTGGTTAATTACATGCTTGCATTACACGGTACACAAGTTAGTCGAATGCATAGCATAACGAACAGTGGATTTTTAACTCACCTACCGAAACTTCATCGTGTACACGAATTTTGCCGCAAGGGTTTCAACTCCCCTGCACATGAAAAAAAGAGATTTCCCTTGGAATCTTGGAATTGGATGCGGATGTTGGTTGGCTGTACAAGAGAATGGGTTTCTCCCTTTAGTCTTCCTCTAATTAACTTTAGAGCCTTTCCTTACCTCCTTTCACACCGGCTCAACATTTGAGTCCATTTTTGAGGTACATGTATTTGTGTGTGTATGTTTGTATGTATGTATGTGTGTGACGAAAGTTCTCTTCGTTTATTGTTGGTTCCCCAAGCTTCATTGGCCGGCGGCTGACATGGCCGACACACCGCGCGGTGCTCCTTTCAGACCGACAACAATCCTATCGCTGAAGGTCGTTCAGTTGATGGACGTCTTTAATGAAATTGTCATTTGATATGTTTGTGCGACTTAGGCATTCCTGTTCCGATTGCATTGCGCCCACAACGAGCCCCAGCTTCTCGATCAACGTCACCGATCGATTCATTATTGAAGCCGAACCAGTTAGCTAGGCTAGAACGGCACACACGGCTCTATCGGCTGCCGTTACTCTAATGACGCCAGCTAAACGCCCGCTAACGATCGTTAATCGCCATGATCGATGATCTTATTAAGCAGCCGGGAGAGCGTAGGAAGCACTGTTCTGGACGGGGCAGCATGTATGCGGAAAGCTTATCGAGTCCATTTTGAGCTGTTCCAGCTCACTCGAAACGGAGAAAAACGGTGGTTTCAATTTAATGTGCTGTATCTGTGAGTGTGTGTGTATGTGTGTGTGTTAAGGCACACCGGGCGCAAGTGTTACGTTGTTGCCGAATGATGGATTGTGACGTCTGTACCCTTTCCAATTAATTGTCGACGATCGACGTGTAGACGATTTCGAACAGAAGAGATTTCGGCACAACAATACAGAAAAGGTGGTCGGTGGAATCACAAGAGTGGAATACACGATGGCTCGTAGCATCGCATTTTGTAGTACAGTCGTAAAACAATGCCGATTGGCAGGAGAGAAAATCGTCAACAACATTATTAAAGAGTCGACAACGTCCGAATGGTGACTGCTGGAGGTTAGTTTGGTTTCACTAATGAGCGAAACTCACCGCACTCTTCTATCAACTATCTTGAAGATGGCAATTCAATTCGACCAAGTCGTTTCCCGTTTGACAGCGATGACAAGTACATTTGCTGGAAGCAGCAGGTCGACCGCCGTTGCCCAGTTTAGCACTGTCTCTACGTTAGCCGCTCGTTGGAGAGATGATTCTTCAAAAAGAAGAATTGAAAAAGTCTGTTCCAACGGCCAACGGCAGCATACATCAAACCAACAATCGGAGTAATTACGAATTGTTTTAGTGATTGGTTGACAGTAAAGACAACTTTAATACATCCCCATGTCCATTATCGACTCACCCGCCTGTGCTGGCAGCGCTGGATGATAGACGCGCAATCTTCCTCCTATTAGGGTCATGATGAAATTATAACTATCGTTCTCGGTCGTCCTTATCCACCTGTATCCACGCACCCTCGCTCATCCACGCACATCCGAAAGCGATCGGAGGTCGAGGAACTTGCGTTCAAAACGAGGGAGAAATCATTCAGAACGTTCTGAACGTGACTTCCACTTATGCGGCCGTTACTTCACATTCACTCTCGCAAGCAAGCTGCTTCGGTCGGTTCGGGCTAGACCGCAGCTTTTGAGCCACGAACCGGCAACCGGCCTTGCTGGCGAAGATGTTGTAGTGTCCAGTGTGATCGTTATGTTCATTATAGCCGTCATCATCGTCATCGCTGTCGACTGCAGCGCCTTCAACAGCGACGCACTGTTGGGGCCACCTCAATCCGAAAGCCAAACTCAAACGTCTTCGGACTTCGGGACGACCCCGATCACGCACTTCACGATCGACTCTTGTCTCCGCCGCGTAACACATGCAATAGCACCGGCGGAGGGATAAAACGTTGAGTGATAGGGCTTCATTGTGATTGTATTATACGAGTCCACTCGCGTTCTGGAGCGTCCATAATCATCATCAGCTCAGCTGGCTAATTGGTTGTCAGAGCTGGTAGCTTCTGTATGCATGCAACCGGACACGGATTTCCGTGCCCTGTCACACTCACAGTCGTTCGGAGCCGTTTCGAGAGTGTGTGTGTGTCCGAACTCGAAAAGGGGACGCGCGGGAAACCATCGGGCATTGATTGATGCTCTCGTTTTTGGAAGCACCATTACGCAGCGGTTCGGTTGCTTATTTATGGTCGTACCAGCGCCTCACTGTTGGTTGGTATATTTTAAGAAGCTGAGAAATGTGCTTTTCTTTCCGATACATTGTATCATCAGCTGGTTCTAGCTGCTACTCGTTCCCAGACATGGTTATCGTAGTCGTTAGATGAGTGTTCAACAACCAAGGCGAAGATTCAGAAGAGGCTTACCAACGTGCTTAGAACAAGAATTTGCTTTTACTCTTGCTCGACAGCCTTACGATGACTGATGGCTAGTTTGCAGGCCATCGGTATGTGGTTGAGAGCAAGAAGCTCCTTTAGCAGTGCTTGATCAAGTGGAATAATACCACTACTCATGTATTCGAAGAAATTCGCACGGGCTGTTCTCAAAACACATGGATCCAACCAACTAAGGAGATGCTGCAAAAATAACGACACGCCATCATTACATGACTCTCAAGCACTGCAACGGTATTTTCCATTCGAATGTAAACACAACGGCAGCATTGAACCCATTGAAAGGAAGTCAAAATGGTCCGGAAGGTTTATTGTTTACCCATCGGCAAAATAAAAATACGCCTCCCTTGATACTAAGGAGGTCCGTCATTCCCATACTTCCTGAGTCACTCTTACCCTATCTCACGGTCCATCGCTGCCACCGCGGATGAAGTAAAATGGCGCCTTCTCTCTGCAACATTTCTCGCGCGGTGTTGTTTGTCGAACGAGAAAAAATTAAAAAAAATCCGAACAACTCAAGTGTGTGAGCAGATCAGTGAATAAAAAAGGTCACGACCTACTTCAGCACTCTCGCACACGAGCCGCTCTCACTCTGCACTGCCATAGTTACACTTACTACTTGGGTAAAGGTAAACACTAGCATCAGCACACACCAACACATACGCACTGTAAGTACCTGAGGCGTAAGCGTCTCCTTTTTCAGCAAACTTAATCGACTTAGGTACGCACCGCTTCGAATCAATTAAATTCATTATGCAACAGGTTTATCGCCGGGTGCGTGCATGCATGAGTAGCAGCGCCTACCAGCCACAAGATGGCCGATAACGCGAGCCAACTTCCTTCGCCGTAGCAGAGCCCCGGATGACAGGCCGGATGGGTGGATGACTTAAACGCATCTAACGGTATTCACCACCTGCGGCACCCAGGGCTACGGCTACGGCCAGGAGGGGGAGGGGAAATACCGAGAGTGTGCTACTCTCGTGCAGAACGAATACCAATCCCAGGCCGCGAATGCAGCCCGTGGAGCTAGTTTCGCTGCGCATGGCGTGCGCATTTTTAGGCGATGGCGCTGGCCTGTATTAACAGTTATTTGTAGGACATAATCAACGCAAACTGTTATTTGCGAGCCTGGTTGCATCGTTACGGGGCAGAGTTTTGGTGTCGATGAAGGTGGTCTTGGTGGCGTGCATAGGGCAGGACAGCGTGACTGCTTGCTGTGTGCTGTGTGGTGTTTGTTTTAGATTGTCACAACAGCGAAAATGCGTTTGCACACGCCCTTCACATGGAGGTGTGCGTGACGCCGCATAAAGGACATGATAAGGTAACATAAATCACTTCGATGGGCGCTAAGGGCACACTGCTTCAGTACCGGCGATGTGGTAAGCTACATTGGTGCTGTGCATGTTTCTTCGAAAGTATTATGCGATTAACCCATGATGCCTGCATTTGCATCGGAACCGAAGGTGTGCTGGTAACGTGACTGATCTTTACCACATGCTTGGAGATGAAGCATGTGTTTTCATTAAGTGGGAAACTATTAGTACGATAAATAAGTATAATACTATTGAACAGGTTTCGAGAAACGAAAACGGAGCAACTGTGTATCTATCCCACTACTTGTTTCTTTCCTTCATTCAGTCCATTCGATTCTGATGATATCGATGAATTGATATCGATTGCTCAGAGCCACTTTGACGGTGCATTCAGAAGTGTTGTTTCACAGTCACTGCCTGCACCCTTGAATGGTCGATTGCATTCGATAAATGGCTGCACTTGCACAACAGAACAACGCAGGCACTTCCAACATGTGTTTGTGTGTGCGTGTGTCCTAACAAAACGTTCACTGCAAAGACTGGATATTCACGTGATAACATTTTCACGACCAATTAACTACCAAAGGAAGACCGAAGGCTTGAAGCAGTTGAGCAGCGCTGTACATGCCACCACGGTTCAGGTTTCACATAGTTCGAATCGTCTAGGAAAAGTTTGTATGATGCTGCGCTGCTTTTCTACTGACTACATAACTGACCAAAGCAAGCATCAGGTGAACTGTGCAAGAGCAACAGAGAAAAAAAAAACGGGAGAAACGCAATTTTCTACGCTGTTTGCGCTGTTGGTTTGTTGCCTCAATGAAAGTATGTTGGAGGTTTTCTTTTCAATTTTAATTCCTTTTGCCCCAAACATTGATATCGTTACACTAAACTATTTCTTCCCAATTTTTTGTTTTGTTTTTTGCTCCCGACCGTACGCCACCTGAATCATTGGAGGAATTTAATGTGTTCGATTACCGCAGCTTCGCAGCACAGTCTCAAACAGAGATTAGGACGCATTACGAGCTTTCTTCTTACCCATGTGCATCGCACACCTTCCGACCGTTGGGGAAGCTTTTTGCTTCCCTTTCCATTTGTTTTTTTTTTTTTGTTGTAACCGTTTCTACTTAGTCTTTTCGTCTGACGCTGCTTAAAAACAGTTATGTTAATAGTCGTGCAAAGATACTTGAGCTCGTTCGAAGCTAAAGAACAAGTTTTAGTTTTTGTTGCTGTGGCTTGCTGTTGTGGCTTAACTTCATCGTGAGGCTCTCGTTCCCTTCGGGCTCCTCAGTACATTCCATCGTGTGTATTTTTTTATAGGGCCTCGATGGAATTGATCACACAGCGCCGGTGTGCGGAACATTTTTAGAAAAGCCTAAGTACATGATCAAAATGTTGTTGTTGTTGTTTTTTTCTTGCTTCGCTTCTCTACCTAACCGTGTGCCGTACGTGCAGTCAAGTGAACAGCAACACTTCGTGAGCATCGATCGCAAGACCGGCATCGGTCAAGCCTCGGTTGAGAAGGGCTTTCGTTCACGGGCAGCCAACATAATAGCGGACAGATTTTTACCGTTCGTTCGAATACGAGAGCTAAGGATGGGGATGGGTTTGCTGGCTCGCCATTCATGACCTTTGTGCCCTTTTGTGATGGGATAGGTTCGGTAGCGGTAGCATTCACACTAAAGCAAACCCCGATTCGATTGGAAACATCAATCTGTTGATTAGAAAAAGGGCAACCCAATTATCGCGAGCAAACGAGGAAAGGGAAACAATATATCGACCGATTAGCTCTACTGGTGTGTGTAAAGAAAAGAGCGATAAAAAACGTTAATATAAATTAATTCGGGCTAGAACAGTGTTCAAACATAAGCACCACTGCTATCTGTAGCGCAACAAATTAGAAAAAAAAACGGCCACATTATTTTTTCCACCATACTGTTGAGCTGCGATACTGCACCCCGAACGACCGCGAGCCTGAATAGCTTATTCTCGACAAGAAGCTGAGTCGTAAAATTTGAATTTTATAACATCACCCCATGGAGCGCGCGTGCACGAAATGCTCGGTCTTGTAGATTTCCGCAGAGCGAAGCGGTGAAGAAAATTCTCAAATCCCTACGGTGCTCCCGGGAGCCCCATAAACCTAGCTCGTAACGTTTTAAATGATTAGCTTCTCCTTTCCGAACTTCCTAGGCATGTTGAGCAGTAGATCGCATCTTTGTAGAAATAGCGATTGTTTGAGTATTTGGTCGAAAATGTTCCCCCGTCAGTATGCTGCCCAAGTGTGTGTGGCAGCTGGACGTGCATTCCTGCTGAGGGAATGGTCAGCATTAATTAGATAACGTGGATGGTATTTATCCAAGAACTTTGAACGTACCATGAACTCTTCAGCATGGACGTGGAAGCTTCCCTGTCCGACAACGGTCCGCCACGGCTCTGACGGCTGCGCAAATGACGTGACGAACCAGCAGCAGCGAGGTCATGCTGTTCCGAAAACCGAGATGCTGTGACGCGATCGCTGGGAATGTCTTATAAGCATACAATACATCATTGTGCTATTTTCTAATGACTACAACCGTAGCAAATGATTTGGTTTTTGGAACAGCTTCAAAAGCCCCCGTTGTCGTCAATTTAGTTATTGGTTGTGGTAAAGACTGTGCTAATGATACAAATATTTACCAATCGTCGCTCAAAACACTATTTTATGTTGCAATAACACTGCAAATGAACAAACTTTTGAAACGACCAATCTAAACCGAAGCTCTTCCATTTCGATATCGTACTACTCACGGCGGCCTTTTTTGCCGGCTGAATTATCAGCATTTCTTTACCGCGAGAAAGTATCGGAGAAACGAAAAAAAAAGCCAGCACAAAATTCGCTACAAATCAAACCACCCTGGCCTGATCAAGCTCCACTGATCGAGAAAGCGGCCCAATCGCGCTCAGCGTTGGTGCAGATTATTAAATGCAAATGAGAGTAACGCCTCGATGCTGGCAACTAACGCACACCCATGCGCCTTAGTGGGAAACTGGATTCCATCCACCATCTGTGCGCGTCCGGGTCCGTTACGGCGCTGATTCAAGCCCGTACCAAATGTGACTAGCGTAATGTATAATGGAGCCGCAAGACTCGAGGTAGGCGGGAAAGGAAGGTCGATCAGAGCGAGTGTTATGAGTGAGACTGGATCCGCCGACGTACGGAGCAAGTTTCCCTAGATGTCTCGACCTGTTCGGTTTTGGAAAGGCGTGATTTCTTTATTTTTCGATTGCGTGTGTTGGAGCGCCCCAAGGGTTGATGTGGTAGTTACTGTCGCCGGATCGTGCCCGAGGCCCCCAACCCAACACCTACGCCACACAAAAAGGTTGGCGAGGCTTGCGAGCAATTCATAACAGACGAACGAGGTTAAATCGCGCCTTTTCGAGCCATTGTCATACCATCATCTGTCGTCTCGGTTAACACAGCCAATAGTATCACTTTTTAACGTTGATTTGCTATATTTATTCTCATCTCTCTTCTCTCTACATCTCTTTTTCTTTCACAGGTAAGACCGGGTGTAGTAATATCGAAGTGAGCAAATCTTGATTCTGACGATTCTGCAAACATCAAGCTGGGTGGTAAGACAATGCTCGGGCGGGGTTGGGATTGTGCGGCTTGAGTGAGAGATGACGGCACATTCATCAGCAGCCATTCACCCCGGACTGATCGATCAGAAAGTGAGAAGTCCATGTGCGATAACTATCCGATCGAGAATCGAGAAAGAAGCGGTCGAAAGAATGGAAGGAAATTCCACCGCGGAGTACGGGGCAAAAAGAGGATACCATTCGTTGAACAGATGCGGTGAAATGAGCAAGATCACGCAAGATGATCTCGCACAATGAATTCAATTAAAACGATGATCGACACCATCGCACATAGTGATTCGTGATCAATCACTAGCCTATGAATTCACTACACACACACTAGCGAAAAGAGAGGAAAAATGAAACGCAGGAATGTACTCCCTTTCTTTCCTGCTGGTTTGAATTAGCTGCACTATTGAGGCCGTTGACGAACGCATGATTGAGCGATGGATTACGATCGAATTGTGCGCTGAATTTCGATCAGACCACGATCACACCCATAGCGATAGTGTTTCATTTTTTCAGTGCGTTTGTTTTCCTCCGGTCCAATCTATCCACCATCGCCATCGATCCGGCTGGATATTTTGACAATCTCGGCTCTAACGAGCGGCGGCCGTCTTACGGATGGGCACGGACTGTATGAGTCGATACCAGTTTTGCTGGCGTCATACACCTTTGGGCTTCTTCGTTGGCAACAGCATCTCATAGCCATAGTTCACCCATACAATTATGGTGCAGCACTGAGAAGAGGTGGAAATTGGACAACCCCAAGAGGTGTGTTGAATAACGAACGTATCTTTGGCCGTTGTTGAACCACGGTTTTACCTCAATTTCTTGACGGCCTCCTTTTTTTGCCCCGTGCCTGTTCCCAAACACATACAAGTCATTTCCATTCCTTTCTACTACTGTGCACTATGTGCCTGGACGATCGGTTTCATGCTGCGGCCATACCCCTTCTCTCCATCCCTACAACTCTCTCTCTCTCTCTTTCTCTCTCTCTGTCTTTCGCTCTCTATCTCTTTAAGCGCTGTTTGCAATGCGCGGACGCTCGAATGCTGTGCTGTGCTGCCATTCTCCATATGTGGTCCGCGAGCACACTGCCCAATATGGAAGAATTATGTATCCAAACCTTGACGTTTTCGAACGGAAACCGTTCGAAATCGATGGGTAGCGGTGGGTACCACCACCAGCCACCAGCGAGCAATAATATTTACAGCCGCGTAGCAATCCGCCGTGCTGTGCTGTGTAAAAGAAACGTACAAGAAAGGAGAGCGATAAAAAAGCTCAACGAAACAGAACTCTTTTTCAATGTTGTGAAATTTCTCTTGATTACGCAACTTCTGAGGGTTGTGCGCTGGTATGGTGTTTTGAACTAAATAGAAGGTATGTGACTTGCAAGTGTCTGCTGTTCTATTCTGGGTAGGTCCTTGAAAGAAGACTCTTGATGGGAAAGAACAAAAAAAAAAAAGATGTTCGTGTTCATCACGCTACCCCAGTATGCTGAATTTGGTTGCCGTCTTGGTCGGGCGATGATGGCAACAGACAGTAAACACGTTTGATGAGAGCTTTAAGAAAAATAATAGCGCATGAGCTATCTCCAATACCATCGGTAAGCTGATAACGAGCTAAAACTTCTTCGAAAATAGTATTGTGCAAACGAGTTCATGTTAAAAGCCCAATTAGCTGTGAAATAGCCTTCGCTCCTAAGCATCACTTATCACGGTACAGCTGTGTTAGAAATACGTTGGAGTTGGAGGCGTAGTGTAAGTAATTGCTCTGACGCTTCGTAATGGTTACTGTTCTTACTAGCCATTAGTTTGAAGATGACAGAAAGAAGGCCACTACATGTTTTGAAAACATAGGCGCTAGCAAGAGTCATAAATCATCCTAGCTTCCCTGCGCTGCTTACGATCATCAGTTGTGGTTTCCCGAAGGATGTGGTTTCTAGTTTCAACTGGCAATAATCTCGGCCTAATGAGCACCATTCGGTTCCATCCCCGGTGCATTCCTGTTAATCGCCATTCGATCCTAGCCAAAGTGCCATCATCTACTAGGATTATGGAGCAATCGAAGAAATAGATCAATGATCTTTTCGCGTTGTGATCGCCACGTCTGCTCCTCGGATCATAGCACTGTGGCCAAATCGCTTCTTTACTCTTCACACACAGCAAACTAGAGTGGAAAAAAGAAAGAAAAAAGAGCGAAGAACACAACGTTCTCTAGCGAAGTTGTGCAAACGATTGCATAAACATTTTGCGCTTCACATCAACCACGTTCCAAGCAGCCGAGCAGCTGGTAAGAAAAAGGTAGCTAAATGAAGAAAATAAATACTGCACAAAAAAACACGACCGCGTAGCCAATAGAATGGCAGCACTGCAAATGTCTCAGCCGATAAACTCCTACCAGAGTGCTTTAGTTCATTAAAAATAGATCATCCTAGGCAGTGGCAGAGCAAGGGCGGCCGTACCGGAGCCGTGCAAGGTGGTGCACATGATTGCATGAAGATTCTTCAGCCACTTGGCACAGGCCACAGTGCTCGCGAGCATGTAATCGAGATCAAGGTTGCAGGTGAGAAGACATACACGCGGTTGTGCATCTCGCGAAGAGGAAGAATTGCAGCATAACCGAGACGTCGGAAGCATCGGTGCGTAGAGAGCTAGCGATGAAGCATTTCTCGAATGCACTCGGATTTAGCGGAAAAGTATGTTTTTCTACACTGATTAGCCTGCAGCAGAGGGGCAAGTGCAGAGGGTACCAGAGAGCGAGGAAGGTGTTGTCGAACATCTGTTTGGTGGTTGAAGTTTTTGTTTGATCGAGCTTAATAGTTGTCTAAGGGAGGAATCGTAAGCAACGCCAGCGCGGAGAGATCGACAGCTGAAGCTGTGGAATGCATCCGAGTACGAGTCAATGAGAGCGTATGAGTTTGACTCGTACATGCATTGCCCGTTCCTGTTGCGCTAGGTTTGACAGCTCTACAGCTCTCCACGCAACGGACTAATTGCACTCGCGTTCGCTGATTTAGCTTGCCCGGCTTGCTCTAGCATTCAAGGTACTAATTATCGATCTTGGGAAGTTACAAATTACCACTACTACCGCCCTTTTTGTATCTTCAGTATCCAATAAACTGCCCCGCTCAATGTAGACCGCGAAGAAGGAAGCTGACAAAACCAAGATTCTGAAATATTTTCTCAACCATTGCTTTGTACCGGCTTAACATTGCTCGAATGATTTTGTTCGACGATCGGTCGGGATGATCGACAGCGATCAACAGCTTCGGCAGACACGTCCGCAAGGCGTGAAGCAAAACAATGAGACGGTTTCAAACGAATGAGAAAAATGCGTCCATCTCTTCTGTTGGCTTTGTGTTTTGCTTCCTTGCCTTTTGCCTTGAAACTTCTATGAGCGTTCGAATCAAACGTCAGCCCATCTGACAAGCGATGTCTATTGGGGCGGAAGAAATGATTGGTTGGATCTCATGCAAAACCGGGCCCTGGGGAGTGTGGGTAGGGGGAGCGATGGTTAGTGGCGATGGTAGCAGTCACCACCGAGTCGGCCTTGCTTGTTTGCGTGATTGTTGATTTTTTTTCGCCCCTTGCTTTCTGCAAGATGATTCAAACAAGCAGTCATGTGAAAGACAAACGTGGGCTGGAATATCTGCCCATTCGTAAAAGTGAGAGTTCAAATAGAAACGAAGCGAAATCATCACACAATCTCGGGAGAAAGTGGTATGTGTAATGGAATCCAAACGCACGGCTTGCCGCAAGAGGGAGATGAGCTTAAGTCGATCCTTTGGGAAACGACTCGTACTGGGGAAGTAAATCTCACCACGCATTGTACATGTTTCAGACGGGACAAATTTATTTCAAAATGTTACACTAACACTACATCACTCGCTCTAATCTTAAGCTCTTATGGAGATTTATTGTTTCCATTTTCACGGAGGACAAATGCACATTGGCCCAGCAGCGGGAAGAGCGCAGTTGAGCCCGTGGCAGCAATAAGAGAGTACGTTAATTACGAATATCGTTAGCTGTCGGCTGCCGGCTTTAAGCCGCTAAATAAAGGACGAAGATCGAGAACAAATTGAAAGTGACCGATTTGAACGAGTTCGAGAGGCGTGGTTGAGCGCGTGCTGCAACGAACCTTGGCAATCGTTTCTCACCCAGCATTCGGTTTGGTATTCTGCACTAGATTTTATGTAATTTGTGTATTCTGTTTTGCTTGATTGACCTTAATTATAGAGGAAATTCGAACAACTTGCAGACACACAGTTTTAGTGCGTACTATGGGGGATATTCCTTCTTTTTTTTTGCACTGAACATTCCATGGAATACTGACCTCACTGTGTTCCAGGAACTAGTTGGCTCGGTTTCGCTTGCTGGTACCGAAAGAAAGCGGCAACGGGGCATACTTTGCGAATGGGTTTAATGTACTTCCAATATATTCCAGAAGACGCAAGATGTAATTTCTGTGGTGGTCATCACGCAAGCGTTTTACTCACAGCGTAAAGGAAACGATTCAAAGTGCCTTCGCAAATCATTAATGGAGGGGAAGTGCGGCATCTTTTAATGGTCGAAACAAAATTTGTCGTGCCGTCAGGTTCAAGCACTATGACCCATCACAAAACATTGTGTTTAGGGCATTAGGCTGTACGCTTTTTTGCTCGTTAATCACAGCCAACCTTGTAGTATTTACGTGTGGATTGAGGAAATGGTTCCACCATGGTGCTAGTAAAGCATATCCGTTCTCTTAAGACAATCCAGAGGGTTTTTGATAAACGTGACGGTGAACTTTTTTAAGCAATAACATATGAGGTAATTTTTATTAATTTTCTCCTTCCTCAGTACGGTAGCCATGAGCGGTCACAACTGTTTTGCATAATATAATATCTTACCTTCATGGACATCGCTATTCTTCTGGAAGCGATGAACCAAAACAAGGTCAGGATAGTTAGGACAAAAGCATTGAACCAATTGTTCAGCTCATTAAAATTGATGATTGCTAAGCGGGTCTTCCGTGGACCACGCAGGCCGTCCGTAACCTCCAACAATGGTAGAACTGGTGTGTCCGCTTGAATTCGAGACACTGCCAGCGTCTTATAGGCCATTGTTTCAAGTGTGATTTCCCCTTAGTTCGCTATGTCGTTGCGAGTACCGGAACACTGTGGCTCAAGCTACACCCATTTCTATTGGGTGGTGGCGCTTACCAGTCAAGTTTGCTCGGTGCACTATAGACAGATTCCTCTCCGCATCACACAGATCGCCGCTGGATCCAATAGGCAACCCACCGGTAACTTCCATTTCCGACCCGACCTTGAAGCTCTACCAAGGGTGTACTAGGGTTTATGTATGCACGAATGCGTGTCTGAGAAGTGGAGATTTTTTTCTCCAAATGTCACAAACCATCAGTCGCAGGCGCTGTGCTTCAAGTCGAGCTGTAACCTTCGCTCGCTACAGCTCGAATCGCTATGGGATGAAGTCATACCGCGTTGCCCTTGGCGACTATGACAGAAATTCAATATAAAACGCCTACTACGACGAGTTCTTCACCGTTATAGGCTTAAAAACAACAACAACTCAAGTTAACCACAAGCACACACACGCTCATGCACACTACAATAGGATGCTTTTCTGGAGGGAAAATTTCTCTTTGTGGAACGCACACCAGTTTCGTAGCTGGTGTCATTTTTTGCCAAGTTTGTGAATGATCGACTGGTCAAAGGTTTACGTCACAAATGTCAACTTTCACCTTAATGGTTGGACTACTGTTACTTACGGCAGATGGTCGATCGTTTATTGTATCTCCTTGGGCCAGGAGAGGAACATGTTATGATTGGGGTCGGTAATAAATAAGTCCGTCTTTGGTGTCGCAGCTGGAATCCGGTTCGATTGTATGTTTGGCGGTATTTTTGCAAGATTTCACCGATCGGTATGTAATGAATTGATGGCTGTGCCTTGAAATAAATTGCATTGAAGTGGAACTGTGCATTGTTATCCAAGGATAAATACTTCCATGTGTTACATAGCTCACATTTTATTGCTTAATGTTAGTGCTTCACAATACCATAACCATACAAGTGTCTTGACTTGCTAACAAATCAAACACTACCAAAAATTTATTATTTAAGTAAAATATTCACAGAACTTGTGGAAAGTATTTATCGTGCAAATAACCGCTGCTTTGCTCTCAGGGGAAATTTTCCGCGGTGATATTGAAGTGCTGGATTATTGCGCTACCACAGCTGCGTAAACCATCTCTTTCTTGACAGGTTGATTTGATTCGAATATCTGAAACGAATGCTAGGCGTTCTCAGCCTTCCATTTATGAAAATTAGAAGAGCTTGGTGTTCGTACTGATTCAGGAGATGATTTTATAAAATTTAATTTATTACCATCTACCATCCGGTGGATGTCTGTTCGAATTGTACCCAATGAAGTGCAATAATTTGTTGCCTATTATTTCTACTGTTGTGAAAATAGTATTTGTTTTACGTACGTTGTTTTAAAAGTTACTTAACGAAACTGTAATGGCTGAACAAACAATGTGTCGCTTCTAGACCCTATTGCTTTCATTTTCTACAACATGTATGAAGTTTTCACTTTAACTCACGCTGAAAATTGTATGGCAAGAGTAATGGTAGAGAGGATGTGGCATCGTACCGTACGTTACCGCAGAACTGATTAATCTCGTTCAAGCTGCATGGGCGCAACGGAGAACGAAACGGCGGTACCTTGTCGTAAGTGCTGAACGGGCGCAAAGGCGACGAACCCTTTCAAAGGGCTGCAGGTCTTTCCTTTGGCTGTTGAAATGCCACCCCTGCTCAACAAATGGTCAACCTCTCATCACCAGCGGTGGTGACGACGGTTTCACCCGTTTCCATTCTTTGCACTCGAGAATGAAGCGGTCTGTCTAGTAGCGCATCCGCGCGGTGTGCTACTTGAGCGGTTTTTCTTTTCACCTGGGCCGGTCTCGTAACAGGAAACTATCAAACCCCGTTCCCATGTGTTTGCGCCCCTTTCCCTCCTACCACTGCGACCCGGGTGCGCTCTTCCAGCTGTGACCGGGCAACCCACGGGCAGAAGTGTTTTTCCACCGGCCGCTCAATGGCAATGGGGTGTAATGGGGTTCTCGGAAGAATCGAAGCTGAAAGCAGAATTTAAATTGCTTCTCACTTCAGCAAACGCACTTCCATTTGTTCCCGTGCACGCTTCCACCCCGCGATGTCTCCAGCCACTTGGGTATCGGCATCGGCGTTGGATCATTTCTCGGTTTCGATGAACTTGAAAAACTCTTGCGGCCACTGCGGCATGCCAATGTGAAGCTGGGGTGCGGTTTTGCGCGCTGATCCCAGCCCATCTGGTCATTCGCCTGGGATGGATATTGAGCGGAAAATGGCTAAATAATGTGCTTACGTAATGTCCGACACTCGATATGGCGGGCCGTGTGTGTGTGTGTGTGTGTGTGTGTGTATGCGCGCGCCGGGGATACCGTCAAGAAGGTTCAAGAGGTACGTAACCGAGGATAATGATGACAGAAGTCTTCTGCAACAGCGATCAACTTTCTCCACTAGCACGCTGGTTCATTACCCGCAGACAGGCCTTTCCTCCACATCATTCGCATGGGTGCGACGTTCTGAAGAACGGTGTTGTTGTGGTCACAATATCAGCAAATAAAAGGAGCTGTTGAAGCCGTGACTGCTTCCCTGTTGCTTGATTATACGTGCTACCGATGACTTTGGCTGTATGAATGCGTCTTACACTTACAAACGAAAGACCTTTGAATGCATCTTGTTGAAATTCTTTTAGCTACATCACAACACCAACTACTACTACTACTACTACAACCAAACAAATTCAACCGATCGTAACCGGCGCAGTGATATTCTCCTCAGCAGAAGACGTTCGCATGGGGCATAGGGGGTTAAGTTAAATTGTAAAAAAAACACATCCTACTCACCCACCATTCTGCAAAGGTGCAGATGCTTGATTGTCGAGAAGCAAAATGTTAAAGTAAAAAGGTGGAGAAGATTGCTCACATATATAGTTGATCATAAAAGTGACCTCCGGGTCCGGGGCGCTCAAGAGTGGCTGAGAATTCTCATGCATTTTTGTATTGTGAAAAATCACCGATATATCAAGCGTGGCGTAGCAAAAACTGGTGAAAAGCGGGAGGGAGTGATAAACAAAAGCGGTGGGAGAGCGAGGTTAAGCGGGCGGAGCGGATACAGAACATGGCGAAAATCGGAACCACAATCCGCCGGAGCAAGCAGCAAACCGAGTTCTGCCGGCATGTTCTCTCCCACTGCGCAAATTCATCGCGGATGTTTAAGTTATTTTTTGTTTTTGGTTTGTTATTTCATCTCTCCCGGAGAAGCTATTGTTAGTCACTGAGGAAAAGCGGGGTGGGAGTTAGGAGTGGATCGGTTGTCGGGAGGTACGAGATCTTGTAGGCAAGCTGCTGTATGCAGCGCTCTTTGACGGTTTTGATGATTTCCCGGGCTTGTACGAAACGAACCAACCGAGGGAGCTTTTTGACCAGCAATCCGAAGCAAATAGAAGTGTGTGTGTGTGTGTTTGTATGTGTGTGCGTGTAATGGTGATGGTATTTAAGTATGCAAAATTATGTTCCATTGTTTTCCAAGTACAACGCAGAAAAATGAAGACGCATCTCATATTTTCCCACTACATCCGTCGGTTTGCCGTGTAGGTTTGCCTATTTTTTTTTTGCTTGATCTTTCTCTCGTCGCTCTGCCGGGCGCGCACTGCCTCTTACTATCAGCTTAATGACGGAGCGAGCCATGCACAAATACCACCAGCGCGCCCGGGTTCGGGGTTGTACCGTGTTCAAGCACCTTCACGAGCAGCATTCACGACTCGGCTGGTGAGGTTGTGCCGTTATGCCGTTATGTTAAGACATCACGAAACGCTGGTAATAATTATTCGCGCCCTTTATACAATGCGCGAGCGGGCGCGCGCGCGCGCTCAGAGAGACCCGTTTGACGATTGGATGCTTTAAAGTGGAATAAAAGAATAAGCTTGAATGCATATTTCAAACCGGCATGTTTGGGCTGGTATCGGTAATGTGTAGACCAAATTAGAGAGAACAACGAACTTCTGCTGTGCCTTTGATGCTAATGTTAAGTGCAGGTCGAGTACTGGCCGGAGCGCATCACTTGGCGCGTATGATTCAGCCGAAGTGCCGAATTACTTTACCATCGGCCTTCTGGAGAGCTCTAAAAATAACCAACGTTAAAGTGTTTGCCACTTAGACGGCGGGAAGCAAACTAGCAACGCTTTAGAATTCTAGTGTTTAATGTATGTGTGCGTAAATTTGTATTCTATCGGCGACCAATGCTGCGATATGAATAAATTTCGTTAGGTCTCAATAGCAAGACCTACACCGAACCTTTGCCTCAGTGCTAACACAAAAAAAAAGCCTGAATATAAATACAATGGCTTTGACCGTGGCTGGTTGCTGATGACACGTTCAAAGTCGAGAAAAAGATTTACACTGCATGCTGCTCGTGTGTTGATGACACGTCACGTATGTGGACGGGTCGCTACCGGCTAGCAAAGGGTGGCGATTGTCAACAAACGATCGACAGGATCGAAACGACGCGTTTGGCCTCTTTCAGAGTTTCGAGCTGTACAGTGCACCTCACCGGATGCGCTACTGGGGAACACACTTACACAAATACACACACACACATACCTACACTCCCTCGTTGGCTGTACGTGCCCGCGAGTGCTGGGTGAAGCCGATGACAATAAGTGCATATTAATTATCAGGTAGCTGGGGGTTACCGAGTTCTATCTGCTTGATGCTGCTGCAACTGCCTTCCGACTCTCGTTACCAGTGCCGCCCGGGCATCGTGCATAGTTCATTACCATATTAGTGTCGATTTCCTCTGCAACACACTCGCCTTGCTCGAGGCTCGTTTTCCTAACACTCTCCATTGCTAGCCGTTGCCGGCATCGGATGTGATGTCATCTAGACTGTCTTTCTCATTTCACATTATGCAATAGATGCAACGATGATAGTTTTACCATTTTGCCATCACCTCTCAATCTTTTTCCTCATTTTTTTTTCATTCCAGATGCAAACGCTTAGGAAACATTCATCAATATTGGGTAAGTTTTCATTTTTATTTCAGTAGGTTCAACATTTGCTTGCAGCACAGTAACTTGTATGCCAAAGCGTGCATTGGGGTGGAAGGTTCCGTTTTTTTTTATTACAAACAAGCGAAAGAAAAATCACAACATGAAAGCAAAATTAATCTTCCCCACATCTTAAGCCATTGTTTGCTGTTTGAGAAGACAAAACAAAGCTTATATGCAAAGCAATAAGGAACGAATTCGGCGACGGTGGAAGTGACTTTAACCTGACTGAGAAGAAGAATTCAAATTTGTACGTGAGATTTGAGGCTACAAAACTGCGAATTAAAGATTGGTGTTTTTATTGCATAAAACTATGTATAAAGCCACAATAAGAAGCTACTGTATTACACAGATGCTCTGGCCAATATGACAGTCGGTATGTAGGAAGCAACGAGACTGGTTATTGCACGCGATCCATGAGACGGCACGATCTCTAGTGGCAGTGATAAATTTCCCTCATTCGTCACATGGGTGGTGCAGCATCAACGTGATCATCATTCTCTGCACGAGCCCTAGCGTTCAATTCTATCTGCTAGACGCCAATTCTATCTTCAGAGCTGCTTATGCGTATCACTAAATAAACTTGTTAACGTATGGCAAAATTAAACTTATAATCAAGTAAGCGTACCGTTCCGGACTGCGCCGATTCCAGCACGGCTAAGCCACATTTCAGCCACGTTCACTCAATCTCATTTTTGCATTTTCAACGCAAGGAACTGCGCTTGTGCCAGCGCAAAAGCCACGCGATCGTAACGATGCAGGCGAGACGTTAAAAATGGCATTATGCATGTGTGGCTTTACCAAGATCCCGAGAACAGATTTAAATACAACCAGCAGCAGGAAGCGGGCGGCAGTGCTGAGCGCAGTACAAAAGTGAAACTTTTGCCAGGCCAGGGTGTGGTTCGGACATTACACCGTTTTTTTAAGGTGCACTTCGTGGTGAACCGAAACTCAACCGTAAAGTAAAAGTATCATTGCACGGGGTTAAAAAGTCTCGCACAATCTCGCTCGCTCCAGCGATGTATTGAGTAATAGTAGTCTCGAATGCAGTGTCTCGACTTTTTTTTCCTGGAGCACACAATCAACTCCACTCTTTGCAGTGCAGCCGGGACTGAAAGTGTTTTTGGGTGAGCAAAATGAGGCAAATAATAATAAGCAAAATAAAAAAGAAACCTGATTAATTCCTCGACCCTGGTGACGGGCCGGTCATGTTTTGTAGGTACTTTTTTCTGGCGCTGCCATTGGCCCTTCCCGCCTCACAGCAGTCCTTCCTACGCTGACCTGCCTTGAGCAAGGAAAAATCGTGACGGCGTGTTGAATTTCTTTGCCTAAGCCCACACCCGAGATCCTGTGGGGTGTGATCGTGCTGCATGCCTACTCGTGAGATTTAACATCAGCGGAACCAACAAACGAAAACATACTCATAGTGCATTTATTGTGCGGGGAGTAAACTAAAGAAACGAAGAAATGAAATGAAATTGCAGAAACAAATTGTTGCAAAGACGGCAGCAAGCAGTGTGCTGGCGGTGTTTTCAGGTTCGTCGCTTGAATTTTGGGAGTTTTTGCAAGCGACTTGCGGGCGTTGAAGTCTTTCATATTGTCAAGCGTCGCTTTGCTCGTTTTGTTTGGATTGCTGGTCAAAGCTTATTTACATAATACATGTGAAACTAAGCGAGGGCGTGATTGGTGGTTTGCGCAAGTAACAGAAAGGAATCCACGATTTTTGCCAAAGCATGATCTTTCATGTGAAAAATGGAACACTGTTATTTGGACACAAGAAATTAGGATCCCTCACAATACAAATCGTTTGTTTCTATATGAACTTTAAACATTTTCTCTGCATTCATAAATTTCCCATTCTAATGAATTAGTTTTCTTCACATATTGTCAGTATTTAATGCATTAAAAACACTCCTCCACTCACCATAAACCGGTTGTAAATCGGATCTTAAGCAGTACAGACATGAGTTCACCATAATTCCAACCGTACACGAAGTAGGTGTAGCCCAAGGTTGTTGCTAGCGAATGCGCTTGTTTTGCTAGCTCGCTCTCGGTAGATCGATTCGGGGCACTCTTGGCTTGAAAGGCAAACGGTGCTTTACACTAGCAAACGTTTGATATTTAAACTAAACCTTTCTATGTACAGTAAGGAAGGCGGCCGTAGTGTTTCATTGGTTAAGCTTTCCAATCGGGTCCCGCTGTCAAATGCCTAATACGACGCGAGTGAGCTAGCTAGCTAGCTAGTTGCAGCTTGACCCGTTTTCTTGACACTGTGCCCGTGTGTGCGCACACACACACAGTCATAAACGATCGCATGAGAGTGTACGTGCATCATGCGCCGCGACTAATTTCTCATGGAGTACGCATCAGACGCTGCCAACACCTACGAGTATTTTATCAACCAATAAAACCTCTCACCCACTGTTACTGTTGAGCGGTTGCACTCTGTTTGCGCACATGTACTGTTATAGCCATGTGACGGTGACTCGGCCGTTGGTGATGGTGAGTTTGCATATTACCTAATTGCATGAACATCTCTACCTTGAGCTCAATTGCTATACACGTAGCAGAGAAAAGCTATGAGACGTTTGGCTGTACAGTATTTGTAGAAAAGTTGTTTTCAAATCCAATGCAGTTAAATGTTTCAGACCACATCTGGAACTCAATATGTAAGATGTGTTACAAAGATAAACCAATTGTTTAACATGATTTTGCTGTCACGCAGTTCGCCAGTGTTTAGAGCTTTGATTCCGTTCTCTAATCGAGAAGAACAGTTAATAGCGCTCACGTATTTAGAACAACCGATTGGCCAGAGACATGATATGAATGTGTTGTTCATGCTAGACGGGTTTGTGTACTCCATGCTGTTAGAAAATAAATAGAAAACAGTAAAAACTAATGAAACACACTTTGAAAAAACAACTGCGACCGTGATTATCGCAGCGCCATACAAATGATCTCACCGGACAAACCCAGCGAAACGAATCGTAAACCCAGAAACGACTCTGACTGAACACATGGTTTTTTTTTTCACCCTGGAAAGATAATCTTCTCGAGAAACAGCACCAAAAAAACAAAAAATTACCGTCAAACGGTGCTTTCTTGTTTCAGAGCAAAAGCTCAAACTCGCCACGAGCCTGCGCTGCGTGCTGAGTTACAAACATTCTTCAACTCTCCCGGAACGAGCGGTTGCGTTGTTCGATTGACTGTTTGAAGCAGTTGATGAGCTGATGTGGTCAGCCATACCGACTACCGGTCCGGTCCAAACTCGTTGCTTCAACCCGTTTCGCTCTCGCTAAGCATCAGTTGCATCACTTAGAGCGTTTTGTTTTTTCGGTATCTTCCGCAGAATCGTGCCACATCTTTGCTTCGTGCGCCTTTTCGTCAGTTTGTAGACTCGAAAAGCAATCTTCAGCATTACCATATCGCATAAATTACACGGTACTGGGATCGTCTTTCTCACCGCGTATGAAACAAGCAACAAAACTTCACCGATTTTGGGCTTTTAACCAAACAATGTGTGACTTTGAACAACACCCACTGGCAAATCTGCGTCAGGTTTCTTGCATCCGCGGCATTGAGGTCTTTGCGTCGCACCCACTGCGTGGTGGCGCATTCGTTCGCAACTTTAATTAAACATTCAAATAGACGCATCCGCCAAACTGCGGCCGTTTGTGCCGTGCCCGTGCCTGTGAGTTCGCCCAAGAAGCGAACTAAGTGTTCCGTGTGCGTGTGCCCAAAAGACAAACCGCACACGGCAGCACACTAACACAGTGTCCCGGGTGGTGTAGAAGCTGCTTGGCCGCTTCACTTGGCCGCACGTTCGCTCGCTCTCTCGCACACTGTTTACGTAATCTACGTCCGCAAAGTGGTGACGAACGCATACACCCGTTGACTGGCGTCACGTCTTGCGCCGTATTCGTCGTCTTGTTGTTGTTTTTTTTTTATGTTTTCGGACAAGGGCAACACATCGACACACTGCAGCATATGGTGGAAAATATAGCAAAATAACGGGATAATACGGGAATTCGGAATGGGTTTCGTAATCCAATCGATAAGCCTGTGGTGAAATGATCGTCCGGTACCAGTATCGAATACATGATATGCCGCCAAAGCCCTCATTCCTACAGGAATCGGGTGGAGGAACAATTCGGTGACAACTGGAATGGATGGATGGAGTTTATCGACTTTTGTCCCCATTTTTGCATTCGCACCCGGATCATCGACATACAGCTGAATAACTCAACCGCATGGCAAGCGGTAGAATTCAACCTCAAATTATTCCGCTGAGACTGTTTTGACGGTTGTCAACCATCGCCCGATCGCTCGAGTGACTGCGTGTATTGCTGCGGAAATTTGAGTCTTCTTCAAAGCCGTCGCCCGCAGGCACATGGTATGTAGATGAGAGAAAGACAAAAGCGTACGATGGGGCGAAGGTGTTTCCTGTTTCCTCCACGCAGTTGTCGTAAAGCTACGAACGAAAGAGGAAAAAACAATCGCTGTAAGCTCAATCAAGCAAACGCCGTGTGGTACATCAAATCGGAAATCGCTATAGAGTAATTTCCTGTTTTTAATCACTGGGTAACATTCGCACCCCGCGGGAAAAGGTACATTAAATCGGCAGCCATTTATGGCATCCCTTCATTCGGGCGGGTGCTTTTAAAAACATAGAAGGAAGAGGGTTTCAGTGTGTTTTTACCACTGCAAAGTAGCTGAGATTTATTTGAATGCATTATAGGACAGAAAGTCACAGAAAAGTCAAAGGAACTGATTAGCAGTAGATAGCAAATCGTCAATGCTTTTAAAAAGACATACAACACACTTCCAACACCTTACGGGCATGAAACATGATAATTATGCCGTGCCACTCTTCTCGGAACTGTCCACGGCATGTCATCATCATCGTCATCCTCATCGTCTTTGCCTTTTATCGTCAGCAGGGACAGAAATTACAAACAATTGTCATGATTATTTTGTTTCCCCGCTTTTCAACCGTTCGGTGCGACGACGTACGCGATTGTGTTACGACGAGCATCCGGGCACACCCGTGCGGTTTTGCGGCCTCTCTTCCACGCCATAGGCATTTGGATAGCGTCACAACTTGCCAACCTTGCCCCGTCCAAAACTGATTCATCTCCTACGTTCGACAATGAAGAGCTAAGTGCCATCGAGATCGATAATTTCCTGTTTCAAGAAAATCCCGAAGCGGGTGTACCTGGTTCTTTCTCCAGCATTGCCATACCCTTCCCCGTTTGCTTGCTCGTGCTGTACCCTCCCCGGTCCATCTGTTTACTTTTGGCCCGTTTGAAATGTTAGTTTGGCTGATCAAACGTTCTTCAAATGCAGAAAACGCACGAACATGACTTGCGTGTCTTCGAAGCCATTGCAAAGAGAGGTGTGAATGGAAAAAAAACGAGTGGCTTTTTCTATAGTTCCCCACATCCTACGGGACATAATCGTTTGTGATGTGCCAGATTGCCATGGACATCATTTTGTCTGGCATGTGCACAGGCCCAATCGATAATAATGGTGCTTGCAATAAGGCTTCGAAGCTAACGAGCTAATAAGAGAGAAAGCTTCTTAGAGGGAGCGAGTCTCTTCCAAAAAGTGTACTGACCCTTCGCCAACATCGTGCGCGGAGGAATGCGCGTTCTGTGTAGGATCCCGTGTGCGTTTGGGAGCGTTAAGTGGCTACAGCAGCAACGGTGGGCCACGCACGCCCTGCCACGGTAGGAAGGTGCTAAATTGCTTTAATTAATGGCTGCACACGATTGCATCCACTTAAACGTTCTATGCAAACAACCTCATAACATGCCGCACGACCAACATTCCCTTCACGTCACACTAAATCATCCCGTGCAGTGTATTTAAAGCGGTAGTTGCTGCACTTTTACCTCTTCCCTGCAAGGCCCTTCACCACCGCGAAATGGCTCCTTTGAGTAGTTCGTTTTTGTTTTTCGGGAGACCGATGGTTGGTATAGCGCGGTGTTTGCTTCTGCTAGGATACAGCCTCATTCCCGGCGTGGCGTAATTGTGATTCCGGTGCCTTCGGTTCGTACAGTTTACGAGATTCTGTTAAGTGATAAGGAAAATGAAATTCTCGCTTCGTTTAAATCATTTATTTATAAGAGATCCATCGGCGAGATAAGCCACGGAACGGAGTGGTGCAAACGCGCGCGCGCTTGGCGGTTTTCCTCGGCGTCTATGTTTCCTTTGGCAACCCCAAATGGACCACTGAATGTTGAGACGGGGGCACGGTGGTGCAGGAATTTGAAGCTGCAGCTCAAACTAAATGAACACCGGCTGCACCTTTGCGCTGGCGAGCGAAAAACAATCACGGACCAGTCGGTCGAAATAAAAGTACCAAAGCAGACAACAACATACTCATCGTGCGCTTGGCATTCGCTACGCAACCTTGTACCTCGTGCAGATCTCGTAGCTGATGCTGGCGAGCTCCGTTTCTGCTGCACCCTCTACATCGACTGGCCGCTGTTTTTTTTACGGTGAGGAGTGGCGCAGCGGTGGAAGAGCACACGGTGAGCATCTGGAAAGGGGGAAGCAAATATTTATAAACACATATAATTTTAATAGACCGCTGCACTGCCAGACGGGATGCGATCCTAGATCTTCAGCGGTACATCCAATGTGTGTGTGTGTGTGTGTGTGTGGATCAAACCCCAGCGCCGGATAGAGATTGTTCTGATCCAATATGAATAAACATATGTTTGGCTATACATTAAACATGAGCCTGATGATACGAGATGGATGAGCGATGGTCTGAGGTTACTGCCGATGCTGCTGCTGCTGCTGCTGCTGCTGTACAACTCTTTCTCTTCGTTTTGCCACACAATCCTACGATGCGTTCGCTCTTATCGCACATTCTTACGCAGACCGGGGCGACTGACGAGGCGATCGCGATCGCGCTCGAACAACACGTCACGTCCAACGGGTTTTAGCGGAAAAATGAATCTCCACCGATGATCGAGCGGCTGATGGCGGGCACGTCTGTGCCCGCTGCGGAAGGTAAATGAACGACCTTCCCGTATCCTTAAGCCATTATCACAGCCACAGTCGGGTCGTGCCGTTTACCCTGCGTCGCTACGCTGCGTCGGGTGGCGTAATCAGAGGGAAATTTTCCCGCAAGCTGCCGGTGTAGGCCAATTGCTGCAGGGGGAGGGGAGAATGGTTGTAGGAAAATTAGCATTCATATTTTCTACGCGCCATCTAACTGTTCTTCGGACCAGTCCTGCAGGACACTCTCTAATGGTACGGCTCTCTCTCTCTCCTTCACTCCACCCATCTCGCTTCCTGTGCACGTTCCCTGGGGTGACGATCGACGTTGTTGGACGTTCAGACCGTCGAAAGAGATGTTCTCAAAACTGTAAGGAATCTAGTTTTGCCATGTTAGATTCCATCACGGACGGCGGATCCCGCAACAACTGCAGTTACTTTTCATATTCTTACCCGGCCCGCTCAAACCCGTTCTGCGCCCGTAATGGGGTCGGATTTGGTGTATCCTCGGGCCGCGATGCAGTGCATGTGGAATGTGAAAGCTGGCTTGGCTTGATGCTGCAGCCAATGGTGCAACAACACTCTAATTGAATGGCATTTGGTGGTTGATGATTTGAGTCTGATGTTCGTTAGGCGCGCGCGTGCGTTTCATCCTTCATGTAAGTTATTATTGTTTTTGCAACGAAGCACGCCGGTCTACCCCGGGCCCGTTTTGCACCCAGCGATGCTAAAATGTCTTCCAAACATCGCGCGGTGGGTCGGGAATAATTACTGCCCCTGTTACTGATTTACGGGCGTAATTAAAACGATTTTAAAACAAGCCAATTTCTTGTACCCCTTTGCGATGCGCACATGCTGTACGGCATCGAGAGATGTGTAAGCGTGTGGGACAGCATCAAATGACAAGAACAGTGTCAGCGTATTATTGCATGGTTCCGAGCCGTGCTCGGTGCTGTAGTCGCTCCGCAACGGAAATGCGCACCCTCCTGGTGGGTTTTCAGCACCCAGTGCCCGGGTGCCCCGTGCAGTCAGTCAAGTGTTTCCGTGCGAAGCGCATTCTGGTGTCGAGATTTTCTTTCCTTTTTTTTAGTTTTTGTACGACCTGATCCTGTTTCACCTGCTGCCGATGTAGCCGAGACAATTAGTGTTGATTTTGTGTTTCATTTTTCTTCGTTTACAGACCGTTTTCTTTCAACTGTAGCTGTATGTTTTTGTTTGTTTGAAGCGTACAGTGCAGTGGGTATGCAGCTAAGATGCAAAAAAAAACAACTTGTGAACAAAAATGGTCATATCAATGCGAGCACCAGGGGCGTTGGGCGCGTGCTGCCCCAACTGCCACTGTCTGTTCCAGTTGTTCCTTTTCTTCCGTTCTGCTTGCTGGGGCCATGTAGTGGTTTTAATAAATTTGCATTAACCTTTCATTGTCGCATTTCTTGTTAATATGTTGACTTGCCGTGTGTAACATGCTTGTCGCGTAAAAGGGATCCAATGTTATGCCGCTGTACCCACCCCGATCGGTGCGGTCGGGTGCGATGGTACGGAAGACCTCACGTTTGGTACATCCTATCATGACAGTGCAAATAATCGATACATAAATTGTATGCATGTTATTAGGGCGCATGCGAGGGGCGCGCTCGTTCATTCAGAGTGGAATCGTTCAATCATTTAACATCGCACAGGTCCCAACATCGAAACATAAATGTGTATAGCAAATCGAGCACAAGCGTAAATCGGAAATAAGCTTGTACATGTTTTGTTTATTCTTTAACGTTCACAGTGTTCAGTAGAGAAGAAGGACGATTTTGTACGATTCTAGCCCATTTCTGTGATTTGTAGCATCTTAAATGACAGTTTAAACTACACGCTCAAGTTAAAACCGTCAAATGTCTAAAACCTGCTCAAGTGCAGACCTATATCCCAATCAAGCCTACACTAAATGTCTTACGAAATCATCGCATTCTAGTTAAGTCATTCAACATAACAGTCTCTGCCGCACGGTCGAGAGTGATGTGTTTCATAATGAACCGGATTGTCTCCTCATCTTAAGCTAATTGTGAAAACAAGGTCTGCTCCATAATCTAGACGCATGGCGAATGGCTTTCGGCATGTAAAGAGTGCATTTGGAGCATCAAGGGTGCCAAGGGTGCCTTCAAAACAATGGGACAGGGAAAGACGTCGGGTGCAGCACAGCCCAGCAATGTACACCCGACGATGCTAACCCATTCCGGATCCCGTTAGAAAATGGTACGGCTAAACTATAGCACGAACGAAGGGGAACAAACCGAACCGAACAAATCTAGCACACAAATCCGCTGCCATCCTCGCACTGCCGCCGCCACAAAACCGTCGTCGAGCGTTGCTCCGCTACGCATTCCGCGGAACTCGTTTTTCACCGTACAATCAAGCGCAAGCGTGTTGATGCAAAGCCAGCGCCTTCGGACGGTTTCCTGCGCTATCGGGGGGTAGCGATCGCGCATAGCCGCCCTATAGGGAGAGTACACTGGAGCAGCAGGAACCAAGGCGGCTGGTCTGCTGGTGGATGCAGCGAAGGCACACAAATTGAAATAAAATCATTCTCGCCGACAACACTGCGACCACGAAAACAAAACAGAACAAAAAAAAGGGAGCATCGAGGGCATTAAACACCGTCCGACAAATCGAAGCAAAATTATATAAATTAGTTCACTCGATTCTAGGTGGGCAGCGGCATCTAAAAGGAACCGTTTCGTCCTTCGTCGACCGAACCGGGGACGAGCAGGGTCTGTAATCACGATCTCAGCAAATCCAAGCGGTGGCACCGTGGCAGCGATCTTGTCATGGTTGTTTTATTGTAATCATTATGTTGCTCGCGGGTCATCATGGGGATTCGCCGAGGTGCCGCTTCCTCATTGCTCCATGCTAGAGCGCATCGTTTTTTGTTACGCTGGAGCAAGGATTGAAACATTTGAAATAAATGGGTTACATAGGATGCTCCGTAGGTTGCTGTTAATACTAAAAGTGTATCTTCTATAGTGAGGTTTCTTATTTATTTGGATTTTAATAGTTAATCTCCCTACCCTCCATAACGATGTACATTGTGGCACACGGTTTAAAAGCCATGCTCTCGGAAGGGTATCATGAAGATAGAGGCACAATCGACATTCGTGAATGACAAACGGACTAGCTACCGGTGACTGCCTCAGCCAAAAAGAATCATCATCGTTGACTAATTCTACAAGCTAGGGTTACGTTATACCACAAGCTTTCATGTGAGGTTGTGCCATGCTGCACAACACCCCAGCGGAACATTATGTGAAGATGGATCCATTTTTCTTCCACACTCGTCTCGATCGTACGCTTCCTGGTTCTCAAGAAAAGAGCCCTGTGTTGCACACACACACACAAGCATACACACCAACAAACCGTCCACGCGAGGGTCTTTAGCATGTTTGTCTTCTCGAGGCAACCCCGAATGCCTCTGCCAATGTCGAATGCCTAGAATGTGGCTAGTCATTTCCTTTTCATTGCCCTCGCTCCTGCGTTGTTTTCTTTCGATCGTGTCCATGCTCTTCTTGGATTGTCTTATGCTCATACGCCCGTCGGTTCAGGCTGCACGGCCGACTACGCTTCACACCAATCCGTACCGCCCAGTATCTGTAACATCTTCCCAAGTCTCAACCCAGTATGGTCCAGTTTCACGATCTTGTTTCCGATGGGAGGCATCGCACCGGTGAACCGTTACATGGCAGCGTCCTTTCCTGCTGCTGCTTCTGCTGACTCCAAATTGGAGTCACTCCAATGACCCTCCCTCGTATACCTATTTCGTAACAAATTGATTCCATCGTGCTCGCGAAAGATCATGACGTTTGGAAGAATACGTGTCTAAAAGGCGCTTTCTTCCAACTCATCCTTGCCAATGACAATCATCGCTGGAGAGGCGTATGAAAACGCGCAGCGATCGTGAACTGAGCGAGCCAACGCGCATCGTGCACCCCTTTTTCCGGTTCCTCGTTGTTCCGTAGGATGCAGCTCAAGTTCGTTCGTATGATAAACGAAAATTACAACTGTTCCCGCCACTCCCGCAGGAACTACGTGCGCCCGAGCACACGGAAATGTAACGTTTAGGCTTCATCCAAACGCCTTGACGTTCGCTCTAGGATTTCTTTGAGCTCCTTTTTTTCCTCTACGCCATTGCTCCGATCTAATCTGGAAATGATGAGGTTCACGAGCAGGATTGTGCACTCACTGGTTGGCCTGTTGTTCAATTGACCGGCGTGAAGCACCGAGATTCCCATACATCATGCAGCCGCAGTGCCCCGTTGGATTAACGGGTTCGGAGCATCTTTTCGAACATCTTGGGATAAGGAAAAGGGAGCCCTGGGGCTGAGCGCTAGAACCTTGGGGGCGCACTGCTTTTGCCCATTTTACTCTCAAGAATGATGTAGTTGCGGGACCGTTGCATCACGACACCGAGCGCGGGACACTCTGAGCCAATTGCGCGGAGTGAACGAAAACAAAAATAACGAACTAACGACAAAGTGCCCACGGGACAGTGACCTCTTACCTGAGCGGTTGGGAGCGGGACGGAGCTGCGAGACGATCGGGTGTCCGGGAGGCTTCCTTCATCGGGTTGCATCGATAACCTTCTGATGATATGATGAAGGTTCCGGCAGGACCGTGTGGGGACCCCGCTAATGGAAGGCTGCAAGAACGTTGTGTTAGAATCAGTCGGGTGCATCTTGTAGCATACAGCGCGAACCGAAACGAAACGGCATTGTTGTTGTGTAACCGTCCAACGCAGCCCAGCCAGCACTGGAATTACGGGCTGCCGTGGAACGAGCGATCATGCCAGCGATAGGGCGAATGGCAACGGAAGATATGATGCAATAAGTGTAATCATAACTACTCACTCACTCTCGACCGGCTTACTTCCCCTGGCAGCGTGTGCTTACCCTAGGCGTAGCTCGATGTAAGAACAAGAACGGTAGAATCGCTACACAAAGATACAAACACGGAATGAAAGGGAGGAAGAGCGAAAAAAAGAGATAAACTTTTTTATCGATCGCAACGAGAATCGAGAGGCGGAAAATTACCCGCCAGAAGGGACACTGAACTTGCCTGGTGCCTAGTGCGTTGCTACCTTAACAGTACTTCTTGTCTAGCAGCAAAGCGGGAACCACATACACTCCAGTAAATGAACAAATTTTGTCATTGCGCCCAAAAAAAACAATGTCTCAAACTGACGAACACCTTCTCTTGACACGTTTGATGAAGAGACTCTTGGATTAAGACGTTCATTATGAAGCGTATCAAACGCTTCTTCTTTTCTTGTCTCCATGCATCAGTTTCCAACGGCAGAATCCATGAAAATCTCATTCGCTCTAAAGTTCATCGAACTGGTGTGATTTTGTTCCACTTGTTTTATGCATTTGATACTTATGTTGGAGACATTTATTTTTGAAATGGAACTAAAGCTTTGTTCAATAAGAAATAAATGATAAATGTAATGTAAAGTAATTTAATGAAATTGAATAATTAAAGACAATGTAATCTTGTTTAAATTAATGATAAAATAAGTTTGTAAAGCAAGATCGTCTGCAAGATAAAGAAGGTGTAATGTAACTGTGTTTTTTTTTAAAATCAACCGTGATTTGTACATGAATTCATGCGAGAAGTTACAAATCTTCGAAATCAGATATCCAAAAACCTGACCGTCGGACCGAGAGCTGAAGAGAGCAGACCAAATTACTAACAAAAAAAACATATTAGAGTCACTAACCCAGACAGCAATGGCAATAAATAACGAAACAATAGCTCCAGAGGCAGAAGAAAAGAGGTGAAAAGAATACACCGAACAATCTGTAACGGGATCGTGTTAAAAAAATGGTTGACTTTTCATTCTTCGACCTCAAAACTCCCGTTTCACAGAAATCATGAACTTTGTCGTCTGTAGATCGGCCACCATTTGGGCTGTGAGGAAGGGAAGGAGCGGTCGTGGTCGGCGAAGGGATGAAATATACTACTTGAAGGCTGGCGTATATGTTTGACAGCTCGGCACAGCTCTATAACATTCGTATTCAGGTTTTCCATGGACAAAATACAAGGAATTGTCGGGTAGAAGATTGATAAGCATCAAGGCTGTTCGGAGGCCTTTCAGTAGTGGACTGCTGTCTGCGCGGGCGAAACCCAACATCGAAAGCATCAAAGCTGTGTAAGAGCGATCAGGAACGCTAGTTGAGTGCAAGCAAACAGTTCTTTATAAGCAAGATTGATCCCTTCGCAGCCGACCGAATCGATGGTTGCGATTAAAGCGGCTAACGCCATTGAGGTAAAATCCGACGCCCTGGACGGTAAATTAATCTGTCATCTTTTTGTCCCGCACTAGTTTGGACTACTGTTAGATTGCTACCTCGTAGGGGACACTAATGCTTTGAGCAAAGTAGTCAGAACAGGAATCTCTTCATATAACCACGGGCGATCGATGGATCTTTTCTACACACTCTATCCCAATGGACAGCGGGAGAGCGTAGAATTTTTATGACGTCTCCCCGGTGTGCCGTCAAATGGCTAGCGTATAACTCTATAAGGCGCTCGGTTCTACCAGAAACATGACATCGATCCCGATTAACGTAGCTAGACAGTCGTTTCGACTCACATCCACACAAGCACAATGGTGCAACATTCCATCGATTCCGGCGACTGGACTTGCAGGAGCGGATGGTGATCGGAATCCTCACACGGAATCACGTGGAACGGTGGACACTGTGCGGTACGCATGGTATGGTACATTGATAGAGCTGTCTACACGCGCGCGGCTAATGATAATGGCTTAGGGGAGACAAAACCGTGCTTGTGCGCGAAATCCGACGAGAGTAGAATTAATGAAGAGGTAAAGACAAAACTCCCTCCAGACAACGTGACACGCCGTCCGTATGGCAGCTTCATCGCGCGTCCTTGGCTATCAATTATCTGGAACGTAAGCTGCTCGGTTCTGCGCGCACGAGTACATCTGTTTGAATGTCGCCTGTGTGTGTGGGTCTGTGTCGATAGCACCGCGCTGCTCACAACAGTCAATAATCAGCTCGGTTGCGAAAAGCTGTTTGCCGATACGTCGGTGCCGAGGATTTTGTTGAATCTACCATCATGAATCTTCCTTGTTTGTTGTGCTTTATTTCTGTCCGGTCGGTTATGAAAATCTTTTCCTGTAGTATTTCGCAGCAAAGCCGACAAGTCTTCGCTAGACAGTCAACAGATCAGTCTGGTCTTTGACTTCCTGATCAAACAACTTGGAAGGCTGTTCGCACAGCAATGGTTGTGCATAGCCTCCCGCACCTCCATCGTTCAGAACGCCCACTCTTGTGTTGTGAAGGTCACCATCACTATACATTCGAAGTCAATCGACCGTGAATCATTGCTGCACTTATCACCCACTCAACCAGTGGATCATTAGCGCACGCCTTAGAGCTTACCTGTGCCTTGCTCTATACACCTTTCCGTTCCTGATCCGGATCCAGCAAACGAACACGCTCCCTGGACGTTCCCTGGCGCACAGGACAGAAAGGAGGACATCTTTTCACACCTCATTCAGTGCTGCCACACTTCCTCATATGATACGCGCCGTTGCAAGGGTTGGTAGAGAGTCTCACCAAGGGTGACTGATGAAATATGATCCAATTTTAGGACCCGTGAAATGGGATGTGATTTATTTTACTCATTTCCTTTGGCTACCATCCTACGGTGCAAACACCCACGGTCACAGTAGCACCAACTGCTCACAACAGGTACTTTAGCACCACCACCAGAACCACCACGTACCAGTCCGAGTTACACCCCGGTCCGTGCGATCAGAAATGTGATCCTCGCCACAGGACGGTTCGTTAAATGGTGTTCGGTTTGGGCCATTGCCGCCTAGAAAACATAGAACTGGCGACGTCGAGCGTAACGTTCAGCTTCGAAAAAGGATAAGCAAACAGAGGACGAAAGAATGTACATAAAGCCTTTTCTTTGCCCTTGGATGATGGTCTTTCCCCGCTGGCTTTGCTCGCAACAAAGGTGAGGGTGTCAAACGATCGGTTATTTATCACCAACCGGTTTTGGCTTTGGGCTGCGAGGTGAATTGCAATTCAACTCTGCGAGAGTGATTTATACATGATTAATGCGACATTCCTTTCTGAAAACAGCAGTATATTTAATGATTTGTGGAGTGACCCAAAGATTTTGTAACGAATCATTCCCGAGACGCTACCAGAATTCGAAAGGCAATCATGTTATGTTAGGTAGTTTTACGATCAGTGACGACGATCTCCCGTACAAAACATACGCATAACAGAGCCATTCCCGGTTTTACGACTGCCAGGTGTATCGCTTATCTGATCGTTTATTGGTCGGGGTAGCATAAATCATTCTATGCAAAATGGAGAGAAGACTCATGAAGTCTTCCATGTTTGTTAATACACATTTTAGTAAGAGCTCTTTATGAAACGATCTTTTATCGATCGCGAACACCTCATCATCTTGAACTCGCACAAGTAATAAAAATGAGGAACGAAAAACAGGAGACATAAGCTCCCTTACTCAATCGTAATAAATTATGCCGAAGGCATTTACAATTCAATGGAACAGATTTACTCAAATTAATCCAACGTAAATAGCAGCTTCATCGAGACAAAAGAACGCCAACGGTTCACGAACTCGCAAAAGAACGATTATTTCTTTTTTATTAACAAATCAAGTGAATTGGTTGTTAATTGGCACCGACACACTAGAGATATCGCACGATTTTTCACCTTATGTGTGTGTATGTAGATCGTCGGTTCGATTCATTGGTTCGGCATGCCTTCATTTGCCCTATTGGCAACGAAACTACAGGCGTACGATTTGTTCGTCTTCGGCACAATGACTGCTGCGCCTGCTGCTGATGGAAAAGCAATACGATAAACTCGACACAGAACACTAGCAAAATCAGAGATCTCGGAAGATCTCTCTCTCTCTCTTTCTTTGCACCTCGCAAACACAAGGGAACGAAACAGCTGTGGAGCGAAGGGAGGGGTGGTACGGAAAAAAGTTTAACTTTTTATTGCAATTTTATTTCTGTCACGAGTATGTAAGACAGCGAACATTGGCCATCGTCAGCCGTCGTCAGCGATCCGGACCTCCCCGGCATTGAAACACCTGAAGCTGGAGGAAACAGCCTTTGATATGTTGGTTTCTTTACAGTTTTTTCCCCTCTCCTATGTATGGTCGTTTCGCTATTCTTGTTCTTGTTTCTAGACCGGGAGGGGGAGGATGTTTGTCAAGCAGATTTCCATAAAATAAGCGGAGAGAGGAGAGCTTTCGTTTGTTAAGAGATTTCATTAGAATTCTTGATCATGTAGATGGGCTTAGCGACATGGTTGGTGGCTTCTTCAAGTTCACTCGCCTCTGTGAGCGCGGGGTTAGTGATCTTTAATCTGCCTGCCATGTATCGTCTTCGGTGTGCGGATTACTAATTTGGCGTCATAATTTAGTATCTCATCAAGTTTGCAAATGCTAATGGAAATAAAACGATGCCGTTGTTATCACAGCTAAACAAATGGCACAAAAGGGCTTTCAAAATCAAAAGCTAAAAATAATGCTTATCGCTAATTGATAGCGAGCACGCGGGCACGGCACTGAAAGTTCAATCACGTACATGTCCATACATAACGTGGACACGATTCCATCGTCGCATGAGTGAAAAACACATCCATCGCCAATGTTGTACCCACTGCCACAAAAGGCGAAACACGTTCCAGCGCTCATAACGAAGCATACATTCAAACACTGGTCCACGCGTTTCAACATCGATCTTATGCGCTACCCTTTCAAAAGGAACGGCACCGCATTCCATTCGGAAACGCCGTAGAATAATGCCATTTCTGATGTTACCGATGACGGTACTGGCTGGCACAGCAGCGCATCTCTCGCTGAATAATAATATACAAATGAAATAACAAAAAAAACAATAAAAGCTTATTTATGAAAGCAATCCCGCATCCACAAGGACTGCAGGTCGCCCCGGTATGGTTGTTCGTCGAGTTCTTGTTGGCGTGTGTGATTAACATGGCATAAAATTGTAAGCATGCTTGCATCGGAAAATGTGTCCACATGCTGCTGCTGGTGGTATTTTTATGCAGTGACAAACAGGAAACAACCGACCAAGCGTGTGCCCACCGTCGAATGATGCATGAAGGAAGGTGGCTGATGGAGGCGTTATTTATGTGTATCAAATGTATCGAAATAATTCAATCATTCAACACACCACGTTGCATCGCATTCTTGGGCAATTAACATTCTTCCATTATGGATTAATGGACCGGTGCTTCGAGACGATGCTTCTTCTGTTTGCTCCCGATCATAGACATTCCGATTTCGTTGTTGAAAACCCGTCGAAGGATATCGATCGTTTGAGATGTTTTAGTAAGAAAATATATGTTTATTTACCGCTAAGGTAAGAATGTTTTGCTATTACAATTGAAACGATCGATCGGTGTTTATGCTGCTTTTGCATAGTTTGTGGTTAAGTGATTAAACGAGTCTTATTTGTAACTTGTCTACTTGTTCATTGTCAACCAATAAATTAAATTTCTTTTACGCTGGCTTAATGAACGGTCATGCTTCGCTTATTGAAAACTCTAGTTTTCTGTCGTCTCTGCATCGCTTCTCCACCCGACATATAGAGTGTTCTCCTTGGCACTTTGCTCCGTCTAGCTTCTATTCTCTGAATCGCTTGCCCGCTTTAATAGACCAGACACCACCACAAGGAAAATTGCTCGAGCAACGTCTGCTAAAAGCATCTAAACGAGGCTGCACCTCTTGGGGCTACAGTAACTTGTGCTATCAGAAAAACATTCCCAATCTCGCGTAATAAAAGAAACGTTACGTCTTGCCACGTTGCTGTACCATTTCTCACGCCAAGTAAAATCCGTTCCTGCCTTGGCTAGTGCAAGCTAGGGAGCAAAAGAGCAACAAAAACGCAAAATCACATTTAATGAATTATGGTCCTTTTTATCAACGCCTACGAGGGACGACGCAAGCTTAAACAGCGCGTGGTGAAATGGAGAGCACGTTAATTGTGTGCCCATGTGCTATTGCTCGATTCTGTTCGGCTTCAGCTCGAGCGCTGAGATTTTCGTTCATTTTCTCAACAACAAATGCGACGCCGTGTGCTTCTTGGCTGGGTAGCGGAATTTATGGAGAACGCTTCGTACGGCAAAAATGACACTACCCTTTTAATGAACTGGCTTTCTTCGGGTTGCTTTTTTCCTTCGGTTAGCTTTGGGTATGCCTTCTTGAGTGGTAGCCAAATCCTACACAAATACTAAATATTGGTACATGGATGCTGTGCTGTGTGTGTGTGTGTATTTTAGACTTCTAGTTTCGTCCATTCCCTTACACTCACTCCCGATCTCCGTTCAAAGCGATTAATCCGTTTCGATCTGGAATTGAATTTAACCCTTCATCTCTGTTACGCTCCGTCCGGTTGACTTTGGTACTTCGCCACCACCGTTCCGGGCGTAATAAATTGTGGTGGAAATTTACACGATGCGATCGGTTTTGGTTGGGAATGAATTTTACACGCTTAATTTAATTCCATCACCGGACCACCGGACCGGTGAGATGAGCTGTGCGCGAACACTGTCCGGGTCGGTCCCCCGGAGTCCGATCGACCTTAGCCATCGGGAGCAATTCCATACATGGGCCATTGTACTTGCCCTTCACCTGACGGCAAAGCCCTTATCCTTTTATGCTGCTCGTGGTCTCCGGGGTGGCTTTTTCTAGGTTGCTCACATTGTTCCACCCGCCCAGCTCATTTTCCCATACCGTTCAACGGCGGGGTGCTTGCTCTTCAATAAATCTTCTACCAAATGTTTACCGCTGTTCTGTTATAGATGATGCGTTGTCCAAGCAATTGATGTGCGCCTACAGCCTTTGCGCCCCAAATGGAATGCAACACTCTGATTATTGGCAATGCACTCTCTTGTTGCCATGCACGGTCAGCTTCTCGGCATCGATTCCTAGACGAGTGTAATTAAGGAAAGCACTCATAAATCATGCCTTGTCCTTTCTATGTTTATTCACACCATACCTTTGGCCGGTCCGACGCCGATCTGTAACGATCGTCTAGAAAGCGTGCGTGCGGGCTACTTAGATTGTATGCTAATATGATTATTATCCTGTACCTTGAACTCTTTATCTTATCGAATAGTTATCGTGTGCTTGCTTGCGGATTTGTTCCCGCGTGTCTTCTGCGATCGTACGGATACGCACGGGCGGCTAAGCTTTTGATAATAGTTTGAGGCGCACCAATGCCCCAAGACCATCGTTTGTATGGCGTTAAGATGTTCCGAACGATTCCACATCGATCGCAGAAGAGGGATCGCATCAGATTCCACACAGATTATATGCTTACCGCCACGGGACCACGCCAGTCACAGTCATAAATCAGTGATCGATTTCTGTGCTAACAAGCGTAGGGAATTCATTGTTTCTGCAATCATAAATATTGATAGTCCACTCTCTCATCCCGCGTACGATGGTCGGTTCGTTCTGGATGGTCCTCTTCGGTACGCTCAAGAAGTTGTAAACAGATAAACACGCCGGATGGGCTGAGACCGGCCCGCTCGAGCCCCATTGGAGAATGGTTGGCCGGTTATTGGTTCAGCCGCACGTTCGCTTTGCAGGCTTGCTCGGTTTCTTAGGTACGGGTCAGCGCTCCAGCGACTCCATGTGAGGCAAATTTGTATTTTACATACATCATTACGATCGTACTATTACAATCTCGTCGTCCGTGTGAGTGTGTGTGTGTTTTTTTTTGTTTAGTGCACACTGTTACACCGTGGACAGACATCCTCCGAAGATGCGAAAAGGTGAACGAACGTGTGTAAACTGCATTTTTTTCCCAATGGCGCTGTACATTCTCGCACGTGAAATTGTGTGCAGTACACCTTGATCGAGAGCGATACGTTCGGAAACAGTAAATATGTAAAGTAGATACACTTTTATAACACTGCCCGGTGCTCGACACTCCGATATTGAGACAGTATCCGTTTGGATTGGTACCATCGCCATTAGAGGCGGTCATCGAGATAAGGTAAATCAGTGTTTGTCACGCCGAGTTTTGTGTTTACCGCCATACCCTTGGTTCACCTTGTTGCAACGACCGGTTCATCACCTACATCCTGATACAAAACAGTGCGTTCGTAGTGATGTTCGTACAACAATAACACACTGGGCCAACGTGCGCCTTCACTCGCGTTGATTGTTTTGCAATTATCCGTTGCGAAAGATGTCCGCGTGTGTGGTCAAACATTTGGAAACAGTTTGCCTGTGGGCAAGGTGCCATATCAGGAGCAGTCGCAGCAGCCGCAACAGCCACAGCAGCAGCACCAGCTTTTGCTTGCGACACACCTTAACGGTTTCACTGAACACCGGACAATGCATCAAACCGGCGCATCTCATGGCCATGCTGTGGCACGGATCTGTCAAGCAATGGCTGGCCATTGCGTAACAACCTCACTTGTGCCGGTGTTTTGGCACCCAGCGAAGCTATTATTATGCAAAATTGAACCGATTTCTAGCGTAAGATAGCACCGTCGACGCATCTCGCATGCGACCGGACGGCTCAGCGAAGTGAATGAGTAACGGTGTGCAAAGGGCAATGCTGGCAGGGAAAAGAGATATTGCAACGCTGCTGCCGTTGCCGGAGATTCATGGGGAAAAGTTTACACCACAAAGTTCTTGCTCCTGGGGAGCCCATTTGTGCTGTAGGGTAGCAGCTCAAACGGGAAACACGATCGTCACAAACTATCATCAACCGCTTTGTGACCTCTTCGAGCAGGCGCAAAGAAACCACCACACAAAAGACTGTGTCCTCCAGAAGGGGAGTGGTGCCGTCTGGAAGCTGGGAAGGAAATAGGCAGTGGCGCGACAACGGTGGCCTCGTGCTCGTGCTGTCTTTCGCTGCAGTCTGGAACGCTCCCAGTAATGGGTTAGTCACGCATGCCACTTTACACCTAAGCGTCTCGCAGCCCGGAAGAGAGAAATAGCTGGTGAACCCTACCCAACATCCCAAGCGCTAGTTTTGGTGTAGTACGCTCTCATCTTCACAGGCTAAACATTTGCCTTTTCGCAATGACGGCGGGCGTACGGGAATAACTGTAAACATGCAGCTCAAATCATCAAGCAAATACTAGGCATACGACAAGCGCACTAACTATTCACTGTTTGATCGTGACTTTGTGTTAATATTGAAATAATACAGCACCACATTCATTACTTTCCACGCAATATTAATTTGGTTTTCTTATCTATTTTTCTTTACAGCAAAAATGAAAATATTTTTGCCACTAGTGGTGTGGATAATTCTTCTGTTTCGAACGGTAAGTACAGTGAGCTAAATGGAATTAGTATAAGCATAATATTGTGTGTGCAATGCTAGAATACAAAAGTACCATAGGTTCAAGCATAAATAGCCTATATTAATAAACTGATAACGACCATTTTTCATGTCAAAACGAAAGCGAATCCTCGCCAATTCATTGACGACATTCCGTACGGCGTTTTATGCATTCTCAATAGTAATTGCTTGACTGCGGCTGCAATTGCAATTACCGATGCGTTTCCGGTCAGCAGAAAGAAGACAGGAGAGTGCAACCTTGCACTTGAAAATGAAAACCCACCGACCCACGAACGCAGACCGTCGCATACCCAACAAAGCTCCTCTTCAAACCCTTGCACACACTTATATCGCGCATGCGACCATCGTCACCGTGCGTATCGCTTACCAAACGTGCATGTAGCATCTTTTGAGTTAAGTTCCTTGTAGTGCGTTGTTGTTTTTTTATAACTATATTTCTGTCTTGTTTGCTGCTTTCGGTTTGCGTGAGTAAACGAATGGAGCGGGCCACACGTTTTCGTAATTAGCGCCCTGTTCACCGTGCGACTGTATCGAGATACCCTGGCCACGGAATTAACAAGATGCAGCCAGTGGACTTCTGAAATGTGGTGCATGTGTGCATGTGTGCATGTGTGTATGTATGCTAAATTGGAATTTTATTGGACGACGCGTGCGTGAAGGAAAGAGTTGTATTGAAAACGCGAAAATCTCTCTTTTGTTTCCTCTTCGATCGTTGCGTATGGTATGCGGATAAAGCGTGGACGGAAACCGATCCCCTGTGACCAGATGCGAATAAAAATCGATACTAAATTCTTTAAATACAAGAACGAAACTCAAGTGAAGCCTATCCTTTTTAAATGAACATTTGTTCTTTGCTTCACTCTAATCGCTCTCCAACTGTCGAATTTGTTGTTTATTTACATTATAGTTTTGTACAGTTTTAGTACAGAACAGATTATATTCTTTCAAAAATGTACCTTTTAACAGGCAATCATATGCCTACACTGACGACGAAACATATTCGTACATGTGCGTCTAGAATTGCAGCACAGTGCGTGATCTTAAATCAAAGATTGTAAACAAGAAAATCCCTTACCTTTAGTTAGTACTTGTTCCTCGGCTCCGGTTGCAGTGTTGATCACGGTTGCAGCAGTAATCAAACACACAACCGCAGCAAAACTCCGGCTACGGGTTACATTTTTCATACGCAGTGTAACACGGCTAGTAAACGATTACTATCGCCTCTTCGCACCTCAGAGTTGAACGACTCGTTTTAACTCAGCATCGGCTACATTTTACCTTTTTTCAATCCCTTGTGGCCAAACAGTGTCGTGTCGCACCAATATTGTGGCAAATATATATTCAATGAACACGAGCGCGCGAAGGAATTCACTGAGCATTGAGCATTCGAACCGTAGGAAAAGATCAATTCAAGGCCGGTCGTTACGGATGATGAGCTGTGTAAGACGCTACACTACGCACCCGTACCAGCAGATGGGTTAAGACTAAAAAATCGTTTTCGTTTTTCCTTCACATAACTTTGCAGTAGATATGTGATTTAACACAATTGAGAGTTATTGTTAAAATGGCTTCGGCACTCTGGAGCTCTCCGAACGTTATGATAGTGGAACTTTATTGACCTCTTTTATAATTGGAAGCATATTAATGACGATGATGGAATTGTTCATGCCTGCAGAACATTTAATATGAATCGTATCGCAATGTGTACCGCCTTTCCAATTTATTGAGAGCGATATTTCAAGCTTTTATATTGAAATAACGTGCTGTTTTGAGTAGCTTAACACACTTTAATTGCGATGGTTTCTACATTTACTTCCAACCTAGCTAGGTCGAGAGTAAAGTTATTTTCAATCATTCTTATACAAATCGTCCAGACTTCGTTTTGGTAAAAAGCATGTTAATCAAGCAAAATATCTTTCGAAGGGCTAAAACGGTCCAGCCACATGTTGCATATGTTCATCGTCCAGAAACTGTGCCATTAGCTTAACGATCGTTCGTTCCTCCAAGGAAGATCTGACTCCTCTGCCTTTGCAAACAACGTCATACCATTAGCCGATTCGTTCCGGTTTGCAGCTCGTACCAAACAGCTCTAAACGACACCAAAGTCAGCCAGCATTTCTATGATCATTACTACTACTATTACTACTGCCTCTACTACTACAATTTCGACTCCTCGTGCTACCGTGGGAGAACCGGTCGATTCGTTTGATTGATCAAACGACGCTCATACACAATCCAATTGCTCGATCTTCTGCCGTGGTTGTAAGTGGGGTCCGTGTTTGCAGCATACGGACGGTATAGAACCAGTATGGCGGTGCGGGCACACTGCACGCCATCCGAGACAAGTGACGGGAGAAAGAATAACTGTTCTTTTCTCCCGACGTCGTCGAATTCGACCGTCACCGCTTTGCTGCTGCTGCTGCTGCTGCTACGTAAGAGTGTTACGCTGTGCTACCTGGTTTACCCGGGGCCCCGGAGCAGGGCCACAGCAATGTGTTTTATCTAACGTCGGTAAAAACCCCATCCCCGTGTGTTGTTGCCCTTAATTCTCGAAGATGCATGGGCCACGTCCCACTGGTTTGTGGTGCGGAATTCCCAGCGCGGTGAAATTATGTAGGCCGTTGCACGTTCTCGACGGGGACTGCTTTGGGACGGGTGGCATGGGTAGCAAAAGCCAAATGTCATAGTGCTGCTGCCACCACTGCCAGTCACACCCGACGTCAAAGCCTATTTACACAAACAATCTCGCCGTACATCGTTAAACCTACGGAGCCTGCGAATGGTGCATCGCGGGTCGGCTTTTGTTAGGGTTTTCCGTTTCGGAAGTGGCCGACTGCAACGTACGGAGCTGGTGGAAGTTTGTATCTCGCATTACGCTGGCGAAAACCGGTCAGCAAACACACTTTTCGAAGAAAGCAGATAAACCGGTTCACTCCACCGCAAATCCAAAACACTCCCGTAAGGCACTGTGGTATGGCAAATCGGTACGCCTAGCTTCTGGTCCTATCTATCTTTTCCACGCAAGTGCTCTCTCTCTCTCTCACACATACATACAGACAGACAAACACGCCATCTGGAAATGCTTCGGCTTTTCCAAGGCGAGCGAACTGGGTCAGAAAACTATTGGAAAATGAGTGAAAGAGCGGCTATTCAAACTGAGCCCTAAAAGGTAACGCCACACAAGCAAGCGCGAAACAATGGCTGCTGCAGATAGACGTAATTAATGACTGGGACGGATGTGCGCGATCTTAAACTGTCATCAATGACCCGGTTGATGACGGTTAACTGATTGGAAGGTAGGTTTTGTAGTGAACGTTTCTGGAAGATCGTACAGCTTAAGTTACTTTACACAAGATTGAAGCATTGGTGGAATTGGATATTCGTAGAAGCCCAGCGAAATCAATTTACTTGGTAGCTTTTCTAATGAGCACAACACACACACGCACACATTATTTGTAATATCTATTTCCCTGTCAGCCCTAGGGCGCTGATTAAATTGAATCCTTGCCACGGCCAATGGGTGGTTGCAATCGCTTGCAAAGCTTAATGCTATAATCAGAACATTATCATCGTCAATTTAAAACAGTGACTCGCCCAAGGGCGGCACTGTTTGTGGCTTAATGTTGTAGTATAGCAGATAACACCGGCAACGACACCTCAGTGAAACTCATTAAATTTGGACGATGAGAGTGCGGCGAGCGATCGTCTAGGATCTGCTTAGGAACGGTTACAAGTTAGCCGCGGGCCAGCGGCTGTTGACTGTTCTTGCTGAGCTCACTGAGGAAATTCTGGGTGCCAATTTAGCGCGTAATGGAGCCCGGAGTACGCCTCTGACAGCAGTGCCACCACCGGTTTTTGGAAGGCCTATGGCTCAGGCGGCACTGGTCTCCTCCCGTATTTTTGTTCTCGTAGTTTCTTTCTGCATTCTACGGAGATGCTGCTGTTGCTGCTGTTATTGTTAATCTGCTTTCTGCCTCCAATCCAATCAGTTACACCTCACCAGCCATGCTTCGAATCATTAGCTAATAACTATTTCTTTCGGTTAATGTCCGCTACTAGAATAAACAAAAATGTGAAAAAAGATCGCACGATGGTCCGTGCGCCATCCCTCCGAAAAATGTTCTGCCAACAAAGCAGAAATTAAACGGCAAGAAATCAAGACTAACGCTACCAAGATGGCGCAGTCTCTCGGGGGGCGTTGAACCTATGGAGCCTGTATGGAGAGAATATTGACCGCATCTGACCGTCTGCCTACTCCGTTTTCGATCCCTTTTCCCGCATGATCAACATTTTTTTGTTGTTGTTGTAATTTTCAATTTCCTACGCGCATCACCACCACCGCCTTCTTCTCCCGGACAGTTTGGGCGCGCTTCATCAAACGTGATAAAAAAGTGGTTGGCCAGATCACAGCGGCCGAAACCTTTTTTTTTTGCTTCCTACACACACCGCACCCACCTAACGTGCGCACATGCTATCGAGCAAATGCCAAATGGAAAATTGAATAATTTCAAGTGTTAATTGATATTTGTTAGAGGTGGAGTTGGTGGATTTGGTGCAGGATTTTCGATGCTTCGCATTCGCATTTGGTTGCCCGCAGTTGCCCGCAATCAATCAGATGGGATCAAAAAGTTGGGTTGGGTTGAGTAGGACTGGAGCGGGGGAAGGGATGGTAGGTGTGAAGTCTTTTTTTTCCTCTCGCTGTCTCCCTCAGCCTTAGCGCTGCTTCAGCAGCCTCAAAAACCCACATTCTATCGATGATATCGGTGCTACAAAACGCTTTTAAGTGATATTTATGTTTTGATTTTTCACCGATTCATGCTCACGCACACATCTAATGATTGAAGTACCGTTGCACCGCCAGACAAGGTGTGTAATTAAGCATCTGTGATAACAATATGGCGCGTGTAGACGAACGAACGAAATGATGTCGCTGTTGTGGTTTGCTTGTTGAATCGGGGAGGTGTAAAAATGTATTAAAAGCAGTTGTTATTTTCCAGTGTTCTTCATCATCACACCAAAGGGAGGAGTGTATCCTACAGCATCGAAAACTTGTTTATACCTTTCCGTTCCAGTTGACCTTCCAGTGTCTATAGTTTCCAGCCCTCTGAAACACACACACGACTCACAAGTTACAGCATTGCAATGGCTTCACTTTCCTTTTTGCATAGTTATGATTCACTTTCACTTCACGACGATCGCAAGGGTGGAGTCGTTCGTAACATGCAAAAGCGACCCTACAGCATCACATACACACACGTTTGCCACGATCGAGTAAAACCTTGTTTTATATCAATTGGTTTTTAACCGGTTTCCAGCACTGGGGCCAATGGAATTCGTCTAAATGGAACTTGAGCTGCGCTCGATGATCCTCATGCAACAATCACAACACGCTGGAGCAGTTAAGAATAATTAACCAAACTGTCCAATTGCTAAGTGATTTAATTGAATAATTGGCAGCAGCACAATACAACGACAAGCCTTGGCTGCTATCATTTCCCTTTTCCAGGATGCTGATTACACACGTCGTTGTGCAGTATGCAACACACAATTCTCCGACCGAGGATTCCGGCGCAATGAAGCCAAGCAGTTTGCGCTCCCTGTTTGCGGATGGTTTTAGCAACAAAAGCGTCTGCGGATAATGGAAGAATTCCTTTATTTGCCTGCCGCCATAGCTTACGCAAATATTTGCGCGTAATGATGCACATCCAGCATCCTAACCTTGAATTTATCTCACCCCCTCCCAGAGCCTTAATACGCAGGCTGATTTTTTTCTTGCAGCCACTATTTCGCCTGTTGGTTTCTCGAAGATTATTGCACTCTTCTCCTTGTTTGTGCTTCTCGTCTCTGGCCGCCCCTTCTTTATCAGAGCTGCACAGTGTGCGCAAACTTAAATTAAGGTAATGTAGTAAATCAGCAGCTACCTGAGGAGGGCGCTGAATTCCTTTAAATTGGCCGATTTAATGATGAGACTTGCCTCCCGTCGTCTGCGTCTGCGTTTGCTTCATTGGAACATTCTTCTTCAATTTGACTCTAATGCTGTTCTAAGCCGATACACGCGAGCCGCCACGAGCTATGTGATAAATGAACTACATTAAAAGAATGATCATCCTTTTTTTTTTTCTTCTTATGGCCAAGTTCATAACTTCATAACTTTGAAACCCACCAAAACAGGTCACCTTCTAGACGCAATCAGACTTTAATTTGCACTAAAGTTGCTTTTATGCTCAATTTTCTTCGTCCCTGTGCTTCTTCGTGGATGTGCTTCTTCGTACGTGATACACTAGTCGCACTAGCTAGGCGACCATTTCAAACCTAATTAAATTAATGGGCCCCACTCAATGGACATTGTTTTCCTGGGGTCCACTGCCAGCCGATGATGCGTTTATCCCTGCGCACCGTGTCTGCTACTATGAGTTGCTGGCCGAACCCTTGTACACGGGGTCTTCTGGTCCAGCGAGGTCTAGGGCGCCATAAAAGTAGTCATTTGATGTTAATGTACCAAAGTAAGGTGTTCACACCACAATGTAATTGCAAGAACATTTGATAACCGTCCTATAGGGCGGATGTCTTTGAACTCGTCCAAACATTTACCCGAGGTTCATGACCAGATCAGCTCACGTTACGTGCGACTTGCTTGACGCTTGCCGTTCGCTCCATGTTAAACCGACAAAATATTTTCGTTCTTTCGTTCGCTTTCGTTTTTTGTGTGTTTCTGTGTGTACGTCGTTGCGGCTGGATGAAGTTCGCCAGCGCTCAGTGTTCGTCTGCCGCTAAAAAGGGGTCTCGGGTCAGATTGGTCGTAAAGATCGACCATGCTTGCGGACATGTGCACACACATTCACCGGAGAGAAAATTGTTGCCACTTCAAAACCTGTTCCCCGTGTAACGATTCCACAAACAATTCGTATGAATTTTGCACTCAAAACGGAGAATAAATGGCTTATTCTGAGGCATCGTGTTTGGGCTGCTCGTTTATCATCTTAGTTCTTTTTTTTTTCGTTCGCCTGCCTGTGTGAGACTTAAGACGATGAGAAATGGCTCACTGGCAGGATTTCACATTTTTGCGTTATGAAAAGAACTCGATTGAAGTCACATTTCGAGGAAGAACAGCGTGAAAACAGCTACCAGGCAACAGAATGTCAATCGGAAAGAAACCCTACAGATGGGAGAAAATTGACCAAAGAATAGGGTCTGCAGAAATTCTTAAAATTGACATTAACAAGAGAAATCATTGAGCTACCTTTACCAAAGTTCGAAATGTTTTTGTTCTTGTTATTTTTTCCACCAAATAAATTCCAATTGAAGTGCAATAAATGTTTGTAGCGCCATAAAAGAACCGAACGTTACTTCAAACTAATAAGCTTGCGTTCCTCTTTACCAACTATTCTGGGTCCTAATGGTACCGTATGATCATTTTATTACCACCCGGCTTGATTTAGTGCTCTGCCAGCATAATGCTGTAGAATCGGAATGCCTTTCTATCGAATACCTCTCGTTCGAGTAACGGTTCTGGGACGCATGTACTTTGGGGAGCGTTCCATTATTTACAGTATCACTTCAACTTCAATGACCCGGTGGAACGATGGCAATAGAAACCGGCTAATTACCATGTCGAAAGCGAATCGTAATTAAATGCAATCAATGGCAACACCATTCCGAGCCGAGCTCATCGTGAATGTGCGGACCAAAATCAATCAAGTCGCGTGACAATCAGTTTTACACCGCGGGAAAGATTGAGGCGAACCCGATCAGAGACCGATAGGGCGATAGCATTGTCTTCTACCGTTATAAGAACGCAGCACTTCAGCAAAACTCCCCACTTTTTTGGTCTAAGAATGCTTCTGATCGCTGTTCTTGCTATGCTGCCACAATGTCCTTGTGTGATCGAAACTGTTTCAAATATAAAAGTTATATTCCGTGCCCCAGCTGCACACGGTTGCCGATAGATACTACGTTTCGACGTGCACATTACGACAAGGATTAAAACATGTTCTGGCCGGAAAAATTACCAGAACGAGCCGCGGCCCTTTGCAAACGTAGGTGTACAACGGGCACATCGTAATCCAATTTGCCGCCACCGATACAGCTTTGTCCAGGCGTAGCATGCCAGCGGTGAGCAATGCGAATTGACTCTGCGTGTAATTTATCGATTAATATATGTCCACGATTCGCAACCAGTGATGCCCACCGTCGCGCCGTCGTTGAAAACGGAAGCATCCACAACCAGAACGAAACACGCCCGATAAAACAACAAAGTTGCCGGAGCGACAACGCTACCATTATGACTATTATCTACCACATTCTCATCACCATCATCACCATCATCATCATCACCACCGCCACCATCACCCGAAGCTGGTCTGACGCCTCGCAACCTTTGGGAGGAAAAGTTCTCGGATTAATTTTCTCCAACGAAACAGACCTATTATTTATTCACAATGAAGGATCGACTGTGGCGCCAAATCGATCGATGAATGATTTTCTACCGCTTTTTATGCTTTGTACCTACACCAGTATTTTATGCGACGTAATGAAGCAATAAATTGCGTTCATATCGTATGCATTACTCGAGATGTCATTTGTCACTCGAATGGCCATTGCAGAGGGGACTATAAACAGCAATAATAGTTCTACTGCAATGTTGCACTGTTCGCGATGGATTATCATTTTTCAAGATTATGATACAAGTTTGCAGCAACACTTTCAATTTGTCTGCTTGATCTTTACAGTGAACGGACCAAGGAATCGGAAGCACAACTCGAACATAATGATAATCTTATTTCTTGAGGCAAACATTTAAGATTTGTGCGAAAGATTTACGTTTTAATAATGTGAAGAATGTACTGATGCTTAGTTGCGTGCAGAGCTTGTGGATAATTGGTTACTTTTACGCATGTTTGTTTGCAATTTTTCTTCCAGAAACATTCTATCCAAACAATAGACCGTCTTGACAGTGTTTAACTGTTGTTTGGTTAATGCTTCAACAAGTGTCGCTACCTTTTGAAGAAACGACTCACTTCATGCCAAACCCTATGAATGATCGTTATGGTTGAGGCGGGTAGAGAACCCCATTTGACACTAGTGAAGTTGTTTGTTTGAAATGCTCCTACACTTCTGTAGCGCAAATTAAAACATCGTTTGACGGCAGAAAGCATCTCCAGGAGCGTGTTAGAACCCGTTATAACGTATTCTTTGCGTCCCATTACCTGTGCCATAATCTGAACAGAACCAAAACATTATGGGAGGTATGTGAGCTGCCTTGCACCGTTAGTTAAACCTGCTGTTTGCTTACTGATCGTCGTAATTGTGTACTGCGAACATTAAATATTATTAATTAACAATCATCATTCGAGTATTCGAAAACAGCTTAAATACGTGTTGATGCACTTAAAACCGTGCATTCCTCGTTCGACAGTATTGCTTGTGTCTTGTTGGTTGGGTGGAATTCTTCCTGATGAACATTGAATTGAATATTTCTCTCGAAATCAATGATTACTTTCTTTAGTAATATGAAGATGCAGTGAAAGCCAACGTAAGCAAACATCAAAACAAGCAATCAATTAGAAACTTGAAACGTTTGAATCTTGTTCTAAATAAGGCGGCTTCCTTAATCTCATTTCTCCGCATCATGCTTCGACAAACCGTCCGATCAGTACTAACATCAGAGACGGTGACTTGCGGGCTCGTGGAATAAAATTAATTGCTTAACAATGAACCTACAGAATACAATGATTTGTTTTTAAAGCTTAATTAATATTGTCCATTATATAAACAAGCAATGAAAATCGATCAGCTCAAGTGGAAAACCTTTTACAACCATTATATTTTAAACAATTAACTGATATGAAAACTTGTACTGGCAAATGTTTAGCAGAAATTGTAATATTTTCGTTTAAGAAAAAATCATGATCATGTCAGCAGGTTGTCCACGCAAATTTATAGCCAGGAATAGCTTTGAACTTGTTTGTACCTGGATTGTTAATGTTACAGTTCATCTCATATCGTGTTTTATCTCGATGCTTAGCCTCCGGCTAAGTTGAAAACTGCCTCTCTCAGAAGGTCATAAAAGTGTAAAGTGCAAGAGCATTTGCTCGGGGTGATGTATCTGCATTACCAGCCGGGGTGATATACCGATATCTACAGCACTAAACATCATGTTTGTTGGGACGATCATAGTTGCAATGTGTATGATCCTTTAATCTTTAAAGCTCATTCTAACACGGATACACACGTTTTCAATTTTCTAAGTGGATTCTATCTATTCATTCTCGTTGAATCAACAAGTGTCTTATAACGATTGAAGCTTTTGCCATGATCGTTATGGTTGAGGCGGGTAGAGAAATCCATTTGACACCAGTCAAATTTCCATTAAATAAAGAAGCGTAGGAATCATCAAACGACCAGAGCATTACCATGTTTTTCCATTCCAATTTCGCAATCGTAGAGATAATTTTAATGCTGGTTTGTAAATAAATACATTCTTTTCTAAAAAGAATGAAAAAAATCGGACATTTGATTTTGATCGGAGGCACGATCGATGAATGTTTAAAAAAAGTTTGATCCCTTCATGTTTTATTTTTTATGTTTACCAGGCTTCTCGTTTAATCCTAAAACATACTCCCCTGCTCCACAATACTTGCTGCATCATTTTTAGCAATATCTGGAATAATCATAGGCTGCCAATATTAACGCCTCTTGCTGCTGATAGTTGCCGTCCAGCGATGGTGTCGGGCGAGTGTTAAACTTCGCATTTAAGAAAATAGTACCCTATCATCACCAACATCGAATTCCAATTATTATCCTTCTACTGTCAAGTCTTTCGTCGCTTCAACGCTGGCCATAATCAAGCAGCTTGTTCGAAGGCACCGGGAAAACATACAGAAACCGGTAACAACGAATGTGCACGTATGTGTGTATAGGTATTTATTTTGCTAACAAGTTTACCCAGAAACGTTAGCCTAGAGCATCGGCGAATGGCTGCGATCAGCTTTTAAGCACAGCTTTTTCTAAAGCTGGTGTATTGCTGTTTTTGCGTTGAATCGATTATGAATTTTATGACTCTTCAAACACAATTATCGATCGATCGCTTGTTGGATCGTTCCAGTTCAATGGTCAGATCCACTTATTGTACCACCTAGAGACGTAACTTAATGTGCACCTTACTCGTGTGTTCGGTTTGCTCGGTACCTTATACCCAATGTTCTCTCCTGATTGCTTCCTGCTTCACGGCCAATCTACACCACGCCGTTGATGGAATGACGTACAGATCAATGCACCTTGACATGAAAGGTTACACTAAACAATTGGGTCCATTTCGTTAAATTCTACACTCGAGAAGAACCGGATCGCGCGTCCACGAATGAGGATCACATCAAGTCCAGGAACAGTAGCATGCCAAGAGAAGCTTCCAATGATAGGCCTATTTAGATGTCAACTAGAGAAAGCATCATTTGATATACTCCCAGCAGAAGCTCCCGCAGCTCAGTGGCGAGCAGCCGAGTTTTCCTATTTTGGCAGTAAACCAAAATTACAATCAATACCCCGTGGCGACGAGACCGTACCACCTTGAAGAGAGATTGCTGCCTCCAACCTCCAACTGCCCGGTGGGATTGTGTAGTCATTCGCCTCTGTCTTGATGAACGGGCGCGATCTTCCCTTACGGTGAGGGGCCCAATTTTGTTACGCGTCATCGTTGTCAGTCCTGTTTCAATGGTTTCGGCATTGGGCTGGGTAATTGTTGGAATGTTCTTTAAGCGATCTTCGTTCTCCAGTCGCAGCCAGTATATCCGAGCCACCCAACGCGTGACAGTGAAACGCATCGTAACTCAGTCGGACCATCGTTGCCACCAGCACTATTTGATCACCCAGACAATTCAGCTGACTTTTTTTTTGTAATGTGCCCTCTGTGTGCTTGTTCCTGGATGGAGTTGGATTATAATTTGTGGTACAACGGGTGTTCGTTTCTTAATGGAAACCGGGAGCGTAAATTGAAAATTTGTCCGAAGCGCATCTCAATTCCCAGCAGCTGAATTACACTATTTCATTGAAAACGACACAATCATGCCCGGTAGACTGGTACTTGTGGTGTTAGGATTGACGAAATTTATGTATACCTCCGACAATCAGTGGGGAGGATCTTTAACAGGAATTTACATTACAGACAAAAAATCAATTGAAGTATACTTCGATAATTTGACGATTGTTGTTATTATAATTGATTTATTGTAAGTTTAATTTAATTATCTAAATCCTAATGAGTAATGTTCTTCCTCTCTCTCTTTGCAGACAAACGCACAACTCTCAGCGTCGCGTAAGCACGTGGGAATCTTTGGTCTGAAACACGAAGTGTTTTTTCTCAACCTTGAAGATGGCTACTTCGGTTGCCAGGTCAACGAATCGACAGACTATCTGCAGCTGTACGAGCTGTCCAAACTTTGTGATGGTACATCGGATTGCTACATGGGCTCCGATGAACTTAGAAATAAGTTAAAGTGTACAAGTAAGTATTCCTATCGCGATTTTGGCAATCAGCAGTATTGTTATTAAACTCCTGTCATTCATTTCATTCCTTTCAGATGATTGTGATAAAGATGGCACCGCTTGCTCGAATGGAGTGTGCTTAGACGGCCAATGCCACTGCAATGATGGTTTTGGTGGTTGTAACTGCCAAGTTCCGGGTAAGTTTACTTCTTTTTTGTTCAATTGTTTCATAAAAAGGTACAAAAAACACTTATAAATCTTTCTCTTTGTCAGATGAAAACGAATGTAAATATCGACCCTGTGACGTTTTCGCCCATTGTACAAACACCCTCGGCAGCTTCACCTGTACGTGCTTTCCTGGCTATCAAGGCGACGGTCTTCATTGTGAAGGTAAGTGAACAGCAAAACATGAACACGCCCTCGACGGTGGTGGCTAATCGGGTTTGCTGCTCTGCAGATATCGACGAGTGTCAGGATCCAAACATCGCACAGCGGTGTGTTGAGAATGCCGAATGTTGCAACCTACCAGCTCACTTTGTGTGCAAATGCAAACCCGGCTTCGAAGGCGACGGTGAAGAGCGATGTGCAGGTAAGAGTAATGGGTGGAGCTATCTCTTGAAAGCAGCGATCTCAACAAACCCTACTGCTTGTTTCTTGCACAGATATCAACGAATGCTTGGATCCGCAAGCGTGTGGCCTGAACGCGGAATGCGTCAACCTGCCCGGCAACTACACCTGCCAGTGCAGGGAGGGCTACTACGGCGATCCGTACAACGGGTGCGTCGATGTGGATGAGTGCGTTCAGCCCGGCGTTTGCGGACCAGGTGCCATATGTACGAACCTTGAGGGTGGTTATCGCTGCGACTGCCCGCAAGGATTCGATGGAGATGCACGCTCGGCTCAGGGATGTTTGGATTACGATGAGTGCGCACGTTCACCGTGCGGCCGGAATGCGCTTTGCCGCAACGAGGTGGGCAGTTTCCGGTGCGAATGTCAACAGGGCTTTTCAGGCGATCCGATGACGGACTGTCAAGGTAAGTGCCCGGGGGTGTGTGGGGAGTGCGGGTCGAACTGTTATGGTCCACCGACCATCGCTTTTCGCCAAACAGGCCAAACGCCTACCAATCACCATGCTTCACCGGCTAACGCATTCGGTATTCTAACTCTCAATTTGCATTTTGCCATAAATCATATTCGCCTGCTGGGGACCACACATCACACACTCTCATCACCTACCACTCCTCATCGCGCCATGGGACCGACCGATCTCTTCGCCGACACCTACATCACACGTGCGGGCAAATCGGGCAATGGTGCGCCAAACTGCCGGCTACTAACAATCGCACACGCGGCCACGGGCAAAACATCATGCTCATTGTTCCGCTGCAACATCACAAACATCACACACCACCACCATACATCACCACAATGCCACGAACCATCAACAAACTCGGCCGGCAGACGTGGACGAGTGTTCCGGTAATCCGTGCGCGGAGGGTGCGATTTGCATTAACACGCCCGGCGGCTACCGGTGCAAATGTCCGCCCGGATTGGTGGCCTCGGACGACGGTCAGTGCACGGACGTCAACGAATGTGCGAAGGCGCATGCTTGCGGTGAAAATGCCAAGTGCATCAACTTTCCCGGATCCTACAAATGCTTGTGTCCGCAGGGATACGAGGGACGCGGTGAATTGTTTTGCAAAAGTTAGTTTTGTTCGCTTTCATACCTCCCATACCCTTACCTCAATGGCTTCCTCGAGTCATCCTCGATGAACGACTGCCGGAAGATGATCGCTATTAGTGATGAGAAAATCAAATGGACCTACGAGGTTCGTTCCGTCCATGGAACGTTCAAAGCTTAGGTTACAATCATATTACAACATATTTTTTTAAGGTTAAAACGAATTCTTTAGTAGATTCAATTTTTCTGTAGTTTTGTTACAACTTTTTGGAGACTGGAATTCATGATAGTGATATAATGGCAAGAAATTTAGATCTCGTTCAGCTGTCGGAAATTTACCAATACGTTTCAACGGAAACTGTACTTATTTTCAAGGAAAGTCGTTAGTAATTTACCTAAAAATTTGTAAGCATGTATTTATGCAAAACTTTGAGCCCATAATTTGATCATCCGTTCCTTTTCGATAAGGAGTTTTCCGTAAATTTCCCATCACTACTCGCTAGCATTGGGCCTGCCACACTCCGGCAGTCGATCGCCCGGGATTGGTTCTGAGTACGCTTTAGCTTCCATCTACTAATGTCTTGCGCACATCTCATAACACAAACCCCACGCACACATGAACACACACGCACACCCACACACATGATTCTGTTTTCACCTTCTCTAGATGTAAACGAATGCCTTGATAATCCATGCGGGGAAAATGCGCTATGCACGGACACGGTGGGAAGCTTTATCTGCTCATGCAAACCAGAATACACCGGCGACCCGTTCCGGGGCTGCGTCGATATAGACGAGTGCAGCGCGTACGAGAAGCCGTGCGGCGAGCACGCGATCTGCGAGAACGCGTCGCCCGGGTACAACTGTCTCTGCCCGCAAGGGTACGTGGGTCGGCCGAACGCGAAAGTGGCCTGCGAACAGGCGGACGTGAACGTGCTGTGCACGACCGCCTTCGACTGCACCAACAATGCGGAGTGCATCGAGGGTCAGTGCTTCTGTCAGGACGGGTTCGAGCCGCAGGGCTCGGTGTGTGTCGACGTGGATGAGTGTCGAAGTGGCGCGGGGGGCTTGCGCAAGGAGCCCGCCTGCGGACCGTCGGCGGTGTGCGTGAACACGCCCGGCTCGTACCGGTGCGAGTGTGAGGCGGGCTTCATCGGAACGCCGCCCCGAGTGCCGTGCAAACCGCCCTGTGCGGACGTGAAGTGTGGTAAGAACGCGTACTGCAAGGCGGAGGGCCAGGAAGCGTTCTGCATCTGCGAGGAGGGGTGGACGTTCAACCCGGCCGACATTGGGGCCGGCTGCGTCGACATTGACGAGTGTGATCCGGCCCAGGGCCCGAACGGGCGGTGCGGCTTGAACGCGGTCTGCACGAACCACCCGGGCAGCTACAGCTGTACCTGCCCGCCCGGGTATACGGGCGATGCGACACGCCAGTGCCAGGATGTGGACGAGTGTGCCCGCCCCGGTGCGTGCGGCACGAACGCGCTCTGCAAGAACCTCGACGGATCGCATCAGTGCAGCTGTCCGGCGGGCTCGATTGCCGATCCGGATCCGAGTGTGCGGTGTATCAGTGTGGTTGCCTGTGCGAAGGACGCGGACTGTCCGGGCAATGCGGTGTGCGATCAGCAGAAGCGTTGTCTGTGTCCAGAGCCGAACGTCGGCAATGACTGTCGCCATCCGTGCGAGAAGGTGACCTGTGGGCCGAACGCGCACTGTATGCTAGTGCCGGGCGGAGGCGCCCAATGTCTGTGCAGCGAGGGTTTCACCGGCCAACCGGGTCAGTGCGTGGACATCAACGAGTGTGGAGCCAACCCGTGTCCGAGTGGAGCGGTGTGTACGAATCTCCCCGGCGGTTACACCTGTCAGTGTCCGGGCGGAAGCTCGGGCGATCCGTACTCGGGCGGCTGCTCCAAGTCCGCCCTGAACGCGTGTGGCGAGAGCAACCCCTGCCCGGCGGGGGAGAAGTGTGTGCAGGACGCGTACAGCGGCAACAGTGTGTGCATCTGCGGGCAGGGCTACAAGCGCGACTCGAAGGGGCGCTGTCGCGATGTGGACGAGTGTGCGGACGACAGCGGCAAGACGGCGTGCGGTGTGAACGCGTTCTGCAAAAACCTGCCCGGCAGCTACGAGTGCCGGTGTCCGGCCGGGTTCAATGGCAATCCGTACCAGTCGTGCGACGAGTGCCACAGTGCGGAGTGTCGCTGTGCAGCGCCGTACAAGCTGATGGAGGGCAACTGCGTGCTGGACAGCTGCTCGCCGGACGGCAAGTGTCCGGGCGGCGCGGAATGCATCACGATTACGGGCGGCGTTAGCTACTGCGCCTGCCCGAAAGGGTTCCGCACGCTTGCGAACGGCCACTGCGAGGACATTGACGAGTGTGGCGAGGGGCAGCAGGTGTGCGGGTACGACGCAATCTGTCTGAACACGATCGGTGGCTTCGAGTGCAAGTGCCCGCTCGGCTACTCGGGCGATCCGTACCATGGGCTGTGCACGCTGGCGCAAAAGCGGTGCGCCGCGGACCGGGAGTGCGGTGCGAACGAGCGGTGCGTCCAGCCGGGTGAGTGTGTCTGCCCGCCGCCGTACTACATGGACGCGTACGATGGCAACCGGTGCAAGAGCCCGTGCGAGCGGTTCCCGTGCGGCATGAATGCGCGCTGCACGCCGTCCGATCCGCCCCAGTGCATGTGCGAGGTCGGGTTCAAGGGCGACCCGCTGACCGGCTGTATCGACGAGGACGAGTGTGCCAACAGTCCGTGCGCGTACGGTGCGCAGTGCGTGAACCAGCGGGGCGGCTACAAGTGCGTCTGCCCGGCCGGGATGGTGGGTGACGCGTACAAGGGCGGCTGCATACTGGAGCAGGGCGCGGTCAAGAGCCAGTGCCGGCGGAACGAGGACTGCGCGGATACGCTGGCCTGCGAGCGGGGCACTTGCGTGAGTCCGTGCGCGAGCCTGCTGTGCGGACCGAACGCGTTCTGCGAGCCGGAGAAGCATGCGGCCTGGTGCCGGTGTCGGGCCGGTTTCGTCGAGGGCCCGGGTGGAGACTGTGTATCACGTAAGTCAGACGAAACATCGCAGCATCACGAGCACCGTCAGCTCTAACAACCCTTCTCTTTTGTTCCACAGAATGCGAGGGGTACATGTGTGGCCAGGGAGCGATGTGCATTGTTTCCAACACCGGACCGACCTGCAAATGTCCACCGGGAGAGATGGGAAACCCGTTCCCGGGCGGTGCCTGCACCACGGACCAATGCTCCACCAGCAGACCGTGTGCCGATCCGCAGGTTTGCATTAACGGACGCTGCAAGCACAAATGCGACGGGGTAATCTGTGGCATCGGAGCCACCTGCGATGCTGCCAGCGGGAAATGCATATGCGAGCCGTACTTCGTCGGCAATCCGGAGCTGATTTGCATGCCACGTAAGTGTCTCCCTGCTGAAAACGCAGGTCAAACTTTCCCCCCCTGTCGATCGATATTAATTGAATGCATGTTTTGTCCCTGTCTCTCTCTCTCTCTCTCTAGCTGTCTCATCGCCTGCCTGTGAACCTTCGTGCGGCCAGAACGCACACTGCGAGTATGGCGTCGTGCAGAACGTGTGTGTGTGCAACCCCGGCACGACCGGCAATCCGTACGGGCTGTGCGAGCCGCAGCAGCGCAACATGTGCAGCCGGATGCGGTGCGGAACGAACGCCGAGTGCCGCGAGTCGCTCGCCTCGGCGGAGTGCGTTTGTCCGGGCGGGTTCAGCGGCAACCCGTACGTGGCGTGCCGCGACGTGGACGAATGTTCGGCGGTCGGTGTGTGCGGCGAGGGCGCGATTTGCATCAACTCGGAGGGCAGCTTTGACTGCCGTTGCCGGCCCGGGTACGGCGGCAATCCGTTCGTGATGTGTTCTGCGATAGAGAAAACGGTTTGCACCAATCCACGCCAGTGTCAGTGCGGCGCGAACATGCAGTGTCCGCCCGGGTACGGTTGCGTGCGTGGCGTGTGCAACAATTTGTGCGCTAACACGACCTGCGGTCCACGGGCGGCCTGCGACGCGGGACGATGCGTCTGTCCGCCCGGGTACACGGGCAATGCGGCCGACCGCAAGACCGGCTGCGTGCCGGACGGCCAGTGCGACAGTGATGCGGACTGCGAAGCGTCCAAGATTTGCTTCCAAACGAGCAAAGGCGTGCGACGGTGTGTGGATGCGTGCAGCAAGGTGCAGTGCGGCCCGAACGCGCTCTGCGTGTCGAACGATCATCGCAGCACGTGCATCTGCGCACCGAGCTATGTTGGCAATCCGGGCGACCTGACGGTGGGCTGCCAGCAGGAGGCGAAGCTGGTGGCGGAGTGTAAAACCGACGGTGACTGCAAGCCGGGCCACGTATGCACGGCTGTGACGGAGACCGGACACCAGGCGTGCGTCAATCCGTGCAGTGCGGTAGAGTGTGGCGTGCACGAGGTGTGCACGGTCAATGAGGTCAATCAACCGGTCTGCCACTGTCAGAGCGGGTACCGCTGGAATCCCGTTACCTCGGGGTGTGTGAAGCCATCGATCCCGGACTGTACGGCGGACGCGGACTGCCATCAGGTTGCAGCCTGCCGGCCGGATGCCGTGGGCGTGCTGAAGTGCATTGCCGTGTGTACGGAGTTCACCTGCCCGCCGAACTCGGTGTGCGTTTCGTCCAATCATCGCGGCAGCTGCCAGTGTCTGCCAGGCTACACGGGCAACCCGAACGACCGCAATGGCTGCCGTCCCGAGCAGCAGAATACCTGCCTCACCAGTGCGGAGTGCGCCGAGTCGGACGCGTGCGTTGCGCACGACGGTGCGGCCCTGTCCTGCCGACCGGCCTGTGAGAGTGTGCAGTGTGGCCCGTACGCACTGTGCGTCACCAACAATCATGCCGCGCAGTGCCAGTGTCCGCCGGGCTCGTACGCTGGCGATCCGTACGACCTGGCGAAGGGATGCCAGTCGGTGCCGTGCGTCTACAACCGGGACTGCCCCTCGAACCAGCTGTGCAATCGCATGACGCACAGCTGCGTGGACGTGTGTCAGGAGGATACGTGTGGCGAGAATGCGGTGTGCATCGCGGAAAACCACCGCTCCGTGTGCCAGTGTCCGCCGGGCTATCGGGCGAACCCGATTGCCGAGGTCGAATGTGCGCAGGTGCGATCGTGCGATCCGAACCCGTGCCATCCGTCCGCTTCCTGCGAGCCGGGCCCGGATGGGTACGTGTGCAAGTGTCCGGTAGGACAGATCGGAAACCCTTTGACGGGATGCCGACAGGAAGGGGCCTGTCCCGGGGGAGATCGCGACTGTCCGGACGGTGCGGCCTGCGTGAACGGGAAGTGTACCGATCCGTGTCTGGGTGCGTGCGGCATCAACTCGCAGTGCACGGTCGTGAACCGGGAGCCGGTGTGTAGCTGCAAGGCGAAGTACGTCCCCGGCGCGACGGGATCGGCACGAGACGGTTGTGTCCGATCGAGCAGTGGCTGTATGAGCGATCTCGACTGCAACGGAGACGTGTGTCACGGTGGCCAGTGTGCGGTTGCGTGCCGCAATACCAACGACTGCTCGCCGGGCGAGCGCTGTCTTAGCAACGTTTGTGCCGTGCCCTGTTCCGATCACAGCCAGTGCGGCCAGGGGCAGGCGTGCGCCGGTGGCATCTGTACGATCGGGTGCCGCAGCAGCCGCGACTGCAGCGGAACGACGGCCTGCATTGACTTCAAGTGTACCGACCCGTGCACGGCGGACAGGAATGCGTGCGGACCGAACGCGCTCTGCTCGGCTGTAGATCACGTGCCCCAGTGCACCTGCCCGGCAGGGTTCGAGGGCAATCCTTCGCCCGACCAGGGCTGCGTGCGGATGCCGACTAGCTGCGAAACTTCGGCACAGTGTGCCGCGGGCCACATGTGCATCGGCAATCTGTGCAGTTTGCCCTGCACCGAGACGTCGCCATCCTGTGCAATTGGAGAGCGGTGCGCTAACAGCGTTTGTGCGAAGGTTTGCTACACCAACAACAACTGTCTGCCCGGCGAGGTATGCAGCGAGGCGGGTGTGTGCGTGCCAGGATGCGGAACCGACGCCGACTGCCCATCGCAGCGCGTTTGCCAGGCAGGCAAGTGCAAGTGCATGAAGGGCTTCATCGGGACGCCGTTCGGATGCACCGATATTGATGAGTGTTCCGAGCGGCCGTGCCATGCGAGCGCGGTCTGCGAGAACATTCCCGGCTCCTATCGCTGCCAGTGTCCCGAGGGAGCGGTTGGGGACGCTTACGCCAGTCCGGGCTGCCGCAAGCCGACCCAGTGTCGCCGGGATGTCGACTGTGCGGACGAGCTGGCCTGCATCGGAGGCAAATGCCGCAGCCCGTGCAGCACGAAGCAGTGCAGCCGGAATGCGGAGTGCCAGGTGGTGGGCCACCGGGCGGAATGCTTCTGTCCGGCGGGATACCTTGGCGATGCGACGGACGGGGAGATCGGCGGCATCGGCTGCTTCAAGGTGGAGTGCGTGCACAACGAGGACTGCGGAGTGGAGCGGGCCTGCAGCGAGGAGTCGAACCGCTGCGTCAACCCCTGCGAGCAGCTCAACTGTGGCCGGGGAACGTGCCAGATCCAGAACCATGAGGCGGTGTGCGTTTGCTACCAGGGCTACACGTTCGCCAACGGCAAGTGTGAAGACATCGACGAGTGCGCGCGCGAATCCCCTGGCCCATGCCACGAAACGGCACTGTGCGAGAATTTGCCGGGCAATTATCTATGCTCCTGTCCGGCCGGACTGGTGGGCGACCCGGTAACTGCCGGCTGCAAGCGGGCCGATGAATGTCTGTCGAGCGAAGACTGCCCGAGCGGTGCAGTGTGTGTGGACGCCCATTGCCAAAACCCGTGTGCCGAGGCGAATGTGTGCGGCGAGAACGCACTGTGCACGGTGGTCGGCGAGCGGGCCCAGTGTGAGTGTCCCCCAGCGACCCGGGGCAATCCCAAGGTAGCCTGCAAGCGGCTCGAGTGTACCACGGCGGACGAGTGTACGGCGGATCGAACGTGCATTGGCAATCGCTGCATCGATCCGTGCTCGCTCAAGAGTGCGTGCGGCAGCAGTGCGAACTGCGTGTCGAAAAACCATCTGGCCGTGTGCTCCTGTCAGCCGGGGACGACTGGCAATCCGCTGCTAGGATGTGTGCCGCTGCAGTACTGCAACGACGACCCGCAGTGCCCGACCGGCACGAAGTGTAGCGCTGGGGTGTGCTGCTCGCTGTGCGGCACCAACCGCGACTGTCTGGACGATCAGCTGTGCATACAGGGCGTGTGCCAGCCGACCTGTCGCTCCAACACCACCTGTCCCGACTTCCAGTACTGCCATAACGGCATCTGCACGAAGGAGTTCAAATGCCGGGCGGACGACGATTGCGGCGCGGACGAGATGTGCATCACGGACGCGAACGGGCGGTCGGAGTGTCGCAATGCGTGCAACAGTGGGCGCGTCCTGTGCGGCCGCAATGCCGACTGCAGCGCACGCAACCATGTGGCGGAGTGTGAGTGCAAGCAGGGCTTCTACCGGGATGCGGGCGGCATCTGCCGCAAGGTGGAGTGCGAGCGCGATGACGACTGCTCCTCGGACAAGGTGTGCGAGAACCACGCGTGCAAGATCGCCTGCCTGACGGGCGAGGCTCCCTGCGGCGCCAATGCGCTCTGTTCGGCCGAAAACCACCGCCAGGTGTGCTACTGTCAGCCGGGCTTCACCGGCGACCCGAAGCGGGGCTGCTCTCTGATCGACTTCTGCAAGGAGCGACCGTGCGCACCGAACGCCAAGTGTCGCAACAGCCGAGGCTCGTACCGGTGCTCGTGCCCGGCCGGGCTGGTGGGGGATCCGTACCAGGGCGGCTGCAAGCGTGCGGCCGAATGCGAGCGGAACAGTGACTGCCCGGAGGTGGCCGAGTGTGTGCAGGAGAACGGTGAATCAAAGTGTCGCGATGTTTGTGCCGGTGTTCAGTGTGGCCCGAACGCGGAGTGTGCCGCCCGGAAGCATAATGCGGAGTGCAAGTGCCGGCCGCGGTTCGAGGGCGATCCGAAGGATCTGACCAATGGCTGCAAGCCGAAACCGATGTCTTGCAAGCGCAATAATGACTGTCCGGAGAACTCGTACTGTCACGGGCAGATCTGCAAACGTAAGTCAGCAAAAGGGGAAGGGGGAGACAGGTGGGATGGGAGTTCCAGGTGTGAAGTAGGCGGTAATCCTGCATGGTACGGCCAAGAAAAGACAGAAATCAATGGTTTCGAAGTTCGGAGTTCGAGTTTCGTCGAGTAAAAAAATGAAAACAATTTTTTAATTAAACTTTTTGATTCCCAGATGTCGTTCAAGTGCAAAAAACAAACTTTACTATTTATTTACCCTTTTCTAGTTTACTCACTGATAACTAAAAGTAATACCAATACCAACAAACAACCCCATTACACTAGCACAAAATTTCAACAAACTCAATCATTTGCAAATCACTGATTCTCGTGACAACACAAAATTCATTTCATTTAATAATGCAATCTTTGCACCTACTACTTCTACTAGCAGTAAACTCGTAATCATTTAGTTCATTCAACCGATACTGACTAGAACTCGTCAGGACATAATTCTTAATTTTCATGAATTCGTAGCATTAATAAACCCCATCAGTTTTTCACTCCTCTCGGGGAATACCATCTTTCTCTCTCTCGGGTTAGAGTAGAGTTGTAGAGTAAAAATTGCCCCCTAAACGGAGTGTGCAAAGCAAAGCCATTTAAACAAACTCTTATCGTCCAACTTGTAGCGGCCTGCTCTGAAACGGACGAATGTAACCAGGACGAGGTTTGCTCGAACGGGCAGTGCGTTAACCCGTGCCACGAGGTGAACGCCTGCGGTATGAATGCCGAGTGTTTGATGGGAGCGCATGCAAAGCAGTGCTCGTGTCCGGCAGGCTTCACCGGTGACGCAGCCGTCGAGTGTGTGCGAGGTAGGTGTGACTGATCGATCTATAGTCGGTTGTGTCTGTGTCTATGGTTCATTGATTGATTGGCTTTTCGTTTTCATTAGTTCCGATATCGTGCGCGTCCAATACGGACTGTACGGATGGCAGCATCTGCAAGGAGTCGATGTGTTTGCCACGATGCAGAAACGATCAGGAGTGTGCACTGAACGAGAAATGTCTGCAGGGTAGCTGTATGCGTAAGTATTGCACGCTAAACGTCGCTTCTACGATGATCTAGTGTTAATCGAACACACCTTTACTTTACAGTGACGTGTCGTTTGGATAACGATTGCTTCCTGGGACACATATGTCTGGCGGGGCGATGCGTTTACGGCTGTCACGCCGACAGTGACTGCAGTGCTAGCGAAACCTGCCGCGACAATCGATGCGTCAACCCGTGCCAGGAAAATCCTTGCGGACCGAATGCCGCATGCACCGTGGTGAACCATCGGGCCAGCTGCTCCTGCTTCAGTGGCATGGTGCCCAGCCCGACCGCAAAGGTAGGCTGCGTGCGAGCTCCGGCCCTACAGTGTACGGAGAATCGTGACTGTGCCGACGGTACGTCCTGCATCGACCGGCTTTGCCGGCCAGTGTGTGCGAACGATCAAAGCTGCCTGAACAACGAACGCTGCGATGGCGGTTCGTGCAAGCCGATCTGCCGCAAGGATGACGATTGCCGTACGGGGGAGATCTGCCAAGGTCAAACGTGTATGATCGGTTGCCGATCGGACGGCGGATGTGCGGACCATTTGACGTGCAGCGGGCAGCAGTGCGTCGATCCGTGCCAGGAACCGACGGCCTGTGGCACGAACGCCGAGTGTGTGGTCGTGGGACACAGGAAGCAGTGCAGCTGCCCGGCCGGTTTGGTGGGCGATCCGTTCAGCTTGGGCTGCCGGCAGGAGACGCGCCTCTGTCAGGCGCGCACCGACTGTCCGAAGGGGCAGGCATGCTACGGCGGTACCTGCATGCAGACGTGCCGTAACGATCAAAACTGTTTGGCCGACGAGCGGTGCGTTCGGGGAACGTGCCGAACGGTGTGCAACAGCGATGCGGCCTGTGGCGATGGATTGATCTGCGAGGGACGCATCTGTCAGGCAGGGTGTCGATCGGACAACCAGTGCAGCAACACGCAGGCCTGCATCAACAAGAAGTGTACGGATCCGTGCGCAACGCTCGGCCAGTGTGGCTCGTGCTCGGAGTGCAAGGTCATCGATCACGGTGTGCAGTGTAGCTGCCCGCAGGGATACCTGGGCAATCCGCTGCTGTCGTGCAGTCCGCCGGCAGAAAAGTGCAACGCGCAATGTACCTGCGACGAGGACGGTATGTACTGCGTGAAGGCCTGCCGCCAGCAGAAGGACTGCGGATGTGGACAAACCTGCCACCGGGGCAAGTGCCGCAGCAAATGCAACCCGGGCAACTGCCCGGCGGGACTACTCTGTCAGAATGGGGCCTGTGTGGCGGGCTGTCGAACGAACGCCGACTGCCCCAGCGAGCGGTCCTGCACCAACGGCAAGTGTGTGGATCCGTGTGCCGGTGGTAGAGCGTGCGGCAAAAATGCGCTCTGCCAGGTGTCGGACCATCGTTCGCTTTGCCTGTGCCCCGACGGTTTCCAGGGTGATCCGTCGGTAGGCTGTGAGCAGTACGAATGCCAAACCAACGACGACTGCGAGCTGGACAAGAAGTGCGCAAGCGGAAAATGCATCAATCCGTGCCTGAGCCCGGGTGCGTGCGGTCTGAACGCGCAGTGTCGCGTTGTGAACCGGCAGGCGCAGTGCAGCTGCACTCCCGGCTTCTTCGGCAATGCGCGCCACGAGTGCCAGCCGGTGCAGAAGAACGGCTGTGCTCAGAATCCCTGCGGCGAGAATACCGTTTGCCGGGAGGATGAGAATGGCTACGAGTGCTCCTGTCAGCCGGGTTGCGTGGGTGATCCGCGACAGGGCTGTCTGTGCGAGGAAAAGCTCAAGAAGGACGATTGCGAGCAGTACGCCTGTGGTACGAATGCGGTCTGCCGCATGACCGAATGGGGCGCACCGTCGTGCGTCTGTTTGCCAACACATCCGCACGGTGACCCGTACATGTCGTGTAAGTACTGGGACAGCCCAATTGCACTCGAAGAGGGGAAAATAACGAGTTGTTGTCCTTCATTTTCTACGATAGGCACTCAAGATGATACCGCGACCGACTGTCGAACGACTGGCTGTGCGGAAGGAGAGTGTGTTCGTGATGGTGCCAAGTTCATCTGCCGCAAAGGTAAGTCGGTTTGCTTTGTGTCTCACTTTGTACTACCTGTTCTTGGCGGCGTCCTACCGCATGGTGCTACTTCCACAGTGTGTGGGAATGCGAAGCGGGTGGACACCGTCAGAACTGGTTCACCGTTTTAAATCCAACAACCATCGCTAATAGAACCGTTCAGCATCTCGAAGCGACGATAACGAAACAATCACGTGTTTTATCACCTTATCATTTAACGTTTCAATCATTGATAAGTTCGTTCAAATAGCGTGTTTTTTTTTTCATAACAACACCATTCATAAACTTAAATACCCACCATTTTGTTTAAGCATAACAATTATTACCAAATAAAACAAACTAAAAGAAGATGTTTGAATATTCACAATCTAATTGGTTTGAATAATTTAAATGATTTTACTCTCGCGCTGATGTATGTTTTGTTTTATACACCTTTTTTTTTTGTTTAAATCAGGCACATCAAATTTGAAGAACAAATTATATATATGGTTTAAAGTAATACCAAAGAACACATCACTAGTGGGATTTTTCTTTCCGATTATATATACCCCATTTAATTGCAATATTTCAATGTTTGAAGCTCATAATGCTGTTGAACCATTCCGCTCCTAAGCCTGCCCATTTAACGACAGCAAACGCTATTTTGTTTGAATAGTGTTGGCTACCACAGGCCACGCGGAAAGCGAAGTTTGACAATTTGCAAATGGTACCTTACAAACTATAAACACTGAATCTGAACATACACCCTCCACCGTACACTTTACCAAACCGTACTTTGCCTCTCACTTTACTTAGGTTAGTTATTTGAAATTTTGTTGTTTTTTTTTGTTTTCCTGTATAAAATACCGCAATTTTCGCACGTTTTAATCTTCCAAACTCTGTTTACATGCAAAGTCACACCCTGTCTGATCCTTATATATACAAATTTAAACCATATGTTTCCGTTTACGGGATTGTTGTTGTTTTCGTTATATTAAACAAACTCACGATAACTGGTAAAATAAAATAAAAACCAATCGATCTATTGTTCAGAATTGTCGCTGTCAGAATCGCGGTTACCCAATCTGCGCTACATTCACAGTTTACATTTGTATCCATCAATCTCTGTTGTCTGGGAATGCTGCACCGATTTCCTTCCGCATCACCAACGTGTGCAAGCAAGTTTTAGTTTTAGTTGTTTTTTTTTAATATTGCTTACAAAATTTCTCGTTTCGTTCGTCTCTTTCTACATTGTTTGCTCTCGTTGTGTCTCGTTAGCGTACCGAGCTAGAATCATAAATGTAAACATGTGTAATGCAGCATCATGTGCATTGTCCTTCTTCCGAATATTGTTGTACCTGTTACCGAGTAAAATTGTACGTAGTGTAACACACTCCCCGTCTAGCGAATGGAGAAGAAATTATTTCAAATTTTAAAACAGATGTCGTAGTTGTTTTAGCTCTTTCTGTCACTTCTTACTTACTTACTTACTTTATGGATTTTTCCCTTTTCATTTTCGTTGTTTTGTATTGTTTTGTGTATCGGATTGCTTCTCGCCAGATTGGGAACTGTGGACGGGACACTTCTCACAAATAGTTCACTACTTGCACGTGTTAGGCCTCGGGTTTTGTATGTGTAAACAAGATAAGGTTTAATACGGGGGTTTCACGTTTTGTTTTTCATACTTTTCGTTTTACTACTGTTTACTTTTGATATCAAAACACACACACCAAATATTGGTTTATTTCGCACTCGTTTCCTAGTATTCAAATTTATTTTCAGACTTTATTCTTCCCTCTCCTATTTCCCTGTTTCCTCTATTATTCTTTTTTGTTTTGTTTCGTTTTGTTCTGTTTTTTTTTCATTTCCCTTATAATGCATTTCGCTATTCTACACCTTTGGAATTGTGATTGATGAAATGTCTCTATCGCGTTTGTTTCTTTTGTTTGCTCGTGTGTTTTACTCCTGCTTTAACTATAGCTTGTGTACTTAATCTGCATAGAAATGAAGTTGTACTTCACCTGTACATACGAATATGTCCTGTTTTATACATCCCCTTACGATTCGTTCTACCATTTTGATCGACTGCTAGGACAGTGCCGATAAAACAAAAGCCGTCTTATTTATTTCCTCCCGTTAAGCTCTCTTAATGTCAGAGGTAGATGTTTGTTTCCAACTCTCTGATAACTGTAGCCTGTTTTCCCCACCTCGTCCAACTTTCGATCCCACTTCTTTTCTATTTCCTTACACCCAAATAAATTCCCCGGGCAGAACGCATGTGTTGGATGTATATCTATTGTGAGAACTAAAACAGTGATCGATAGAATTATCCGCTTAGTCTATCGGTTTCGAAACCTCGATACCACAGTTCCTCACGCAAAAAATGCGTCTATCTGGTTCGTCGAAGGCTGCAACAGCAACATACTCGCCCTGTAGTTTGAGTTTGAAATAATTTCTCTGCAAATTCCATTCTCGCACGACGATGGCAAGTGTGAGAGGGAATAGTTTCCTTTCGTTTTGTTTTGTTTTGTTGTGAGGCTATGTAACAGGATTGCATCAACGGATTGGCCAATGCACCAGTTTGCAAGCGAAAGACACACTGACTATCTGCTAGGAGGGTAGGATATGTAATTACATCGTTTCGGCCAAACTACTCGGTTGTAAACCGGAAAAAACCAATACAAAATATAGTACATGCAGCAAAACTTCAGTACGACTTTTACGACCTGGACTGCGACGATCCCAACAACAACAATCGACACAAGACTTCATGTATTCGTACAGCATATATCTGCCAAGAGCACACTATTTATCATCAACAATCCACTTATCATCATATAACAACACCTCTAGACGAATCCTGTGCGAACGATTTACAATGCGCCAATGATAAGGCTTGCATAGGAGGCAAATGTTCCGATCCGTGCTCGCTGCGAGGCGCATGCGGTGACAATGCACTCTGTCAGACGGTGCTGCACAGACCAAGATGCTCATGCCCGAACTGCTACATCGGACGACCGAACGTCGAATGCAAACCGGATCCCAAATGCGAAGAAGTGACCACCCCAAGACCGAATGACCCGAAGATTGTTTCGGTGGCATGCGAGACAAACGGCGACTGTCATGAAAGCCTGCGCTGCGACGCCAGCGGGCAGTGCAGCGATCCGTGCACGGTACCGGCACCGTTCGTATGCGACTCCAACAAGAAATGTGTCTCGCGCCGTCATCGGCCCAGTTGCGTCTGTGCGCACGGTTTCATCGTGAATGACAGTGGCGAGCTGGTGTGCGCTCCGGAAAAGCGTGAATGCTTCGGCGACGATGGTTGCGCCTCGAACATGGCCTGCCTCGATGGCCGTTGCGTAAATCCGTGCTTTGCCAACGGTAGGCGCAGTGCGCCCTGCCCGGACGACAAGGCTTGCGTGGTGGTGGACCACAGGCCGACATGCGTATGCATGAAGGACTGCAGTCCATCACTGTCGATTTGCTTACGCGACAGCGGTTGTCCGGACGAGTTGGCCTGCCGAAATTATCAGTGCGTCAATCCGTGCGAGACGACCACTTGTGCCGAAGACACACCATGCTATGTCGAAGATCACAAACCAATCTGTAAATTCTGCCCGCCCGGCTTCGTTAAAGATGTACGACATGGATGTTTGAAAGGTAACATAAACACAACACCCCCAAAACCACTCTGTCCTCTGTTTCTGTTCGTTTAGTGGCGATTAGCGCATTGATCCATAGTCGACTTTTTCTTTTCCGATTCATTTCCGCTACTTGCGTTTCCTGTTTCTTTGTCTTTATCCCTTTTCTTGCGATTACAATCCACCAAAGAATGGAATAGTACACGACCATACTCACAACACTATCGACTTTCTTTCTTCTTTTGCTCTATTCAACTCATTCACACATTTTTTCAACTTTTCCATTCATTGTCCATATTCTATTGTAAACATTTTGTTTCTTTTCTGTTTTTATCATTGCCGTCTCTTTGATTCCTTTCAACATTTACTAAGCTCCAATAGAGCTAAATTATCTCAACAACAATATCTCATTAGATGAATTTTGCCCAATTGAAGATGTACTATATTATATTTCAATACTACTACCGTCATTACACATGGTTTCCTTTCCTTGCCAAGTACGTTAGAATTCTTTCACAATATCGCTGTGTTTTTTTTTCATTTCATCCTTTCTTCTGTCTATACTATCTGATGCTATCAGCCTTCTTCTAATCAGATATGTTCTAAAGTACGATCGAACTGCAGTATCTGAGGCAAACATTGGTTCACATTTGCCATATTGATGGAACGTTGAGTTGCAGTACGAACATCCAAGTTACTGTACATAGATCACTCGTGATAGTGAATCACAAACATTCACACATGCTTATGCCTTACTTCGATTTCAGAATATCCTTTGTTCCTTGTTCTCTCCTTATCCCGATCTTAAAATTGTATCTTTAATATAAAAGAAAAGTTTCACGTCGATTGCATCGTACACATGTTCAGTGTCAATCAGTTAGCAAGCTGTTAAAACGGTAAAGCAAACAAAATTTCCAAAGGAAAACCAATCAAAACTATCGAAAACGCTGATAGCATTTGAAAGCGCTACATTTCACCTTTACTCTACTATATGCCATACTTCAGCATTGTAGATCCAGTATCGCACTATCGTCTATCACGGTCTGTCCGTATGTCTGTCTGTCTGTCTGTCTGTCTGTCTGTCTGTCTATCTGTCTATTTATATCACTCTGTGTTGGTTAGCTGTCAACAATTTGTATCTATTCATTCTTTTGTCTGTCGCTCTTTACTGTCCATCTATTGGCTTATATAGTGCAGTATGTGTTATTTCAATGTTCTCTAATGCTACTAGCACCAATTAAAACTTTATACCAACGGTGCCTGTATTTGTATATAATCTCTATAATTGACATGCGCGTATTATCTATCAATGCCATTTCTTCAACATTTGTGGCCATATTTGTCGTGCTATGTTTATTGATAATGGCTGAAGTATTATATTATTTTTTGCGTTCTGCCTTCTCTTTACTTGATCTGAGATTGTCTTCTCCTCCATCCTCAACACAATACATCCACTACCTCTGTCTCTATGTTTATCGCCCCCTCTCACTCTCTCAATCTGTTCTATCCATTTGTATGTCTGTCTCAGTTGTGTTAAAATGTAAATTACATGTACATTATTTACATATATATTAATTGAACATTATTATGTGTACTTTATTGTAACCTCACACCAACTACTTAAACCTTACTTTCACAGCGATTGAAAAAGATAAAAATGAAGGAGAAAAAACTCATGAAAAGCAGGGTATCAACTGTTCGGTGCACTCCGACTGCGGCGATAAATTACACTGTTTAGTCGGCCTTTGCGTTGATCCTTGTAGGTCTGGTTGTGGTGAACGGGCGCTTTGCACAGTGAAAGCACATCTTCCCATTTGTTCCTGTCCTTTCGGTTACACCGGCAACCCATCCGAACGGTGTTTACCATTGGACGGCATTAAGAGTAACACTTCTGTCACGCTGATGCCTGAAGGTATGACTGAATATCCTGAGGAGTACTATGATGGACACAAAATTGATCGATCAGATGAGTTTACCACAGCTGAAACCATAGTGGATACAACTACCACCGTCATGGATGGACCAATTACACTAAGCACTACAGCACACGAAGAAGATTTGATTTCTATGAATCAAACCGTGGTTGTAAATAACATTGGCACGTCGACAGCAAGAGACGAAAGCTTAAGCGATGCTACCACAACAGTACTCGATTCCATTTCAACCGTTATTCCAAATACTGAAACTGATGATACTCAAACCACATTGGAACCATTTACTTCTATTGGCACAACAGAAGCTGGTGATTTCATATCAGAAACAACAATTGAAGAGATTATATCCACGACTAATGTTCCGATGAAAACGACCAATGCAACGGTAAAGCCAAATAGTCACTCAGATACACTCACAAAACAAGATCGCAAATCCACTGATTTGGAAGAGACTGATCAACTGCCAACTGTAACCACACCAATTGATGATTATTTTGTAGAGTTATCCTCTACCTCTAAGCATTACGAATTCATGCAAAACAGTGAGGCTACCGTTACGCCATTGGGAAAGAAAACCAGCACTACAAGCATGACTACTACTAGCACTACTGCATCTGCAACGGATATCAATACCACCACTGAACAGTATTTATTGGACGATCGCAGCATACCGCTTTCAACATCCGAATATGACGGAGACGATTACATAGATGAAGAGAGCACGTCAACAGCATCGACGATAGAAACGACTTTAGCAGCGAAAACGACCTACGAGTCCTATCCTACGGGAACAACGGCGGAACCGATCATTGAAATCATTCAGTGCCGTGCCGAAAACGATTGCAATGCAAACGAAACCTGTGCTGGTAACATCTGCATCGATCCATGTGCTCAATTTAATCCCTGCCCTCAGGATGTTCCTTGTCAAACCTTGAATCATGTCCCAATGTGCTTGTGCAATAGCGATACCAATACCGGGTACAGCGTTGATTGTATGAAAAAATCAGGTAATATATACACAAAAAAATCATCCAACGCAACCAACTATCTATCCCGTTTAGTAGACAGCCGGTTTGATTCGGTGCGTGGATTGCGAGCAGTAATCTTACGAACATTTCAATCCTTTCATCATTTCCATTTCCGTACTGGATTTTACCTCCGTATCTTTGTACCTCTGCATGATCTGTACGTTAGATGGGGTTTTCGCATTTAGCAATCGCAATCACTTGCATGCCACAGGAATGTAGTTGACCACAGCTTTGCCAAAACCATCACCAAAGCTATAATTGGTCAAAATACATATACGTGATGCGATTTATGCTCTTTCACATGCTCATCACTATCGTCGTATTGTTACCTAGAATCATCAAAACGGAGACTTCACTTTACAGCAGCTCTGTTTTGTAGTAGTCAACACATTTAGATACCTACCTGACTATTCTTCTTCTATGTCTTTTGGCACTGATTGCATCTTTGACCAATGCTGAGGCGCAACAGTGCTACACTATTTCTGTCCACTCTGTCATTCGAAGAATTACTGCGAGCGTATGAGCTTTGCTGGTGCTGCACTGCTGATCCACGTGCCGATAAAACGGGTGTTTGTCTGGTTAGAGTTGAAGAAACCATACAATCAATCTGGAATGACATTGAAAATGCTCTCATTACCGTATTTTGATTCATCTTTCTTTACCGTCATGACCCTTGAGTATTGCGTATGGAGTTTGTATCATCCAGTGGCTCCCACACAAAGACTTCACCTTACTGCAGAACGGACTACTGCAGCCGCATGATAAGCTCTGCTGAAATCAGAGTTCCATAAATTATCCTTCTTCATCGGAACCGATTTGGAATCAACGTAGTGCGTAGTGTAATTAGTGGGATGTATGGGAAAACTATGCTAATGAGTGTATTTTTTATCAGTATACAAATTAACTGTTGTGTTCAACCATCTATGTTGCACATATATTACGTGTATTTTTGATTCTGGTTTCATGTATTCTGGTATTGCATATTGTTTGTTATTATTGGTGGTGGATATCATAAAATCTTGAATCTAATCATTACCTATAGTCTTTGCTTAATTACTTACATGTATCATTCAATGACAAGGAATGGGGCTTAGCTTAGCTATTGGTTTGCTTCAATGTGTTTCAATCCAGTGAATTTTTAAATTTCCAACCACATTTGTTGTGCAAACTCAATCACTTGAGTTTTAACAATTTGCTACGATATCGGATATGTACACATGTTTTAATATTTTCACTAACACAATATTTTTACGACTTTCAGAACTGGGATGTAGGCATAGCAACGATTGTCCTTTGGAAAGATCATGCATTAACGGTATTTGTGTTGATCCATGTCGATCGGGCAATCCTTGCGATATTGGCGAAGAATGCGAAGTTCAAAATCACGAAACAGTTTGTGTGAAACGTACGTATACAGTTTAATTCGTTTGACTAATGGCTATGAGTACCATATTGCAATATTATCCTTTCTTTTTTTTCTCTAGTATGCCAATGTGAAAAAGCATCAGACTGTGCAGGAGGATTGATATGTGATGGCTGTAACTGTGTTCAAAAAGATACCGATAGAACAACTGGTTGTGAGCATTGCCCACCGGGCATTCCTTGTGATCCAATCACTGGCGGTTGCGTCAAGGGTAAGTATTTTTATTGTTTGCATCCACATCTACATCTTCGCGCATAAATATTCTTCAAAAGACATTTCCTCATTCCTCACTACGAAGCGTAAATCCACACACCTCCTCCCCTTACAAAGGACGGTTCTTTTCATACGATTCGTCGATATATATTTATCAATAGTTTAGACTCATTTCTAGTCCCATTCATAGTTAGCTAGTTCGAATCTCCCTTTTCTCCTGGCTTGCTTAAACTCTGTCGCTATGCTTATAAATGGAATTGCTTCGAGAAAAATACGTCGTGATCGTAAGTTTTCGCTACATTAACATTTATTGACTGACTATAATTTGCTTCTTCATAACTAAACCTTCTAACTCTATTCACTATTGAGCATTGTATTTTCACGCAAAAAAATCTATGAAAAAAAATACTTCTGTCATACACTTCACGCCACCAACAAATATTTATCATAAATGCTTGAAAACACACATTAAAATAAACCGTAACACATATCATAAGACATCACACATCAAAAAGTATTTCAATTTGAAAATGTAAATATTTACATCCAATTAAACGATGATTTTGTTTTGTTTTATATCTAAAAAATTAATAACACAGAACAACACACAACCACCGACACTTATCCTGATGTAAATAGCACAAATACAAACATATTTGTCGAAGGAGGGCATAAGCAAACAGTTAACAACGTAACAAACACAGCAATAACAACAACGCCTATGCCTGAGAGTGATATGGAAAATTTAACACCTGACACAAGCAAACTTACCACTGCCCCGAAAGAAACAGCAACAATTAATATCACAGAAAAAGCAACTGAAAATGAGTCTCTGAGCGATATCGAAACAAGCACCCAAGAAACGATTGCCCTAACAAATTATTCACAGATAACCGACGACCTCACAAACGAAAAAAACACGACCAATATGGACACATTTTCTAACCCCACTACATCTCCAATTGTAAAAGATTTCACGATAACTATTCCCATCACAATACAACAATGGATCAATCAGC
>KB666454.1:394452-410293 GCA_000349065.1 Anopheles quadriannulatus | reverse complement strand
AGGAACACCCGCGGAAGCAGTGCACCTCCCACTCAAAGGCCATCCATGGAGCTGTTGTCATAACGACGGGGCATTGCACTGCATCTCCCTGTCCGCTCGCGAGTCAGACGCTCGCCATCCCCTGTGCGCCGCACCATTTGGAACCGTTTTAGATCGTGCCCGTCGTCGCCTCCCACACGATGGACACGGACCGAGCCACATCCTGCACACCACCGCTGCCAGCGATCGAGCGCACGCCCGTGCAGTTGACCAAGCTGCCCGTACAGGAACGTTCGCCATCGATTGACAGACACGAGCAGCAGGAGAGGAAAAAATCACCCCCGGCGGTGAATGCTGCCATCGATCGACACAGCGATAGGGAGACAGGGGCGGCGGGCAGCAGCGACCGGGAGGAGAAGCGCACCAAAAGAGCGAAAAAGTCGCGGAACCGTGATTCCAGCTCGTCCAAGGAGCGACGGAAAGACAGTGAGTATCTAGCGGAGGCTGTTTTTGACAGCAGGCGGTGGTGGCAATACGCTGCAAGGGTAGCCATTTTACGCCATCTTACGAGATGGATGTCGAAATTTCTACTCTCCGATGGTGTGCGGACAGTGGGGAATTTTGTCAATTTGAAGTGATTCTATTTCGTACCCCAAATTCTCTCGGCAAATGTATGGGACCTTTTGTTTTTGTACTAACACACACACATCACTTTGCTCTACCTTTTTTTCTTCCAGAGCACAACACACCCGTCGATTCCGACTCGGCAGCGGCATCGAAGAAGAAAAAGAAAGCAAAGCGAACGTCCCAAGAGCACGACACAGGCAAAGAGCGTCGCGGCAGCCGCCATCGGCACCGGCGGAAAGCGAGCAACGGCGGCACGGACGAGGAGAGCGCCAGCGACAGGGGCACCGGCCACCAGCGTGACGGCGAGCGCAAGAAAAAGAAGTCGAAAAAGCGACGATCCCGCTCGGTGGAGGAAAGGGCGTCGCGGAAAAGGTCCCGCTCGCGCACCCGGTCCCACAGCCAGCCGCGGGAAGAGGTCAGCAATAAACGCGACCACCAGCAGCGCAACCACAGCCCGCTGCGCGAATCCGTACCGCGGTGGGGCGAAGATGCGCGCGATCGTTTCCCGCCGTACCAGGGCGGCAGCAAGTTCCACTTCAACAGCCGCTGGAACCCGTTCCGCAACCGGCGCCGGGACTTTCCCGATGGGCCGCGCAGGAATGGGCCGTTTCGGCCGCGCGTACCCGCAGCGGTACGGGCGGGTGGTACGCTGTCCGCCGTGCGCTACACCACAATCAGCCCGGTCATCAGTTGGCGCGACTGGACGCTGCCCGACGGTGAGGATGAGCCGCCGAAGGAAAAGAAAGTGAAGGCGGTGGTGTCGCCCGTTACGAAGGTGCAACCAATTACGCCGGCAATCGCGGCACTGCAGGAGTACGACGAAAGCGACGGAGGATCTTCCTCGGGGTCGCAGGGCGACCATCGCCGGGCGCAGAAGGATCTCGAACGTGCATCGCCCGGCAGCCGAAGGGGTGAAAGTAGCCGCGGCACGCCCGAACTCCCCCCCGCCAAGCTGCTGCAGACGATCAAGCGGGAAAAGGTTTCAACCGACGAGCAGGACGAGTACGGGCGGGCGAGCCCGCCGGCCCCGGTGCGAATCGATTGCAGCATCGTGAAGCAGGAACCGGTAACGGATGAGGACGAGCAGGAGCGTCGAAAGCAGGGCGAAGCGCAGCCGACGGTAGCCGCACGGCCAAAGTTTAGCTGCTCCTTTCTGGACGATCTTTCCAGCGGCAATCTGAAGCTGCTGCCCGACCTTTCGCCCGACAAAGTGCGGGCCGGCGGCAAGCACATCGACCGGGACCGGCGTGAGGGAAGCGAATCGCCCGACACGGACGACTATGCGTCGAACTGGGAGACGGAGGGCATGAGTCCGGCGGGAAGACGGACGCCCACACCGCAACAGCCGCCCGCCCAGGCGAAGCCATCCCCTCGGACTCCGCCGGGTCAGGCGGGCGGGGAGGAATCGGGCCCGTTGGCGGCGGTGAATGGTGAATCGCCCTCGGTCCTAAGCGCGGCGGAAAAGCGTGGCCATTTGAAGCCGCGCAGCCTGCACGAGGAGATTATTCCGCTGGACGATCTGCTGAACGTGCAGAACCAGCTGAAATCGTACCAGTCGAAGCTGGAGGAGATGCAAAAGCTGAAAGCGCACCGGAGGCGCAAGGAGGATGGTTCGCCGGCAGCTGGCAGTGTTGCTGCGGCGGGCAATGGGGAAGACGGCCCGCTGCCAGTGGCCAGCGAGAAGCTGGCGGACGAGTATCAGAGCTTTATGCAATCGCTCGGCAATGCGAAGGAGCGGGAGCGACGGTCCAGCTCGAGCAGTTCGTCGAGCAGCTCGGACAGTTCCTCATCCGGTTCGAGCAGTGACTCGTCCAGCTCGTCCGACTCGTCCAGCACTTCGAGCACGAGCTCGGACTCGGATTCGGAACACGATTCGGACGAAAAGAAGAACGACACCGCGAAGGAAGCGGAAGCGCCGGTGGAGCTCAAGCAAACCGAACCGGAAGAGCCACGCACACCGCCCCACCGGCCGACGCTGGTCATACCGGAGTATCTGCTGCCGAAGGTGCCGGTCGAGGAGGACCAAACGCCCGCGTCCTGCACCAAGATTTACAGTATTCGGGACGATTCGGTTGCGTCGGAATCGCCGACCGTCCGGCCGCTCGAGCTGGAGCGCGACATGCCGATCAAGCTGAAGCTGCCATCGAAGAACAAAATACTGCCCACGGCCGGTGCCTCCGCGCTGCTTGGCCACGAGGACGACGAGGAAGGCAATGCGCCGGGTCAGCGCCACACTGCCGGAACCGAGCAGGCAAAAGAACCGTCGGGCAAAGCATCTACCGTCGCCGGCACCGCTTCGAAGGAGCAACGGGCGAGCAAGGAGCGGGAAAAGCGCTCGTCCCGCGATCGATCACACAACCGCAAGCGCAGCTCGTCCCGCCGACGCTCCCGCGACCGTCAATCGTCCACCGTGGCCAGCAGCCCGAAGCGCAAATCGCGCGATCAAGACAAGCGGTCGGCGCGCAAAGAGCGTAGCAGCACCGCCTCACGCCATGGTTCGCGCAGTCCCCGGCGGCATCGTACGCGCAGCCCAACGCGCACCCGGAAGCGGTCGCTGTCGAGATCGAGATCACGGTCACGCTCGCGCTCGCGGTACCGCAGCCTCAGCCCATCGCAGCGGCGTCCACCGAGCCCGCGTGGCCGCAGTCCGCTAGAGGCGAGAGGGCGCAGTGCTGGCCGTTCGCGCCGCCGCTACTCCGCCGAGCGGGAGTGGTCCACGTCGCGACGCTCCCGATCGCCTTACGCCGGCGGTCACCGTCGGCCACCGTCCCCGAAGGACGCACCGCCGATGGGGATGGTGGTGCACGGCGAGAACCAGATCGACATCATAACGAGCACGGGCGTCCCGTCGCCCAACGTGCACTCGCCGGTGACGGGCTACAAGAAGAGCCTGGCCGACTCGACCATCAGCGATGCGGAGCTGGAGCGAAAGCTTCTGCTCGCCGATCCGGCGTACGGTGGGGGCTATTCGAAGGGCGGCGGCGGCTACTACTACGGCCCTGCCGGTGAGCTGCTGCTCGATGGAGACCGAACGGCCGCCGGCGGCGGGTCGGGCCCGAAGCCCGAAGGTGGAGACGAATCTTCGCCCAAGCGCATTTCACTCGACGATCGCATCAACATCGTGCTCGGGATGAATGGTACGGCCGAGGGGGCGGCGGGTGGCAAACAACCACCCGGCAAGCATCACCTTTCGCACCTTCCCCCGCACCATCTGCAGCACCACCAGCAGCAGCATCACGGTGGGTACGGTGAGTATCCGCCGTCGTCGCACGATCTGTACCAGCAACAGCCGCCCGGAGCGCGCAACCATCTGCCGCACATGAACTATCCGGCGGGCTACGGGGGCCAGGAGTACGGTGCGTACGGGTACGGAGGACCACCGCCGAGAGGTCCACCGCCGTCCTGGGCGCCGCGCAGTCACCCGTACCAGGGCTATCCGATGGCTTTCGTTGGCCCGCCGCTGAACGCGATGCGTCCGGGCGGCGACATGGTGTACCGGCCACCGTACGGTACACCGACCATACCGACCGTGTCGGCCCCCAACAATGCCGCCACCGATGGCAGCAGCGCCAAATCGCAGGTGAAACAGGTTGGCAACGTGCTGGAAATCGTTCCATCTAGCACGCCGCTCGCGACAACCACCACCACCACCGCCAAACCGACCGACCCAACCGGGCAGTCCGGTGCGGGTGAAGCGACGGACACAGCCAACGTTTCGGAAGAGACGATTACCGGGGCAATCGGCGACGAGCAGCAGCAACAACAGTCATCATCATCCGCCACCTCGTCAGCGCTCGTCACGCCCAAGATTCTTACCGCCGAGGAGCTGCAGCAGCGCCAGGAGCGACGCCAGGAGCTGAAGAAAAAGATCCAGGCCGAGCGGGAAAAGAAGCGGCGCGAGAAGAGCCAGCGCAAGGAGCGGCTGCAGCAGGAAATTAAGCGGCTGCTCGGGACGAAAACGATTGCCGGCGTCGTGGCCGCTGCCTCGGACGGTAGTGGTGCCGGTGTGGCTTCGTCCGGAGCGGGCAGCGATTTGATCGGTGCTGGAGCGGCCGGTGGTGGTGGTGTCGGCGGCAGTGGTGCCGGTGGCAGTGCGTCCTCGGACGAGGAGTTCGAGACGATCAAGCAGGCGGACCTGATCGCGTCGCTCGCTCGGTCGTACGAAAAAAGTATTCTCAAAACGGCCAAACCGAACGCCGGCGGAGGGTAAGTTAAGAGCTGTTGCGTGTTGATGTTCGTTAGCTTTTCGGCCTATCGGGATGCTTTGCGATTTGCGTGTAAAAGTGACTAGTGTTGGGTAAATCTGATTAAGGTTCATGAATCTGAATGAATCTTTGGAATGATTTAATGAATCTGAATCTCGATTGGACAAATTCATGAATGCTTGGAGATTCATGAATATTCAGATATTCATGGATCTTTGCAGTTTCATGAATCTTTGATGATTCATGCATCTTTGGAGATTTGTGAACCTTTAGCGATTCATGAATCTCTAAAAGTCCATGAATCTCAAAAGATTCATGAATCTCAAAAGATTATTATATCTCGAAAGATTAATGATTCTCAAAGGATTCATAAAACTCTAAACTTTCATAGAGCTTGAGCTTTTTATTATTCTTCTTCTTGGCGTAGCCAACCTACGTGATCATGCCAGCCTATATAGGCTTTCGAGACTTCTTGGCAATGCCACGCAGCCGGATAGTTTGTTTTGCTACGGGGAGACGGTCCATGCGAGGCCTGAACCCACGACGGGCATGTTTTAGGTGGAATTTAAGAAATTCGATATTTTGAAAATCATACACATTCATTCATAAATATTCATGTATCCCTGACGATATATGAATTTCATTGGATTTATGAATCCATTAAATTGTGAATTAAGATGTAGATTTTTTGAAGATTCATGAATCTGTCGAGATTCAGGAATGCTTGCAGATTTATGAATATTTAGAGATTCATGAATCTTTGAAGGCTCAAGAATCATTTAAGATTTATGCATCTTTGAAGATTTGTAAATCTTTAGAGATTCATTAACCTTTGAAGATTCGACTCGAGATTCGAATCACTCATCACTGAAGATTTATATGAATGAATCTTATCGAAAGATTCATTAACCCCAACACTATTAGTGGCAGTCATATGATTCTTCTCTGAAGAGTAATTTGAATCACCAAGTAATTCATAATATTTACCAAGCATTGTGGTTTAATGAATAATTAATTATTCTGGAAGTGAATCCTGTATCTTCCGAAAATCATAATTATTGTATGATCCATCAATCTGTAAATAGTTCTGAATCTGGATATTGAACCGTGTCGAGGTCTTTCAAAAACTTTACTTTTTCTTAATTACAAATTCATACGATTCTTCAATGAAGAGTTACGCGAATCACGAATTGATTCCTTTCTAACTGATTCGTAAGAATCTCGAATCGTTATGGACGAATGAATCGTATGAAAGTGAGTCATGTATTTTCCTGTTTCTTTGAAGATTTTTATTTGTGAATCAGATTTATTAAAGCATTTAATTGATTCATTGAACTGCATCAAGTGCCAAGCTAACCTAAGCATCTCCCCATCCCTGATATTTTCTCAGAATCCGTCGCCTACCTCGATCCAATGACTAATATTGCATCTTATTCTTCAAATCCCTTATTTGCAGTTCTTCTACGGCCAAAAAATCCGTCCTGTTTGCGGACGGTGTGGCACCGGGCGACGAATCGTCCTCCTCCGGCGATGAAACGAAGGAACGGTCGCCGAACAAACTGTCCGCCGCCAAGCAGCGGAAGAAGATGCGCCGCCAGCGGACGCTCAAGCTTACCGGCAAGAAGCGGCTGATTGACAAACTCAAACAACCGGTAAGTTAGCAACAAAAACACTTAACGTTTTTTGCAACCTGTACTTACTATTTCCCTTTCCCATCGTGCCCCCAGGAGCTGGACGAGGAAGCGGAAGAGATCGATCCCGAGCTGGAGAGTTTGCCGCCACCGCCACCACCGCCCGGTTCGCCGCCGCCCGAGTTGCAGCAGCCGCGCTGTCTCCATCCTCCCGTCGTGCGCATGATCGACTTCCGCGAGGGCGGCTTCCACGGCATTGGGCTACCAATGGGGCCGGGTATGGGACCGCCACCGGCGTTGCCGCCGCCCCCGCTCCACCAACACGCGCTGCCCGGTGCCAACGGTGGTCCGCCCCCCGGGCTGCCCCCACTGCCAGTGCCGCCCGTACAGCTGCCCGGTGTGGGGGGTCCCATCGTCCCATCGGCCGCCCTGGCGGCTACCCTCGGCTACCGGCATTCGAATCTGCCGCCGCACCACCAACACCACCACCAGCATCCGCATCAGCACCACCATCATCACCATCTGCTGCCTTCCCATATTGCCGCCCAGCGACCGGCGTCTCCGCACGGCTCCCTGCCACTCCCGCACCACCACACGCACCCACCGCCCAACCATCCCGCCCACCATCTGTACCATCATGGGCCGGGCCTGGTGATGGGCATGTCGGTGCCACCGCCGCAGCACCACACGCTTTACCCACCGCAAGCGCTGCCGCCACCGCCGGCCACCGCGAACATTGCCCTCACGTACGGTGGCAAAAAGCGACCACCGATGGTGGTGGTGGGGATGGGTGGAAGCACCACCACCACCGGTAGCAGTAGCAGCAACAACAACGGTATCAGTGCGATCGAATCGATCGTGTCGGCCGCACCCTCTACCCCGATCACGAGCGGTACCAGTGCGGCCAGCGGCGGCGGTGGGAGTGCAATGTTCGACGGAACCCCACCGGTGTGATGAACCACCCACCACTGTTGTGCTGCACCCAAGCACACGGCACACCGGCGTTCGGTAGTAGTGGTAATTTGCATTAGGATTAGAGTAAGAGATTTATTTTCAACACACACACACATCGGTGCGCTTTACACTTGTGTATTCCTAATCTCTTACCGCGTTTCGTTTTAATCTGTGTTTAGTTAGTAAGCTTTTAAGTTTTATGCTACAACCGCGGTGCTGCAACATCGTGTCTCTTCTCCCTTCAGTTTTGCAAATATTTCGTTGCATTATCAGGAGAAAGTGAGCCCGCTCTAGAGCATATGGTTTGCGCGTAGCTTTTAGTTCAACCAATAATGTAGCGCAATATGCGTACGTAAGTGTATGTGTGCGTGTGTATGTGTGTGTGTGAAATAATAGCCTCAATAGGTAGAAGAGAACTGTGGAAAAATAGTAAAAGCGCAGCAGAGGAGAGAGAGAGAGAGCAATATTTATAGTCACGGCTCTTTATGATACGGTTGCCTGGAACCATATTTAAACGATTGTTAGTCACTGTTAAGGTTTATTTTACATCATACTGTAAAATCCCCCTTTCCTTCTCTTTTTCTTTGTCGAATTAAGTACGTGTGTGTGTGCGTGTTTGTGTGGTGCGAGAGAGAGAGAGAGAGAGAGAGAGAGAGAGAGAGAGAGAGAAGCGCAAGCAGTAGTTTAAACGCGGTACGAATGTAGTAGATTCAATGATATAGGATAAATAGAAAACGCTGAACTGTGTATATACGTAAAGAAACTCGAACGTGTCTCGTGAAGAATAAGGTTTCGAAGGTGAAAGAAATGAAACACTCCGAGTAGGTAAGTGAAGCTTTCAAGTATTCCGTTCCCTAAAAAGTGCTATTCACTTACATTGCAACGGTTTTTGTTGTGTAGATTGCCTGCCTTTAGGCGTTTTTCATTGCATCCCAAAATTTGATTCTCTTTTATTCTATTTGATTTTTTTCGGTTTTGTTTTCTAAAGGCACTTTAGACGGTAGCAACGGAATCAGCAATGCAATCAGTAACGCCGAATTGCAATCCCTGAATGTTATGTTATTTTGATAACGCTTCTCCGATTTGTGTCCAATCGATACTAATGCAACCGATCAGAACGCATTTATAATTTAGCAATTAAAAAGGGTTTTTTTTGTGTGTTTAAGGTACGCGATCAACATTACGTGCCAAATTGACGCATTTAAACACTCCTACGCGCTGAAATGTACACAAATACTATTGAAAATATCGTAATATTGCATTGATCTCCCGTTTTCGAAGGGCAACCAATTTGAAGCAATGCAGTCAGTGTAGAACAAGATGCGTTGTGGATTGCATACGCACAGGCTAAAACTTGTTCCAAACGGTTGCATTGCTGATTGCGTTGCTACCATGTAAACTACCCTTAATAGTTTGATCTTTTGTTGTACATATTGCCTACCTTTAGGCGGTTTTCATTGAAATTCCAGACTCTGTTTTTTCTCTCTTTGCCTCTTACGTTTCGACTAGAGATAGGTTCTCTGGATCGTACCCACAGTTCCGCTCCGGTTTCGGCAAGATTAATTCTGATTCCAACTCCAGTGAAATGGAATCGCCGGAATCGTTGGAATCGTCCGGAATCACCAGGAATCGTCCGGAATCGTCAGGAATCGACCGAGTTGTCCAGAATCGTTTTGAATCATCCTGAATCGTTCGGAATCGTTCGGAGTCATCGGAATCGTCCGGAATCGTATTGGATCGATGTTAGTGAATGTGCCTACGACTTTAATAGCATGACAGTTATAGAGTCGATTTCTGAGTGTACCGAGCCCATATACCTACATACAACAATAAGTCACAGTTAGCTTAAACGATCAGTAGGTGTCAAGTGAACTGCGTCTTAGCTCGTGCAATTTTAAAACAAGGGTTAGTTTTTTGTCTTGTCCATATTTAGAACAACAAAACAACGGAACAATACGGCAAAAAATTATCCGATTTCATTTCAGCAACTACTATGGAGTGATCGGAAAAAAGGCTTTTGTTGCCAGTATACTAAGAGGTTCCATCAACTCTCCAAACATTTTAGCGACGATTCCGACAATTCCGGACAATTCCAGACGATTCCGACAATTCTGAACGATTCCAGACGATTCCGAACTGTTCCGGACGATTCCATACGATTCCAAACGATTCCAAACGATTCCGGGCGGTTCCAGCGGGAGTGATTGAACTTGCCCTTCGGAGCTGGTTCCGAAATTTGATGGAACTATTCGGACCCAGTTCCGCTTTTTTTTGTACATTTGGCCCAACTCTAATTTCGACCGCTTTTGTTGCACATATTACCTACCTTTAGGCGTTTGATACTGACGGGATAGTTTGTTGTGCACATTGCCTACCTTAAGGCGTTTTTTTTTTAAATCAAATTTTATACTTACTTTCCATTCATTTCTGTTTCGATTTTGATTTCGACAATTATTTTGATACATTCTTTCATTTGAAGACAGGCATAGCGACACCACATTTAGACACAACCATTTACTTTGAACTGAATAACCACGATTTGTTTGTTTTTTTATTATACAAATAATATACACTCCCTCCTTCCCCACTACTTCCTCCATCTCATCACTTTCCTGCCATTCTCCCCCAATCTTATCGCACCCTTTTTTGCATGCTATTGTCATGTTGTTGTGAAGTTCTCTTTTGCGCCTCAATCCTCCATCCTAATCCTACCGTTGTTCGCAAACGAAAAGGGAGTGGGACGATTGTTTTTCTTTTGTTTTTTTTTTTTTTCTCACGGCCATACATTACATCGAATGATATGATCATTGATCGGTTCCCGATCGTGTGAAGCCCCAAATGCCAATTGGCGAACGGTTCAGTGCAGCGCTTGGAGCTGTTTTTTCCCATCCTTTTCCTTTCGATAATTATTTCCATTTTTTATTAAATTCCGAATGACAACCGGAACTCGCAACCGAAACTGTGTTTGGGAAGGACATGGGAACGAAAAACGGTTCGACGAACACAAAACGAAACCCCTCCCCGTGTGTAAACCTTATTATTCCTTAGCTAGCTATAACGCGCACTCTCCACCATCGCAGCACTCATCGTTTTGTCTATATAAAAATGGATTAATTCGTTTCTTTTTACTTCACCTTTCTTTTACACATTTGATTAGCTAATGTTTTCCGATTTGGAGTTTGATTACTATGTTTGTGGGAACTTTTTTTTTGTGTAATTCGTTTATTTTTTCCCCTCACTAACTACCTGACCATCTCGAACTGCTCTCTAGTTGTGGTGTTTTTTTGTATTATTTTGTTTTAATTTTTTAGTTCTATCCCTTTTTGCTGCTTTTGTTCACTATTGTTTGCGCTATCATTAGTTATTATGCTTCCGTTAAATACCTGTCGTTACCTATGCTATTTGCTTTCGTTTCAAAATGGTTTGCTGTATTTACGATTATTGTGTTTGAACTGTTTATGAATCGTTTGTTTCGCTAGTAAGGTTTTAAAATTTGATTGCTGTTTTCCTTCACCCTATAAAGACTGTTTCATAGTTTGATTTGCAATTGCTATTTATTGATTTAGTGTTTCTCCGAGTTCGGTACTTCTACCCCATGAACACACACACACACACCCTTTTCGGTATGTTGTTTGAGCACTTTTACGAACAGCAAAGACGTGTGTTTAAAATTGGACGATTCGAAAAGTGTAACAACTACTCCATGATGGGAGAGGCGCAATCGATTGCCTCGAAAAAAAACCGGGAAAGGCAAAACAGGAGTGTTCTCTACTGCTAAATGCTAGAATGCTCTTAATAAATGAGTTCGGGCTGTTTGTGTTGTGTAATGCTATACGTTTGATAACGGTGATTCGATGTTCTGATACAGTCCTAACTAACGTCTGCCGAACTCTCTCTCTCTCTCTCTCTCTCTCTCTCTCTCTCTCTCTCTCTCTCTCTCTCTCTCTCTCTCTCTCTCTTGCTCTGTACCAATATATTTACACTGTAACAACAAATAATGGCATATATTTTTGGGAGGGCAGGGAGATGTATTCCCTCCTCACAGAGTTCCAGACGGAGTTAAGGGTTGGTAAGCGCGTCGCGCATTGCTTTTTCGAGGTTTGAACCCCTTTAATTTACTATCGCGGTTGAATAGTTGGGGTACTTGTGTGTTGTGCCCAGCTACACAACTAATTTGTTGGAATATAGATAGGGCGAACAAAAATAATAAATTGAAACAAAAAAAATAAATAAACAACTTCATGCAACCCAGGCGGCAGCCGCCAGCGGGGTGTCTCTTTTCACCCAGTGTGCCCCCCCGAGTGGGTACGATATGTGTATTCAAATCTTTCATGGCAATACAATCGTTATCATGCTTCGTTTTTTTTTTCCTTTTCCAAACACCGCCGTTCTCGTTCTCACATCTACCCCGGGGGGAGGGGAGGTTGGTGGCATTCCACAAGGTGTTGTTTGTTTTGTTACCTTTTTCTTTGTCTAATCTCACCAAAAATCCTAACATTAAAGCTTGAAGCACAACGTCTGCGATAAAAAACAAGACCCCCTCCCTCTCGACACGTTTTAAAATCCCGCCCCGACCTACGATCGGATTGGAAAGGGTGAGAGTAGTGTTTCGGTTGGTTTTCTAAACTACTCTAACATATCTTGCCAATGCTCTCTCTATCCTCTCTTCCTTATCTCTTTTTTCCTGTTCTGGGAGTTCTTCATCGTTACATACAATACAAATACATACATACATACACACATGTTCACATACCCTCTGTTCTTTGCTAATTGCTCTTTCTCTTTCTGTTGCTCTTGTTGTGTTTGCTTTGTTATACTTTTTTATACATTTATAACATTTACAGTTACATATTTATATTTATATTTATATTTATATGTATTTATACGTGTATAATTATATCACTCGTTATTTTTGCATTCTCCCCTGCCCCATTACTGCTTTCCCCTGCTTTCTCTCTCTTTCGACATTGTAACATTCCAATTTCTCATTTTTCATCGATCACGTGCAATTCTACATAATTGAACGCTTTTCTTTGTTTTGTTTGTTTGTTTTTTTTTCAAATACAAAAATTTATCCACTTTTCTATCATTGCTTTTTTACTAGCTCTTCTTCTACTCCCTCTTCTGTGTTTACTTGTAATAACTTTAGAGGCAATTCATTTATTTTTCCCTTCCCTCTCCAAAACCGAACCAATTGTAATTCACACTGACTGTAACTGTTTGCCTTGACTGAACTGAACACAAAAGAAGTAATAGGCTCGCGGGGACCTTATGCACAATTCATAGACGGTAAATTAATTTTCCTTTCATACCACTGCCACCAACTGGGTTCGAATCCACTCGAAGCACCCCCGAAAGGAAAACAATTCAGTCCGTTTCGTTTCGTTTTTACTACGTTGGGCGAACCACGCGGATCGGCAACGGGCATAATTCCAACTCAAACTTCAAAGCAAACACATTCGAGCGTGTGTTTGCACTTCCCACCAACCCGGAGGGGGGTGGTGGACAAGAACAAGAAAGTTCGCACAATCGCGCTGGCAAAACATTTGTAAAAACAAAAAAAAATCTTTTCCCTTCCAAGTAGCATCATTAAAAAACACCCGTAGCATGATACACTTTTTTTTTGCTAAAAAAAAACTTCTTCCCACCCTTTCACCCACACTACTCGACAGCGAACCCGCACGTCTCTTCGACGGCCTGCGTCAATTTGTCGTACATCAGCTGGTACGAGTCGTACATTGGTAGGTCGAGCCGGTTAAAGCAGGTGTGCGCTTTCGGCAGATTCTGCAGCGGTACGTCCGCGGTCAGGTGGATGGTAAAGAGCCGCGGACCGACCGCACCGGTCGAGCCCTGGAGGGCCCGGAAGCCCTGGAGCGGTACGCGGCACGAGCCGGTCACGAACTGGAGCAGCTGGGCGCGCATTTCCGGCGAGTACGATTCCACAATCTGCCAAAAAAAACAGGAAGCAAAGGGAAGCCAGTTAAATACATGCAAGCGATCTTCACTCATCGAGAGCTGCAAATCAGTACTACTAACCTGCCAGAACCACACGATCTGGGGTGTGTCGGCCGTACACTGCTTGAGCCGCGTGTTCGCCTTCCAGTCGTTCACGTCGATCTTGCTAATGCCGCTGATCAGCAGCTCCAGCTCGCGCTCGTCAAACGGTCGCAACAGATGGCTAAGGATTAGTTCGCCGAATCCTGCAAAAAAAGGGTTTAAAAGAGGGGAAAAAACACCTTTAAACGTCTTGTCCCGGATTTACAACAGTAAAGCACAAGACTTTTACCTTTCGAGAGAGCTAAAAACTGCTGTTCGATACCGCGCATAAACCGATAGTTGACGTACAGCTTCACGTACTCGCGCTTGTTGTCCTCGGTCACCGCGATGGAGGCCCCGTTCGGTTTCAGCTCGTGCACCTTCAGCACGCCGAAGCTGTTGTTTTCCACGCTGAACGTTGAATCGATAATGCCCGTTATGTTGTTTTCCCTGTTTTGCCGGCGAAAGAGGTGAACAAATGAAAGCAAACTCTTACTGCCAACACGCCTTTTTCTGCCTGTTGCGCCCCACTTACAGTATCCATGTTAAACTACGATGCAGATCCGGATCGACGTCCTCGATGTCGGACAGCGTGATCGGTTTGTTGAGCAGCTGCTTGTAGAACGGCAGCGTGAAACCCCCATCCAGCACGTGATTGTGGAACACCGCAATGCCGAGAATGCGCCCGACAAAGTGAAAGTACGACAAATGTTCCGGATTAATGGCTGCAAGGAAGAGCACGGGGAAGAATTGGATAGTTTTACGTTGTTTCAGAGGTCACAACACTACCACCATCACCACCCCACTTACACGAATCGGGATTAATCTGCAGCGAGTAGTGATCGTCCCGGCTGTACTGGAACAGCCCGTACTGTGGGTTGAGCATTTCGTGCGACAGCAGATACAACCATTCGCGGGCGACACCACCATAGTCCAGGCCCTCCTCGCCCTTGAACTTTACCATCAACCGTTTGCGCATATCTTTGGGACGCATCTTCATGATCAGTCTAGCGGGCGGGAAGGAAAAAAACGTACAATCAAATATGTATCAGCGTCGTCCTTTGTGCCTGTCACAGCAAACCTTACCTATAGCTCTCCTCAAAAATTTCATTTCGAGACACCTCCAACCGGCAGTGGCCGGACTGGGGCTGCAGCAGCTGCAGCTCCTGCCGGAGCGCCCGTATCTTGCCGACCAGATCGCTCCGGTACTTGGGCAGCAGATCGGCACTGTCCATCAGGCCCTGCGGCAGATCGGGAATGTTGTTGGTAACATGGTTGGTGGTGGTGGTGCTGTTGCCAGTTGCCGCTATTACACTGCCTCCTCTCGGTCCGTGCAGCATGTCCTGCGGGAAGAAACAGGGTTCGCGATTAACATAAGAAATGTTCAGTGCCCAGTACACCACGGGTGAATACGGTGAGTTAGCTCGTTGTTAATGAGTTAGTCAGTGAGTTAAATCTTAGAATGAAAAACCATATAATACAGTCGTTGCTCTGTTTTAGAGTTGGCGTGTATGTGTGTGTATTTGTATTGCCAAATTGCCATTATCTTATCCTCGTATTTGCAAAATAACGTGCCATGGTTAAGGTTTTAAGGATGTTAGCATTGGGTTCAATATACAGGATGTTCAAGGTAAAGTTAAACAATTCCGTATTTTCCGAATATAAAATTTAAAATTGCCGTCATTAAGATTGTCATTATGATCTGCATCCGGTTTCAGAACTAGGAACAGGAACTGACTACCGGCACTTTAGGAAGGGCCACTAAAACAGATTTAATTTCTGTGACTAGTTGCTGACAGTTTCCCTTCTCTTTTCGAATCGTTTTCATGGATTTTAAGGAACATTGCGCAGGTTAATGATTAGCGATGGGTAATGTTGGCAAAAAACTGGAGCAAAAAAAAACGGGGAAAAACCGACACAACTTTGATAATTTTGGAGACCGGAGTTGGAGTCTTCCGGAATCGCCCGGAGACCTATGGAATCACACGGAGTCGCCCGAATTTGGAATCCTCCGGAGTCGCCACGAGTCATCCGCAGTCGCCCGAAGTCATCCGGAGTCGTGCGGAGTCGTGGGGAGTCGGAGTCGTCCGGATTTGTGATGACTGTGATGATGTTGATAATGATGATCTATGAAGAACTGCTGTTAACTCCGACCGACTTCAATTTCGATCGATTCCGATCGACTTTGTATGACTCCAAACGACTCCAAACGACTCCGGACGGCTCCGGACGGCTCCGGACGACTCCAGACGACTTCGGATGACTTCGGACGACTCCAATCAAGTCCAACTCCGAACGACTCTGGGCAAATTCCGACGACTCCAGACGATTCCGGACAACTCCGGAGGGCTCTGGGCAACTTCGGACGACTCCGGACGACTCCAGACGACTCCAGACGACTCCAGACGA
>KB666454.1:165729-176293 GCA_000349065.1 Anopheles quadriannulatus | reverse complement strand
GTGTGTGTGAGCGCAGTTTTCGGTGGGACATGGTATTGCATTTTTAATGCGACGGGTCACTTCGTGCAAATTAACTTGTATCAAGTGGATGGAGTGAATGAAGGAGAGTTTATTTTTTGTCGTGGGTTTTGGCTGGTGGTTGAGGTCACTCGTTCAGTGTGTGTGGGAAGGCAGCAAGTGGCTTTATAATTATGCATCATACATTATTAATTGATATAAAACACACTCTGTATGTGTGTGTGTGTGTGTGTGTGTGTGTGTGTGTGTGTGTGTGTGTGATATTGGGAGTATATTTTAAGGTACAACCTATTTACGGTTTAATTTATTAAGCACACGCTGGTAGGAAGAGATGATGAGAGGTTTATATTTATGTTTATACAGGGCTTCTGTAACCAACTCTTCATCAGGAGGCTCTCAATCTCATTTCAACATTGTCAATTGATTGTCAGATCATTCTAGTTGCCATTGATATTCGGACTACCAATGCCACAGTGGCGCCATCTATGGAGCCCTTTCCGTTTTAAGTTTGTAGGTTGAAATTTCAGCCTGTCAGCTGTTTGCATTGTATAGCAGCTTTTGAGCAGCTATCTAAGTTAGTGTAATGCACAGGTGGGCTTATCCCAAGGTTTACGAATTTAGAAGGTAGATTTTTATTGCTTCTGCTTCTGAATGAAGATTTTCACAGTATTTTGTGTATTCGTCAAGCTACCAGAAAGCTTGTTTGAACAAAAGTGTTCACCCATCCTGTCAAAAAATGATATTCAAATTTGGTTATAAAAAACATGCTATGAGACCATCAGGACTACATACTCTTTGATTCTGGATTCCATAACCTGTATTAGTTTTTAGTTTCAAGCCTGTATTCTAGCCTAAAAGGAAGCATTGAATGCGTCTGGCAGGCGAGAACACTATATAACAAGATGCCTAGTTGAATGTCTACTCTATTCTACGTCTATTTAAGTAGTATTTTTGTAATAATTGTACAAAATGACATAATTATTCGGTTGTAAGATGCATAACTTCTCTGTTTTCGTACTGAAAATTGTAAAAAAAAAACACGTAATTTTAGTTTTTAGGTGCTGGCGTACTGTTCCTTTTGGACCAGTTTCCCGCTTTAAATCCGTCCGAGTACCTCTTTAATCGAAAATATGGTATTGCCTATAGTTGTTATTATAGCTTCTACTAAAAATAAACACTGAGCATGGTGGAAACACGCCCAGCTGATAAAGTAGGTTAAAATAACATGCGGCCAACCATAAGGAATTGAAAATACGTCGATGGCACCTCAACACTAATTTTAAACCTTATTATTTAATCATTCAATTGACGCTTTCCCAAACCCCGCTCCCGCGCCAATTTAAACAAGCTCCTTCCGAAAACTAACCCCCTCCCCTCGCTCCACGTGTGCCTCTGTGCGTCATTGCCGTCAGTGGATAAAATTATCCCTAAAACCGCGGCATCCCTTTAGACCACGCCGCGGCACTTACCTTGGTCGTTCGGGTCGAACTCGGCCTCCAGCTCCTCCTTGGTCGGTTCCCGCTCCGTCTGCTGGGCGTCCTGCTTCTGCTGACCCTCCGCACCGGTAACGCCGTCCCCTTGCTTCATCTCTCTGCGCACTTTGTGGCCACGGAACGCTGCCTGGATCTTTGTGGCTGCCGCCTCGACTGCGAAAGATGGCAAGAGATTTAGAGAGAGAGAAATAAGTAATGATTAAATATTGCCACTACGCTCTGCTTCACCGGGGATGGAAGCAGGGGACGTTTCGGTTATCGTTGTGGAGGTGTGTAGGTTTGTATGTAAGAAAAGCACAAAAAATGCGCGACTTGATACGCTTGCATGCATCCCATTTCGTGGAAATGGCCAAGCGAAAACAATTGTGCCGGAATGTGGCGTAAAATAAAGTAGTCCATTTAATGAGCTTCTCCACAACTGTGATAACAGCAAGAAGCGCTGGAACAACATTCTTCAGGCTTTATTGGCTTTCGCTTTTTTGCCTGTCCGTTTTTTGCTCACCAGAACGAACGGCAAGGACGAAAGAAGTTCCTCTGCGCTCATGTTGGAAATTATGTTTAATGCTTGTCGTTTTGTCGTTCTGTTCCGCAAGTAACAGTGGAGCTTACAATTTTTGGCTGAGCCCTCGAAGATGCCTGCTGCAAGCTCAGCAGTATATATGTATATTGATTGCTTCATGTTAAGCTTTCCAAGACTTATTAATTTGCAAATACCGATACCGATGGGCTTTGTTTCCCGGTACGCCAAAACCGGTGTTATTTCAGGCCACCGGTTGGTGATGTGTTATCTTTAACTTCACCTTTTACTGGGGCTGTTCCCCCCCCCCCCCCCCCTAAGGTAGAGAAATTCCGGCCGCTTTTGTGACAAAACTTTTCAAATTAGAGAACAGTTCACAGAAAGGTTCACCGCCCTATCACGCTATCGGATTCGAGAGACTTTGCACATTCGCTCGTTGAGCGTCCGTGCCGAGAGGACCAGGAGCTTCGATAGCAATAAATCATGCGAGTCCAAAATTTTCCCTCCCCCTTTGGTGGCTTGTGGTTTTCCATGCAGGCGGCGGGCCTCGCTGTTTGCTTTGCAAAGTCCCTTTTTCCGATACATTGGACGCGTAAACAAATAAATATTGAATGTGCATTCACATATTGCTTGGGCGTTTTGCTGGCTGGGCCCCGTGTCCGTGGTAAAGTTTGACCCGCTGAGCTGAGGTGCAAGTAGGCCGGGTTCACGTTTTCCAATAGGAATGAATGACTGTGCTGCAAAGAAGAAAAACAAAACACCACACGCACTGCAAGGGCATTTCTCAGGGTGTGTGGGTAAGGTTGGTAAGGCGTATAAATTATGATTTGTGTTGTTCGGGTGATCGTTATACCTTTACCCCCCACACGCATGTCTTCACATACCTTTTTGGGGCTAACCGTTCGTGGAGGACATATTTCCGCTCGTTACTTTCACCATTAGCATCGTCAACGGAGGGAGGGGCGAACATGCCAGCAGTAGTAGGCTGTGCGTAATGCTTCTTCCCAGAACGGGGGAAAAACCACGGACCACGGCAAAAGGGCAACGTTAGCAAGAGATGATGGCATTGATGGCGCTTTGTTTCACATGCTTCATCATCCGGGAAAAAGGGAGCATTTTTCAATAATGCTCGGTGCTCGGTATTTTCAGCGTGTTAAAATGGCATTAGAGGCACGTAAAATTTGCCAATAAAGTGGGTTCTCGCCGTGTCTGTGTCATCTTGCTCGCACTGAAAAGTGCTATTAACATCACACAGTTCCACCGAGTGTGCCAGGGCGCTGTGGGAACGGGCGAGAAATGTCTCCCGGGAATAGGCCCCGGGAAGTTGGTGCCATTGTTGCTGCAGGCATCACGCGTACGGTGGGCAAAATTATTACGTGTTAGCACGCCCGGGCGTCTCGCGATCGTGTCTCGTGATCCCTTTGCGGATGGAACAAGCGTTTGCCGATGTGGGAGATACAGATTTAAAATGTTTAACACGTGAGGTGTTTGAATGTGTGTGTGTGTGTGTGTGAGTGCGACATGATTAAATTTTCGCTGACAGGTAGTGGAAGTTGTGTGGCGTGTTGCTGCGCATGCAAAAGCTGCCCAGCTGGGGTTCACAAATTTTCCATTGTTTTCAGTCCGTAAATGTTTCAATACCAAGGGATGTTAAAATGACATAAAAGGGAGTTATTATGATTGAAACGACATGAATGGATGGTTTTTTGTTTGGCAGAAGAGTTTATATTAATTTGGAACCTTCCAGATGCCTAGAAGGTCCAATGGTGGTGTGCCAAGTGCTTGGACTTGTACGCGACTTGTTGTGGGTTCAAATCTGATCGGCACTGGAATCTTTTCGTCGTTTCTGGCAAGCATGTTTTGTTTACTGGGTTGTTAAGACTTGTGTTGGGTTTGATGATTCGAATCTCGAATCGAGTCTTCAAAGATTCATGAATATCTAAAGATTCATGAATATCTAAAGATTCACGAATCTCCAAGGATTTATGAATCACCAAGGATTTATGAATCTCGAAAGTTATATGAATTTTCAAAGATTCGTGAATCTAAAAGATTATTAAATCCATTAAAAATCATATATCTCCAATCCGTGAAACTTTAGAGGTGTGTGATTTGCAAAATAGTTAATTTGCGCGATCTCACCAAACAACATCCCCAACATATTCAACAACATCTTAAACCCGTCGTGGCTTTAAGCCGCGCATGGACCGTCTCCCCGTAGCAAAACAAGCTATCCGGCTGCTTGGACTTGCCAATAAGTCCCGAAATCCTGTATAGGCTGGCATGACCATGTAGGTTGTTGCTTCAAAAAGAAGAATAATGAGAAGCTCAAGCTCTATGATTTTTTGGAGATGTATGAATCTCATGAATCATGAAAGGATTCATGAATCCCTACAGATATGAATCTTTTGAAATTCATGTGTCTTTTGAGATTCATCAATCTTTGGTGATTCGAGAATATTTGGAGATTCATGAATCTTTGAGGTAAATGAATCTTTGAGGTTCATGAATCTTTGAGGTTCATGAATCATTGCAACCGGGATTCAGATTCATTGAATTATTTCAAAATTTCATTCAGATTCATGAATCTGAATCAGATCTACCCAGCACTAGTTAAGACGGTGTGTTACACTTCACTCTCTGGCATCAATCGAAACAAATACATTAGGCATGAAAAATGTATGAATTGGGTGTTTACCATATTTGTGTATAAACTAATGAAATAATTCAAAAAAGGGAAAAAAGTAAGAAAAATATAATAGTAAAATAATTGCCTCTTTTGTATTAGTGACGTAGGCTTTTTATCAACCTTTAAAGCATTATTAAGCCTTAAAATGGCTTGTAATTCAATTTTGTATCACAATCTATGCCAGCAATGTGTGTTTCCATCTGGCAACACACATTTCAGTCACGTTTGCGAGACAAGCTCACTTTGTCAACTAATTATTTGTCCCCCGATAGTTCGTTACGAGCTTTTAATATGCTTTGCTCCCATCGCTCCAATTATGATTGGCAAACTTGTGCAAAGCACCGGGGCAAAAAAAAACTTTCACCGAAGTGCATTTAATGAATTCATCACTGGTTTCCAATTAAACACTCCCAACTGCTCTACTTAGGAAGCAGTTTGTGTGTGTGTGGGTGTGTGTGTGTGTGGGTGTATGGGAAAGCACTAATTACATTCATGTATGCTAATGAACGAAAATGAAGCATTCTTTTTTGTTGTTGCGCACTGTTGTTTTTGCTCTTTCCATCTGACGGATTTGCACGGTTGAAACTGTTAGCAGGCGGTGCAAAATGAGTAGTAGCTGTTAGTAGCCCCCTCAATGCGAGCGTCTCCCCCCCCCCTTTCCCCAATTAGATTTCAATTGGAAAGGGGGGGGGGGGGGGGGTGGCAACAGGATTGCAATTTTGTACCGAAAGCAAAGTGTTGCAACTACTCCACACATACCCACACACACACACACACACACACGCCCATCAGACACGTAGAGCAAACTAGCTAGAAGGCTTGATTTGCATTTCAAATACTTCCTGCCTTCTATTGCACACACACATAAACACATACACACACACAGCCACATATAGAGCGTGATAGCGATGGTGGCGCACTCGCTGTATTTACGTGTACGGGATGAAATCATGGATCGAAATGCTAATCGACCCGCCATCCGGTAGCGTCACAATATTTGCACCAAGTTTGAAATTTGTTGCGAAAATGTATTTCTATCTCTCTCCATCTGCTCTCTCTGCTCTTTCTCTTTCTCTCTCTCTCTTGCTTGCTCTCTCAGCCCACCCGTTAGTTGGGAAAGGAGCAAACTAACGCTATGTATTCTTTGCCTCATGTTGTGCTCTATTTCTCTGATCCTGCCAGTGCCGAAACTTTGCACCGTGCTTGATCAGGTGTGACGCAAACGGCGTGTTAATATTTTTCTTTTTTTCTTTTTGTGGGTGGAGAGGGGGGAGGGGGAGGAGGATTGCCAACGGGGGGTAAAACCGGATAAGTAACGCAAGCGAAGCGAAGTTTTGATGGAATGCAGCAGCAGCAGCAGCAGAAAGCTTTTGCTGCTGTGTCGCTGAGCGCGGACAAACGAGCAGGCACACGGAGGTGGGAGGGCGGTAAATTCAATAAAGAAAATTTCCGAATTTGTTTACCCGGGCCCTCCCGCTGCGCTGCGGAGCGCGAACATCATCCGGTACAAGCCGGGTTTAAGCCTTCAAGCTTTCACGGTATCGTTGCGGTTGTGTTGTGTGGGGTCTTGTACCCCCCCCCCTTTCCATTTTTTACTGGCAAAAAGGTACAGCTCGTTACCTTTGCTGGTTGCTTTCAAAATTTCAAAAATCATCATGCTCCGCTTCAATTCCCCCTCTCCTTTTTTTGGCTGTTTTGCGAAATAAAGAACAGAGAAGCAAGATAGCAAAAAAAAGGGAAAGAAACATTCTGAGATGTTGTTCGGGTCTGTCTCGCCGCGCACAACAGCGCCTACTACGACCTGCCATCTTCACCATAGCCGTACCATAAATGGTGTGTGGTAAGAGTTGCGTACGAAACTTTGTCGCTTGTTTTTCTTTTCTTGGTTGTGTGTTGTATTGTTGTACTTTTTTTTTCCTTTTAGATTGCTTTTTTTCTTGCTTTTCTGTTCCCCAATCTTTATCCCTGTACTCGTTATGTGTGTTGCATGTACTTCGGAGGCAGAATGCCGTCCAGTTCCCGATGGAATGAGGTTTTGAGTGGGGTAAATTCATTCCACATGCGGGATTTTACGGGGTTCGCGTATCATCTCGTACCAGCTCTCCGGTGATCCATAAAATATGATGCTGGAATCGGGACCTGGACCGGAAAAGCTTTGTCCCCACCACCTGGCACACTGGTGGCTCAATCGATACACTGCGAACTGCCATCATGGAAAGGTAACACACACACACACACACACTCCAAAAACCCGGTGTTTTTACAATAGTTCATCCGGGTCAGCACGGGTTGGTTGATGGGTTGAGCGCTATTTTTAGTCACCATTATTTGACATCCATCCCGGGGCAAGGCAAGAGATGGCGAATGGGCAGAGCAGGAATAACTCGAAACATTAACAAAAAAAAAACGCACACACACAGCGATCCATTTCTGTGTTTCGAGGTTGATGTCATGTTTTTTGTTGCTGCCACCGTTACTTTATTTCGACCATTTGTACACTAACGAGATGACCCAGATTGGCCTGCTTTTTGCAATCGATTGTATCCATCCCTGTCCCCAGGGTGCAAAGGGCTTTTCCGCGGAAAAGCGCTTGTTCGATCCCCGATCCAATCGATCAGTGGTTTATATGGGTTGGAATATTTATAAATCTATACCACCGCTCTACCACCGCACTACCACCGCACAGTGACACAAATTGTACTTGCGAAAGGGCGAACGCTCTGTGTTGAAAATATATAAATTTATGACTGCTCATAGCTCCATACCTCATACTTGTTACCCAAAAAAAAAAAAAGAAAGACACTTTCAAAGGCATCACACTGCCCTAATGCTTTTCTTTAGGCTTATTTTGTTTTGTTGCTTGCTGCTCCGTTAGGGGGTTGTGAAAAATCAAGATTAATCACGGGGCGCCACTACTAAAATCAAGCAAATGTGCTACTCATCATGGCCGTCTCGTCGTGTGCGCGTTCCTTCGCCACTTCGGGGCTCGCTTCAGCTTCTGCTGACCCTTTTTTTCGCTCTTATTTTTCCTTTTATTTTCCGCTCCCCACCAGCAAACGGCAGCATCCCCATCTGAGGAGGCGTAATTTTTCATCTACAAATTTCTCACTTTGCCACGTCATCAGGTCTTCCTTTTTTTTCTTTTCTTCGGTCGGTCGGTCTCCTTTTTTTTCTCCTTTGTGTTGCCTGTGGTGAGAGATGATGGGCCTGCTTGTGGATTTGGGCAGCCTTTTCGCTTGGGTACACACAACCTTCACGCTACACGGGCGTTTCGTCGAGATGTGTGAGCATAAATCATTCGCTTTCGCATAAAAGGTGGATTACGATGATTAAAATATGCTTTCGATAGGCTTAAGCTGCTTAAGCTTCATGGGAGGGTTGGAAAAAGTGCTGTGATTTAAATGGGATTTTTTTTTAATTTTGAAAGAAGAGCCATTTTTTCTCGTGTTGAGATATGAGATATGATTTGAGTGAAATTAGCGTCACAAAAAGGTCTAAAATTATATTTAGTTAAATAATAAATAAGCACTTAAAAAGCCCAAATTACTTTTCTTAATCTCTCCCCCCTAGAATAGCTGCCCAGCTAATGGTGGCAGCCTCGTTTTGAACCATAAATAACCGATGAGTATCGCCCACCCACCCAGTAGTAGTACACCTTCAGCTCACACAGAACGACCTGGCTGGGGGCCACGTCAGCATAGCAACATAGACACACACACATGTCGACCGAATGCCGATTAGTTCGGAACGATTGAAAAAGAAAGCACATAAAACTAGCTCTAATGGTGATGGTGTGGCCCATCATGTTGGCTGGTCGGTTGGTGGAAGAGCTCGTGGCAGCTCGCTTGTTAGCGTCGTGCCCCGCGGTGGTATTAAATTATCCACCCGGAAGGATATCGCAGCACCTGAAGGACGCTGATTATGTGACGTTGGAGGCCACGAACCCAACCCCCACAGGTGTAGGTGGAACTGGGTGGGTGGACGACGCCCATTTCCTGGTGGCCGAAAAGCATGGTTCGTGCAGCTAAACTGCTTTTCCTGACTACAGGGACAGGGCCTACAAACTGATGGACGTAAATAATCGAGCCCTGTCAAATGAATCCCGTTCGAATCCCGGCCAAAACGGCGTTCCAGGTGTGTGTGTGTGTGTGTGTGTGTGTGTGTATGTGTGTTGTATCAATAATTTTGTTTATTATTCGGGGGGGTTGGATTGCAGCAGTGAAAGTAACTGCCTTACGTTGCTTCCTTTAAATCAATGTTGCCTTTTCCTCCGCTCTATCGACTATCGCCCTACCGAAGGGAATTAAATTAAACCCCCAAAAGGACACGCCCAGCAATAAAAAAAGACCCTGGACGATCGACAGCGATGCATTGGTGTGTGTGTGTGTGTGTGTGTGTGTGTGCTTTTTTCTCTTCTTCTTTTGCTTCTTCAAGGTTGACTGAACCCAACCCGAGGGAATGGGTGCCGCCTTTTTTGACCACCCGGAAATTCGAGCTGTCGAATTTCTGTCAGATTATGTGTCTGAGGTGAAACGTGTCTGTGTTACGAGTTTCTTGGGGGGGTGTGTTTTTTTTGTTTGGTGCGTGACGTGAATTTCGCTGAAGCCAAGCTGAAGGTCACTCTATAGATGGTATTGGTGCCAAGTTTGAAGATAAAGGCATACACATCTAAACATTCGTTCAAAATTGAATTTTGATACTAAGAAAGTAAGCGTTTTTTGTTGTTGTTTAACTTCTATCTCCAATTCCAAACTCAATAGAAGAGTCTGGTAAGTGGAGCTAGAATTTTTGCTAGCCACCGGAATTCTACGAACAGTAGAAGATCTTTATCCCGCACCGCGTACATACCCGGGGGTTTGAAGCATGTTTGCGGGTTGAAATCGCTATCGCTTTCACAAAAGCTGTCCAAGTGTCGATAACGATAGCAAAAAAAACAGGAAAAAACGAAAAAGAAAAAGAGGAAAAGGCGACAGATCCCGGCACCGATACGGAGCTTTAGCCGGCTTTCTACCCGGACCAGAAGTGCACTGGGATTTGTGGGCCAGTGCCGGTGCTTTGGAACCTTTCTTTTTTGTTGGCCCACACCCAAACAGCAACGAGAAAAGAGAAGTTGGCACCAAAACGGACACACACACATCGGCAGGCGGTCTGCAGATGGAACGTTTCACCAAAACCCCGGTTGCTTGTTGTTTGGTCTGTCCACGATTATCTTTCTTATTTACGATCGTATCGGAATCGTTCTCATTGGATCGAACGAAAGGGACAGAAACAGAGGGCGGGGGTAGGGCGCGTTTGGAGCAAAGGCCCGACAAGATGAACTGAGCGGAAATGCAGTGGAATTGAGAGGAAATAGTTTACTTTCTATTAGTGATAGGGCTTCCTTTTCCCCCGGGGTAAAGGGTTGGGCCCTCGAGAGTGTGAGTTATGGGAGCTTCTTGGCTCCGAACGGTTCCGATTGTAGTTTTCGTTAGGGTGCGGCAAGGTTTCCTTTCTCTCTCTCTTCTATTTTTTCGCCAAATAAACTCTTCCCGTTTGTGCCATTGTTAGCGTTGTTTTGCCCTCCCCAATCCCTCCCATTTTGCAGGCTCGATTGAAGCACCGGGGCCTACCGGAGCTCCCCGTGCTGCTTAAGTGCTATCTCTGTTTGAGCAACCAATAAAGCGAGTGTTTACTGTTCCAACCAGCCCGAAACCGAGCTGACGAGCCCGACCCGACACAAGAGTTATGTTCCTGTGCCAGTGCGCGGCCAAGAGGTTCAAGGCTAACATACACCTGTTTCCATCTACGTTCGAATCTAGTGCCGTTTGCATCGAATCGCAAACCGCCTGCTTCGAATCGCATGCCACT
>KB666443.1:250787-263101 GCA_000349065.1 Anopheles quadriannulatus | reverse complement strand
TCCAGAGAAGTCTTTGCTCGGGCACTGGACGGTACCCAAAAAATTAACCACTTCAATTTTCCAACAAATTTTGCATTCCAATGAATGATGAATTCAAAATTATTCAAATGAAAGTAATGGTTTCCGTTTCGGAATTTCGCTTCGTACGCACAGCCGCCCTGTAAAGTATGGTGGCAGTTCTCTACCCTCGGCTCGTCAAGTGTACCGTGAGCTACGTACAAAAGCGCCCATCGATAGCGCCCACCATCATCATCCCTTTTTCCCCCGCCAACCATCATCAACCTTGAGCTCTGCTAATGACCGACCGCTTTGCGGTCGTTCTTTCCGGCTCCGTGCGGTCATTCGTGATGCAAACGTGACGCATACTGTCAAACGCTTAGCAGAATATACCCCGCCTATTTACGCTAACGGCTGATGGAGAATGTGAGAGCGAACGATGATTGACATTGACGAATCGTTGAAATGATTTACTTGCTGACCTTCTGACCTTTGCAATGCTGTGGGCCAGAAACCGGAATCGTATTTAGAATAAATACGCACCTTCTTCCGCTCACTGCCACGCGGGTTGTTCTGAATATTGGCGAAGCTTACGGAAGCACTCATTAGCTAAAGCGCAACGCTGTCAGTGTGATGAGTGTGGATGAGCAGGGAGGTAATTTGGATTTTTTGAACGAATTTTGCCACCAACTCACAAACACCATCCCACTATTATCGTTATAAAAAATGTTGTTATTGAGCACAGGTTGTGAGCCTAATTTCCTCAAAAACAATTTTTTTTGCAATGCCAACACAAGCAGATCATTCAGATAAGGTTTAAACTTACCATTTCGATCAATATTTTGTAATAATATAACTCTCTTATTGAGCTTGCACCTCATTTCATCGAGTACACGTTCCCATGGTTTCCCTATCATTTTGGATAATTATCCCTTAATTTGCACACAATGAGATGATAAACACAACCTAAACCTTGAGATCGAATTTCCATGCAATCAACATATTTCTCTTTCGCAACAAAAAACAACCTACAGCAAATGCAATAAGTTGATTAATAAAGTACCTTCTCCCCAGTCAATCACTGCTAAAACGCACAAACATTGAATTCCGTAACATACGATCAACACAACCAATCCACTCACGGATAATCACAAATTTTCGCGATAAAACGAAAGCAAAACCTACCAAAACCGACACTACAACCCTTGCGCTTATTCGAAACGTTATCCAACTGTCACCGGGCCTCCTCCAGGGTCTGTCGATGCGCAACATTTGAATGATTTATTGCATCGGCATGTCCGACGGCATCATGACAGTACATTCACGTCCCGCAGACACACATGGTGCTGATGGTGCAACTAGCTAATATCACTCGCAACATGCAGCAGGGATCCCACCCTTGGAATCTGTCACACCGCTGACAGCATTCGTTCAACGTTCGAGCGGGAAATAGAATATCATGCATCATGCACAGCATGAGCGCGAAAGAGAAGTGAAAAAGGTTGAACAGCCCGACAACTAGCCCGATTCTAGGTGAGCGTTTTTGCAGTGTTCCAACGAGTGAACTAACCTTACCTCACAGTTTCCCATAATATTCTCCGAAAAAGGCCTGTGATGGATAATATTCTATTGTTCATGTTTCACCAAGGCAATCGATGGAAATTGCGGTCATCCAAATAGAACCTCACTTCACTCAGTGCCAGTGCTCAGAACAGAAGTTTCCCGTTGAATTTCAATCTCACTCGCTCTACCTCCGTTGCATACATAAGCGAAATCTCCACACACGCGCCGTTTTTACTTCTGCGTGACCCGTAGTCATTGAATTTTACATTCACACCGAAAACTCATTAGTGGGTAATGGTCAATTTCTATGCTCCAGGCACACAAACATCTGCATCGACACTTGCGAAACGTTAACTGAGAGCCACAAATTCACGCTAGAACTCAATTGAATGTACAGAGCGGATGCCTTGGGGTGAAGCTGCCACCTACTGACATCCTCCCCATAGCTGGAATTCATTTTCGTTGAATTTCACATCAACACGACCGTGGTGGTCAAAACCGATTGAAACTGTGAAGGGTTGGCTAACAATTTTCCAACCACGAATTCAAGTGGAACGTAGCGAAGAGGTATGCACAAACTTTTCGGATTCCCCGACTAAATAGCGTGGAGTTGTGTGGAAAAAACAATCATTCAATACCAAAGTCACACCAGTACGTGGACGCCGAATGTACTGACAACTTCATTGTTAATTTTCGGTTTTAGGATAATACGGCTCAGTTGAAATATGTTACTTAGTTTGCAAAATACATCAAATGTACGTATGTATCATATTCTCCGATAAATTTCAAACGCCAAGTCATCAATACAATATTGCAAACCATCAACTCTCATTACCTTGCACCAAACAAACTCTCAAGCTGATTTTCCGACCCACCTTCGAAACCAATAGAAGACTGCTTTGCCACACAATAATTCCCGCATTGTTAGACTCATCCAGTTCGATAGTATACGCCCCGGCCATCGGCGTTTCCGGCCATGTTATGCAGAGCACGAACCGTGAAAGCAACGATACGCTACCAACTCTGAGAACGGCTTTGAATGCAGTGTAGCTAATTAAATTTGGTAATATCGTGTCATCGAGATTGTGCGCTAAGCTCCAACTGATGATAGACCAGTATAGGTTAGGGCGAGTTTAGTCATCAAGAAATACAATGAGAATGACTTACATACACATGACACGATCTCCACGCAATTTACTCTACCGGCACTATCGCAGCAAGCTTGAATTATTGAGTTGTAGACGATGTTAAAATTAAACTTTCGAAGGGTCGTGGTACTTCAATTGATGAGCGTATTGGCACGGTAGTCAGGCAGAGTGCTACAAGATGGTGTACCGAGATAATCTTTAAGCCTGTGCGTAAGTAAACTGCTTAACAATATCATGTTATTGCAAGAATGCATGTAGGGTATACCTTCCAGAGATTAGGAGAAACATTCTACGGCTTATAATTTTTTTAGCTTAATGCTGATACTACACATACCACAAATTCGTTATCAAAGCCAGAAAAACAACACATGTGTTTTAAAAGAATGATGTTATTTTTATTCGTCAAACCCAAACAGTTTTGTTTTCGCTTTTCATTCTTTTGTAAATGAATGTTGCTCAAAACTTCTTCTTCTTCTTCTTTGGCTCAACAACCGTTGTCGGTCAAGGCCTGCCTGTACCACTTGTGGGCTTTGGCTTTCAGTGACTAATTGATTTCCCCCCATAGCAGGATAGGCAATCCTACGTATGGCGGCACGGTCTATTTGGGGAGTAAACCCATGACGGGCATGTTGTTAAGTCGTACGAGTTAACGACTGTACTACGAGACCGGCTAAACCGAGACCGGCTCAAAACTTAAAAACATAAAATAATAAAATATAATGATTTGTTATCGCCTAAATTCATCATTCATTGATGTGACCACTTATATGTTTCATAAATCTTGCTTCACATGCTTGGAATCAATGCCTCCAAAATGATACTATTTCTGTCCTATTACCATCATAACATAAACAATTAACGTCAGCATGTATGAGATGAGTTCATAAAGCCCCTAGTGAAACATGCGGTGGATGTGCGTTGCGAAAATGAAATGCAAGTCCTTTTAATCAAAATGTTCATAATGATTGAGCTACAACTTTTTTGGGAACACACTTGTCCCATAATCAATCAGAATTAAGCCTGACTTTTATGGTTCCATTCGTTTGTTAAATTCTCTCACTCTTCCACACTAATAAAGTCATAAAGTCATCTCATTTGCACAACTCCATGCTCAACGCACAGCAGGGCATTAAGCTACAGGTGACTGGCCCCACATTAAACAGAATACAAAATTGGCATATTTCTGTAACTGAATAATCTGGTTACAAACACACACCTGGCTAGCACCCACCCTGGGGGGTCCGACTGTTTAAAAGCATTTTCTCGTCCACTCTGCATGAAATCCCTTTGCGGAAAGAACCCTGCAACGCTGTGAGCGATAGGTTATTCTACTTTTTTTGTTTTCCTCATCAACTCAATACCTTTCACTCGTTTCCAACCACCACCTACATTCCACAAGACCGCGCTACTAAAGGTAGATTTAGCAGCCATATCCACACTTCAAGCTTTGACTCTTGTTTGAAGGTGTTGGTTAAAATATGATGCTCAAAAAAACGGACCACCACCAGCAAATCAAATCATATCTTCCGAGAAGTGCTCACTGGCCCCTCCATTGTGGGTGTTTGGAGCGGCAAAAAAAAAAACAGTTCAGGAGCATCAAAATTATCATGCTCCAATGGCAGGACAGCAGAAATTGTGCACAAGTGTACCTGATAAGCAATTCAGATCAATGCAAATTAAGCTGACCCTCCGACCGGTTGGATTGAACTGGAGATGGGTTTAGTTGCTGAACGTTCCGCTCTAGTTGATAATGCCACGTACGAATGATTTTTAAACTCCAGTGAGCATTGTGCTTCTCATTGCTGTATTGTCGCTTGTTTAATTTGGTGAGTATTTGACTTAGAATTTCCCAATCCAGGACTAGTTTTTCTTATCTTTTGCCTCCAACATGGCGTAATTACTTGCACAGTGACATTCGGTAAAAGACATCAGCCTCACAGGGTTTTCGTTTTTTGTTATAACTCTAACTGAATGCGAATCACTCCTCCGCGGAGTAAAGCAGCTGATGCAAAGCGTTTTGGCAAATGTAACTTCTGCTTGATTTGCTGACGCTTGAATGTCCCGCATAATTACCTTCCCTTGGACAGCACTGGACCAGTTCTTTGTGATGTTTCTACCCTGCTGTTTGACCTGCTAGTACAATGCGTTGCTATACATTTGTCTGATCGTAACCATACCAAAGATCTTATTGGTTCTGGTTCTGGTTCTGGTAGTAAATTATGACTTTTTTTACGTTTCAGCTGATGTTGCAGTAATTATGGTCGTCATAACCGCATCATAAACTATTCGAAATGAAACGAGAATTATTCGGCTGAAGGTTATTCGGTTGTTTTCGCTTACAGCTGGCGAAGAGATGATAGAAAAGCAGACGGGAAAGCTCATGTTGCTGAGTCAGTAAAAAACAATCCGTTTACTCGCACAAGGGGGATAATCATTCGTTTAGAAAGTACATACAAAACGAATAAAATTATTGTTTTATTTTACATTGAATTGTAACAATGCCAATCATCATTCTTATCAACAGAATAACTGTACAAATCATCAAGTTAATTGTCCGTGTACATTATCCTTCCATCTTGTGTAGAGCATTCAAACTATGCGAAGCAAATTTTGTACATAAAAAAAACCACGTTATGAAATGATTCAATGATGCATAATCAAGCCCTCTCATTTGCATGCGAATTATCGTGTGCTTTTTGTTTCCTCGCTACAAATAGTCATAAACTGCGAAAAGAATATGCAAGAATATGCTTTAAACCAGAATGCAACAATCACATACTCGTTTGGTAGTGAACAAAAGCACCAACCGACCAGCCGTAAAGCAAACATTTTATTTAGCCTAACATATGACTGTGCTAAGGCGCTAGAAGATATAGAGACCACGCTTTTGCCTGGACAGATCCTATCTTGGTGCGAGGAGTGCTTAATGAAAGAGAAAATTGCAAATCCTTTACTCAGCCTCAGCCGCAATGCAAACACCGAATGCAAACAAGAGACGGCCCAACGGCACGGCTCAAGATAGAAAAGATTCCATTCACCTCCTACTCGCTCACCGGATTACCAATCAGCCATTAAAGAGCAAACACTGGGAGGGAAATTTGTCTCGTGAAAGAAGAAAGGGATTAAGAGACGAATGTGCAAAAGATGACCGAAACTGAGAGTTTTGACAAACATTTTTGAGTTGAGTGTATAACCAAACCTTTCGAAAGTTACACAATATCTATTACAATTGGTAAGAAATGTTTGTGTGTTTGCTCTTTTGCAATACACTAACAAACTAAAAATATAAATACGTACACATGCAAACCCATTCTGCAAACCCAGAAAATCGATTGAAGATACGTGCTTTTCATTCCGATTCTAAACTCGTTTCCGATCTTTTCAGTTTGAGGAGTGACAGGGAAGCAGGATGAAATGTTCTGTTAAAGAGCCTGCCTGAACTTTTCTTTTCCTGTTCCATTTCCTGTCATTTTGAATCTTCTTTTGAGTGCCGGGTTATAGCTACAAATCGCAAACCGCAAACTGCACCCGAAGAAACGGAAAACGATCCTGACGCTATCTGATTGCATATGCTCCAGTTCCGGTTGCTCAGTCGGCTCATCGATTTTGGCTTCCATGCGTCGTCACTGCAAACATGCACTGGGATGGAGCAAGCACGAGTTTTGCTCACTTGCATATTGATTCACACACATACAGTGCCCTATCGTAAGTAGCATTAAACTTGGTTTGCATTCACAGTTGTCTTTTGGCCCTGCAGTTTAGGTAAGAGTAAAGATTCTATTCTTTTTAAACTCACTCCAAAAGAAAAAGACACTCTAAAAATACTATGGAAGTTTTTATTTATTTTTAATTTTAAATATAAATAACATTAAATTGAAATTTTCGATCCTTTATGCCCTAGTCAAAGCTCTCGGTGACACAACATTCACCAAAAACATCAAAGACCCGGTTTTCTTTTTATTTCTCACTGAAGATGTCTGCTAGGGTACAAAAGCTACGGTTTCAACAGCAACACGGTCGTATAAAGTGAATTCTAGCGTGTCAATATTGACAACCAGTACGGCACACCATATAAACGGAAAATGATCGTGAAATTCGTTTGAGTTGCGTTGTGTCATTTGAAAAAGATTTCCCCCTTAAGCACATAAATCATTACCCGGTTTGTCAATTTTCCTCATGAATAAAGCTCAAATGTAACCAAATATCAAGATTATTATTGGTAGGACAACAATGCGTCTATATTTATTATTTTATGATCAGCTTTGCCCGTTAGTGATGTAGTTTATTGCTGCTGACTGTTGATCAAGTAACTCGTCATATTCGACACACAATTTCTTGTTAGGCTGAAAGCCAAAACCATTTCGTCAAACGTAAATATCTTCTCAATCCCCACATGAGTGCCTCTCCAACATGCAGCTTACGGATACAGAGTTAACTGTCCCACTATTAGCCAACGATGATGATTTCCACAACACAACGTGCCAAAGGCTTCGGTATGAGCAAATGTGCTCGCTGGGATCATAAATCTAGCGTTGCAGCACTTAGACAAATGACCTTTGCCAGCCGTAGGCCGTTTAATGATAAATCTCTTCACATAACGTTCGTCACTGCTCTCCGCACAGATAGAGTGTCGATATCTTGAAGCGCGTTTACCGTTACGTCAAAGTCGTCCCATCGATGGTTGCGGCTGTTAGTGTGCAGCCACTAAAGGGGAGTATTTTGAATGGTTTCGAAAATGATTTATGTCGTTCACAAGCTAACGCTACTCGGTAACACTCTTGCCACTCTAAGCAATATGGATCAGCTTAATGGCTGTTTAAGTGAATCGATCGTGTGTGTATGTTTCTTTTTTGTTGCCGCACTGTTATCGATGGAATTGAAAAAAGAACAAGCAACCCAAGCCCAAGAGCGGATCCGGAAGAAAGGCAAACACAACAACGCTGCTCTCTTAGCTTGAAGGGAAAAGGGCATTCCGTGAAAGTAGCTCTCCCTGACAACCCGCTGTGGGCAGGACTTATAAGCTTTGAGTAAACAGACCCTTGTAGTAGACAGACCCATGGAAAGTTTCAAAAACATATTGTTGGCTTCCTGGTTTATTGTAAAAAATACGCTTTATATATTTCACTGCCTTCGCAGTATTTGCTTGTTTGTTCTGCGAAAGTAATATTAATTTAGATAATTTCAATATTTGTTATAAAAGTTCAGAAAAAATTTCAACGGATAACAAAGAAATGACCTCTATTTATTCTTTCTATTGTTATTTTTTGCACTGGACTCAGACAATCATTTAAAAACATCTGACAGCTTGCACTACTCAGTGACCTAAAACTTAGGCGTGTGTAGCTAAATACTTTTCTATTTTTCATAGCCCTAATGATACTTTCGAGCCATTGCACCAGAATTAATTTCTAATAGTTTGAGTGTTCGATAATGGCATCTATTGGAACCAACTGGCAGGCAGTCGTCTGCCAAACTAATGTTCACTTCTTGAACACTTGCTACCACATAGAAGCTGTACAGAGTGGTTGAGAAAGAGAGTATTTAATGAATGGCTTGCTTTCGTCGGTCAATTAATACTGTTTATGTGTTTCTAAATTGCAATGAGGTCAGTCATTAATAGATTTTCCGGCTGCAAGGGATTGTAATATTTTTCATGGATTTACTTGTCTTTTTGACAAAAGGAGGATTATTCTGCAACTTGTTTCTATATTAAGTGCCCTGTTGATTGAGAAATAATAATCATCGATATACATGTTATAAATATTTATTTATAATTATGAACCATCTTTTTCTTAGACATGTTGTTTCTAAAATATGCAATAATATCGAGCAACAAATTTTTCGCCATTTGTCATTAAAGATATTGAAAACTTAAATCTTAACACTGCAGCCTACTAAACTCAAACAAAAAACGGGTAATGAAACTTTCCTGCTTTTTCTCATCTTTTTTTTAACTGTATAGCTTTCGCCTCCCACATATTTCCTGTTTTTTCGCCTAGCGTATGCAACAGTGCGTATTAATTGCCCATAGAGAGAAGCGGTATGAAAGCGATTCGGCTACAAATCAGCTTAAATGAGCTTATTCTCTCCACACACATGCACTGCATCATTTACCCTTCACATAGAGCATCGCCATCCCGACCAGCCTGGGCACTTGGCAGGAAGTTTATCGAAAAATCACTGAATGATAGGTAAGCGATAAAGGCTATCTTGATGTGGTTTGAGCAGAACGTGTCGGTCGGTAGAAGCACCTCAACAAATCATGTGTGATGTATTTAGGTAGATCAAATGTGCCTCCAACTCTCGTGGGTATGAATTATTTTGTGAACGTGAATTCTGTCGATACAGAAGAAAACATTATGCGACTGCTGGTTACCGGCAAGTAAAAGTTGAGCAGCATTCCAGTCTTGTTGCAATGACTGTTTTCGAAATATGTTGATCGAAATGCCGATAACCATAAATCAAGTTGAATGAACTCTGACTTTAATTCCTTACAAAACGTTCATTTTAATTCTCAAACTCAGTTCAGCTTTAGTGCGCACTCACGTTTTGTTCCATTCCTTTCTGTCTCATAAATTTGAGAAGAGCATTCAAAACAAATCAGAATGGTTGAGCTTTTCGGCAAATGACAAATTAAAATCATCATCACCCCTGAAATACTTTTATAATTTATTCGTAAAAATGAATGACTTTAATTCAAATGAAAAAACAACACGATTCTTAATCAAAGAATAACTGGTTTTCAGGAAAAACGGGCGCTCATCACTGCCTGTCCTTCTATCTCTTATAAGGAACTGACATTCCACTCCTTCAAGCTATGAGTTTGGCTCATCTTCCGGCCTTGATTTCATTTCACAGCCACCTCGTTTATTCCACCTGTCTTATGAATGAGATTTCACCCGTTCGGCTTCCTGTTTGACCTCGACCACACGAACACAGCACAAACGCATTCGATATTCACAGCATGTACACAGCGATGTGTATAATTTTGCTGAAAAAGCAAAAGTCACTCGTGATGCTGGGCTTGAATGGAGTTCTTCGACCAGTCTTACCAGTATGCCCAGTCTAAGCTCGCTTGAGTTCATCGAACGGTCAGTCCATTTTTGCCTTTGGTAGACGAGTCTACCGATTCAGATCTGGCTGGTAATATTATTCCTCTCGTGTGAGCTTCCATGTGAGAGCATCATTTTGGGCTTTTCTTTGAATTGCTGGTCAATTTTGGTGCTGATAAAGTTGGTCTGTCTTGGTGGACTATGGGAGCACCTTCCTGGTTGAGATGGGAGTGAAAGTAATTTTATAACTCAAAATTAACAAAGTTTGAATGAAAATTTTATTCTGTTTGAGGTGTCAGAATACAAAGATATAGTTGGAACCAAAATGAACTCTAAACTATATCAATCTTGTCCATAAAGCTTCAAGCATCGAAACCACAAGTGCAGTAAGCTCGACCATCGTAAACGAACTTTGATTTTAATGCACAACACGTTCTTTTACTCTTTCAACGAACTATGGAAGACAAGGCCTGGACTGCTCCATGTGCTATTCGCCGGGAGCAAAATACACAAAATAATTTTTTCCTTGTAGCGGTAAACCCAATCAACATTAACTTGGTGGAGCTAGTACCACAATGATGTAAGATTTTTGATGCAGTTTTCAACTAGCCGGACCAACAGCACGAACTATTTGACGTGTTCCATGGAAGGTGAGCTAAATGAACCAATTTTACGAAACGTTTAATGATCATTTTGTGATTGCATGCTAGACTCATCGTTTCACGAGTATCAAGTTATTTAGTTATTTCTTTAATTCCATTTTTAAATTTCATTAATATGTACAATAGTTTGAAATCTTACGCGATAATGGGTACAAAACTATGTTCTCTCTTCATTCAATTCTTTTTTTAATGGCAATCTTGGCCGAAGGAACTTAGTAGATTTTTAACAATTGCAAAATTAAGTAAAAATTTAATTAAGGGGAAAAATACAATTGGAATTGAAAACCCCTTTCAAGAGTATCAAAGAGTACTTTACTTGCACACAAAAAGCATTGGCCATGCAGGGATAGCAGAATCAAACAAAATAGTAAAATCACTTTGATGTATACACCACTTGATTTTTGCGAAACAATGATTTGGCTTGATTTGATTTAGTCAGATAGCTTGGAATAATTATAAAAAACAAACGAAGAATCAATTAAACTATGTTAAGGTCAATTTTCCAATTGTTTCAGCTATTGTTAAGCAGCGTAGTTCGACGCCGTTTAACATGGATCAAAATCAACCAACCATTATCGCTCGCAGTGTACGGCATGTGTAGAACAAGCCAAATTCAAATCATACATCACACGCGCAATTAACGATAATGCTGGATGGTGTCCAAATGTAGTGCAACCCTTAACTCCTTTTTGGTGCTTAAATGGAGATTAATGTATTGCAGTGGTGGTGTATTTCCATGGTACATTAGAGCAACTATGTTAGCCCCTAGAATCCCTAACGGCAAATAACCCACGCTAAATATCTCCTTTAAGAGCTGCCTGTCAGTCTCATAAACAACACATCAACTTGAAGGGCAATTGTATCAAAAATAATAAAACTATTAAAAAACAAAAAATTGTGACACACAAAAGCAACCCACTACAGCTATACCAGCTCACGGACACAATATGGCAACAGAATGTGAGAATGGCCAATTTATTCCGCCAACTGTCCAAAACAATTTCGCTCCTGTCACGTCAACCACGAAGCGGCCTACGCCAGATGTCCTTTTTCTCGTTTTCCTGCCCTGCAATACCTTATTCAGCTGGTCAGCAAAATAAGAAAACCACTAGCATTTAAAAAAATATGACACTCCAAAAAAGAACATGCCGCAAAAGGCTCAGTGCAAAGTCTACATGTTGCTTGGGCACCCTCCCTAGAAAACATTTACACTTTGCACCCTGTGTCGTCTTTATTAAACAACATATCCTACAGCTCTTAATCTCTATCGCTTTTTTCTTGGTTTAGCGTTGAAATTAGGATCTTTCTGATATTTTTCTGAAAAGGAATGTTTTCGTTATTGAATTTCCTTTTCTCGCTCGTGTTGCTTCAAACCGAGCAAGTGGCTGACATTGTGAGGCATGCCGCCGTCATCAGAACCGCGCCACACACCAATCTGTGGCCATTCATCTTTCTTAAACAGTGGGGAGCGTGAGACGACGACGACGATGGATAAAATGGCTGTTTGTATGAGTGTGTATGTGTGTCTCATGATTAGCGTCATTTATGGTTGGAAGATTCTTGTAGGTTCCGTCTAGGACACAACGTCAGTGTCAGAATATACACAAAATTCAGCTTAAATATATTTTCCAGAGTGCTTAAAGTGTTTCATTAGTAAAAGAATCTCAACCCAGTAGACTCATTAACGTTCTTTTATTTCGAGTAGATCGATTTTCTCTCGACTAAATACATTCTAATCGCAACGCGAGCTCCACGCGAGTTTCAAAGTCAACTAGTTCTCCACTGCACCATTTGACTTCTCCTTGTAACAAATGAACTGCCGTTTTAGCCTATCAGCTCCCAGGAGATCGGTGAAAACGGTGTCATATTATCAAAAACGCTAACATTTCTAC
>KB666443.1:217469-237828 GCA_000349065.1 Anopheles quadriannulatus | reverse complement strand
AAATTACATGCGCTCATTGTGACAAGGTTGTTTCGACTCTGGTTCGAACCGGTACGCAGTTCAAACGCTGACTCAGTCACAGCCAAACGCATTATCTTTTGAGCCATCACCAAAGCCGATTATACCAATTTCATCATTCTACGAAACACTTTGTCTTTGGCTCTCTTGCTGTCTCTATATCACTTATTTCTTTCAAACGTTTGATGCATCTGAAAGTATTTTACTTTTTTTTTATTAAACAATATTTTATCACATTTCCCGATGTCCGTCGGTTATCCGTTATGAGCTACGATCTAGTTATTTTTCATTCATTAAGAGAATGTATGCAATGAAAACGGATGATTTCTGTGCATCGTTTTGCAAATAAACGAGTCGCCCAGCAGTTGAGAAGTTTTATATGGTTCTCTCAGAAAATACTTTTGAATTCTTGTGCCATTGCATTGCAGTTTCAAAGGTTTTCTTTTAATTTTTATGGCTGATTAAACTTTATTTTACTTACAACTGCGTAAACGGTGTAGCTTTTATGCTTCATTCACTGCCCCCATCTCTGCCCTGTCGTTAGCTGACAACTGAGTCCCCAAGTAAGCTTATTCATTCCTATTTCGCATTCCTTTGCTGGAAGAAACGTAATGAAAGTGTTTTGAGGTATATCATGAAAAAAAAACTAAAACGAAACGCAACGAAACGAAAGCAACTACCCCAGTGATGATGAACCGCTAAGCTCACTGCAAGTTAAAATGGTTGAAGGTTTAGTGGTTCTTATTTTGCGTTATGATTGCTGCGTCAGTTTTGCACCTGAGCATCTTTTTGTTGAATTTAATTTGGTTTATTCCCTTTGCTTGCTTAATTTAGCACTTTGACGTTTTTGGTATTCCGTATCGCTGACTTTCTTGTTATTTTTACTCATCCAAGACGCATATCATGGCAGTCCAACCGAGTTTCAACTAAAGATAGAACAATTCAGACAAAGTTGCCCACTTCAAGTATCATTACCAAATGAATGAATCTATCTCACCTGCTACACAACGTAGTGCCTCGTTTGGGCCAGTTTTTTTGTTTCCATTAAAGTTTGCCGCATTAGCACTCGCCGGCGAGAAAGTCAGTTTTCGAAATTGATGCCCACCGAACGAAAAGCTTTCCACCTGGCAGAAGTCTCACGGTTTCCCATGCCATTACCGGACCAGGAGTGTCAATGTGGATGATAATCAGATAAGCGAGCCTATTTAATTACCGCGCGGGATCTGATTTAATAACTCAATCGGGTCGGATCATGAACCGGTTGCAAACAGCTTTTTTTGCGAAGAGCTTCAGAGAAACTGACGAAAGGCCGTGAGAGTCTGAATTGGAAGATGCCACTTCAAGCACTCTTCACGATAATCGCTTTGGTAGTGCTCTTTTATGCGAAACTTATTCATTTCCACGGTGCATCTCAACAGTTTTTCGCTTCATAAAAGTGAGCATAATAGTCAATGTTCAACATCTTTAGAACGCTCGTTCTCATCTCACTTGGAGCACTTCACGATGGTTGAAGCTGTTACAGGTACGAGGTAACGAGTCACACGTACCGTTCCATCGATATCCATTGCGAAAAGGGAAGACACAGAAAAGAACACACACAACCTCGGGAAACCACACTATCAAAACCATTCTGCGGTGTAACTTGAGCGACGTGAGGTTTCGCGGCTGAAGCTAAATTGCCATACCAAACCAAAGCGGTAATCGATGCGAAGCAGTCGCAGTCTCGTACAGTACAGTAAAGTGGCAGTGGCATAGAGTGGTGGACGCATTGCTTATTCTGTCTAGACATTGTGGTGATGGTGGAAGGACAAATTGAAATTCCTACCTTAAACCGATCGGATGGATCCGGTGTTTCACGGTGAAAACATTCAACCTACAAAAGAGAGACAGCCATATTACCTTCTGCACCATTAACCGAACACGACACTTGAGCACTTGAGAAGTTTTTGTTTCTTCTTTCCTTTGTTACTGTTCATTCGCGTCACGATATTGCTGTCAACAAGCACGAGGGATTGGTTTCACACAAAATCAAAGCGGGTTCATTCCAATGGTAAGGGTTAAAGAATGCAAGGGTAAAGCAAAGTTTAAAAAAGTTCAGAAGGAAACTCTTTTTTTATATCGGTGTTATCATTTAACAAAAAACTCAATACTAGAGATGGTGAAATGTAATACAAAACAACTTTAAAACCTCTCAAAGACCCTATTTTCAATGATGGATGAAAAAAAAATTCTTTTAAAAGAAATAATAAGGATCATTCCGTCAGTAAAATAATCGATTCGCTTGAACTCCCTTCACATCGTGTTTTCATGAGAAAATGTGTCCCCAAAGCTGTGATGATACCAGGAGCGACAGATCAACGGTACTGACCGATAAATATAAACACGTACCCTTCGCTAAGATGCATCCATATTCCACCTCTTAATCGGGTCTAGGGTAGTAAAAAGGGACAAGAAGTCTTATGCCAACCTTATAAAACCATATTTATGGTCTATCGAAATAAAGGACCGAAGCAAATACAAACAAAAAATCAACACAATATGCAATGGTTCAGTAGGTGTAATCACTGGTACTCAAGAGCGCGTTTGTTTTGTTGTTGTTTCCGCTGGCCAGTCATTTTAACCGCGTGACTGGAATGTTCCGCCATCCCAATTCATCTCGCTGTTGTTGTACCGGCACTTGTTGAAACTGTCTCTTGCCATAAACACTCGCGTGGGATCGCCGAAGTGAACACCGAAGTGGTTCTAGAAAACCAAAAAAACGAAGATGACAGGCACAGTTATTCGTCGGTCAAAAAATGCCTTGAATTTTCTCGAGCATTCTGAGCAGTGTTGTTCTTTAGAGTGAGGAAGAATTTCATTTTCTTATTCTAAGAACATTAAAAAAAAGAAAACAATTCGAGGTATATTGTCCTTCAATACACTTTGATAATAGTAGCATGATAGGTGGAATTTACAATAAACAAACACACTGGTTGATATTAAGCGTATCGCGATTCAAATACGAAGGAAAAGTGTTGAAACTAAAGCTGGTTAACACACTGTGGCGTAAAATACAAATGCCGCAATGGTCGCGAGAATTTTGTTTTGATGGCAGATGCTCCTAATTCACGTGGAACAAATTCGCAATGGACATTGAATATGATTTTCTATCTCGGTTCCAAAGGGAAGAATACATTTTTAACAGAACATTAACGCAATAAAATTACATTATTATCAGATTGTTGAGTAGAGCAATTTGATAACGCGTATTAGGATTTATTGATGGAGACGCCCAGTACTTTGCTCAAAATACTTTTTGATTCACATGGAGACGCATGGTTGTTGTTATATTTTTTTGCTAAATAATTTACATACAAACGCTGCATGCAAAAACAGCCATCGAAAAACGCTTGGCAAAAGAATACTTTTTCATGCAGACTGCCACAATTGAACTCGATTTCCTGCTGCTAACTACAAATTGTCAATTAAAGCAACACCAACCGCGATGTGCACTTGTGACAGCGTAAAACCGAAGTACGCTGGTCGTAATTTAAAAAAGCCCCCAACGTTATAGATCAGACTATGGGTACACGAACCGAGTTCCAAATTCCGAATGAATGCTTGAATTTCGGATAGGTTTAATCACAACTACTATCACAAGGACTGCCGACCACACTTGCCATTAAACATTAATATTTTTTCCATTCCTTATTCGGCTAAATGTCATTATGTGACAGTAATTATATGAAACATATGAAGATTACAATAAATAATAAATTATGATTCAAGAATTATAGTTAATTTCATTAGTTTTTAAACAAATCCCAAAGTGTAGTGTAACGTGTATGCTTATTTTTAATTTTTTTAAACAAAATTCCATTCCTAATTATAAGATAATGCTATGAAAGAATTAAAAACCCATTTTTGGTATCAAAACCTCATCATCAACTACCAAGAACGTCAGCAGAAACAAAATTAGGTCTGCACTTTACGGCTTGATTAACTTGTCACATGTGAACAGTGCTACTTGTCTAATACAATTACCGTAACATCCCTGTTCACCCGTGCAAACGCTCGTTCCAACAATCAAAACGTCCCTCTATCGTTCTCAGTATACTCACACACACTCACACCTCCTACCAAATACAGCCGATAGAAGTCAATCAAATTATGAGATAATCGCTTTCCAACTTCCGGTGAAAAATGATGCCTGCACCCTTTCAGCCGATTTTCTAACCTGTCTTTCACACATTATGCTGTTTACTGGAAGGAAAGAAGAGCAATTTCGAATAACAGCATGGCACTCTGTTTGTTTGTTTCTCATTTTTCGATGTTATTGTTACAATCGAATAATAAACTGGAAAACAGGAACGGAATCGAAAAAGAATTGTATGTTTGTTTCTTTGGAATTTCATTTGTGATCCTATATCGGATATTATTTTGGTTGTTTTATTCAATTTTTGAAGGTTTTAGTCGCTGTTAAACTTATTTCTCATCAACTGTTACTCAAGAAATTGATACACTGTATCGCTAGCACTGTGATCAGATTATCTAGCATGAAAAACATTACTTGATTATGTACACATGTCATGAAGCGGATCAGATCGGTAGCATGTAACAGCGGCCTACGGCGAACTTTTCCAATCTAATTATCGATAGTTTCGGCCGAAGTTTCTTATCAAACCCCACACATGCCGCAAACATGTGCCAAGCTCGTTGGCCTCTATCAACCGTTCGTATCATAAAATTAGTGACGGTGACTTAAAAAAAACTACAAACAGCATTATTAACTTGTATGCACACCACTACCATCATTTTGCCATCCACAAAAGATCCTATCAACGCTTAGCGCAAGCTCAACATCACATTATGGCAGCCGAAGGGAACGCGTAGTGCTAGATTATGCTGCTTCTGTGATCCGATGAGTGGGGTACGACTCAGAGTGGAGGAAGTGGGCATAATGCCTATCCTATAACATTATCCCAGCAGCACTGCAACACCAACACTGTGTAAACTGTGCCCAGCAGCAACACAGGCCACCCCGTCGAGCGAGCGTTGTTCCGATGGAATCCGACGGCTAAAACGCTCTGTCCACGCCATGATACAGCTTTATACCCTCGTACTGGCACAACTATACGCACGTGACTGACCCCACATGAAAATCTCTCCGTTGTCTCAGTTGCTCTCATTCCACCCAAATCCCACTGAGTTAGTATGAAACATTTCAAACCAAATCGACGATGCTTTCATGCGATTTTTAACGCTACAAAACCATTCCCTCAGAAAGCGCAACCCTTTTTGCGATTCCCGAAAACCCACCCAGACCACCAACACTTGCCATGTGTGTAAAGTCTTTATCGAAGCGGACACAAACTGCGACCCACCTAAGTCATCCAGTGACCATTTCAGGTACGGTTTGGCGTCTGTGTAATGCATGCCATAAACTAAACAAGATGTACGCGTTCAATGGCGTAGATAAGTTTGGGCAAAAGTTCCCCTGCATGGTACAACTTTCTGTCCTCCATCGGGTCTGCGTTTACAGCGGAAGTGAAGCATAGAAGCAGGACTGAAGGGCAAACAGTTTGGTCTTCACATTGCTAGTTTCCGAATCGCAATGCTGCAAGTTTGTTGTTGGTTTGTTTGTTTGCTTTTCGTTCATACTTGTATCGATGTCGTGAATGTGTGTTTGTATGTGTGCTTGAAGAATTTGGTTTGGAATGCAACACTCCGTACACGTACAACGAAAACAACGAAACGAAACACACAAAAATGGCAACTGGTAATAAAACAACCGGAAGAACCATCGGCTTGTTTCCGTCTGTCTGTCTACGTGTGGGTGAGTTTACGTGTACGATGCTGTGAACTACCACAAAAAAACCTTTGGAACGTTCGATTCGCTCTTGTAATGCTGAAACGCAACGACGCACATCCTGTCTTATAGAGCGAGGATGGGCGAAGTTTTAAGATGGTTTCTTTCTTCATCGGTTTTGGCGACATGGTTGGAATATCGGGAAAGTTTTCTTCTCAACCGGTTTGTTGCAAGTTAGAATGTCGTGTTAAGTACAAGGAAAGAACAGCTGCGTACAATGCGTTTTTATTGTAAGAGTCTCCAAAATTCGAAATTATTTCATGACAAAGATTTTCATACAAAATAAATATCAGTTTTTGAAATACATACTGTAATAATCCAGTTCTCACGCCATTTTAAAGTTGTGCCATTTTAGGAAAACTTGCATATTCAAGCTCTGTTTGTCAATAACTGTTTGCAAGAGCAGCACTGTCAATGTTATCGCCACCCAGCACGTGCATCGCTTCCTCCATTTTTACGATCTTGACTGACGGTGGGTGGCCATCATCATGGGTCGTAAAGTATAAACAGAACCAGCCCAAACAAACATGCCGTCGATTGAACGTTGTCGACAATCAACCCAGCGCTGATCGTCCTCCTTTTCACTGTACGTACCTTTTGGGTCATAAAGTCACTACGACGTGCAGCGCATGAGCTTGACTCGTCTCGGTGCCGTTCTCGTCAATGAGTAAGATGTAAACGAAAAACAACACGCCAGAGACACGCACTAGCCTGAATTTGACAACCAACAGGGCATGAGGCGTTGCGTTTGATGGCTTCGTGAGTTCCGTTCGATCGTTGTGGAGTGTAAATAGCCAACACGCCAACTACTACACATACCGAAGCCAGAACTTGCCACAGAACGGATACACACCCCGAATTCTGAATGTCAATTGGCGCTGATAATGGCTGAGGAAAACTTCCCGTGGCTACTTCTAACTTAAGCTCGCACAACGCTGGTTCAATCCGTATGTACCGCACTGGGATTGATTTTCGATGAATACCATGGAGATGTTCAATCAGTTTGCAGATAAAGCACTAATCGACCGACAACGCGCAGCGCTTGTATGAGCCTTACGATGCATAAATGATTGCTGATGAAATTATTAAATCACCTTTGCAGGTATTTCACTAACAAACGCATCAAATCTCGAGATGTTCACGTGCAGCCAAGGGGTTTTGATCAATTATTTAAACAACATCCAAGCAAAGGCGAGCAGAATGTTTGAACTGCTTGATGGTCAGCAGCCATCGATATTGTGCTGCGAAGTGCTCAGAGCATAAATCGCTACTATTAACAATAATCAAACAGAATAGATTCGGAAAATTGTGTTTACTGTCTGAATATTGAAGAAGATTTAGTGTTTTACGTGAAGATTTGTGATTTTGAATGATAATGAATTAAAATTATGTTTCAAACGCAATTTATTTATTACATTCATTAACGTTTTGTTGAAGTTAAACATAAATATTTCTTAGGACTTACTCTTGAGAGCTATGTCCAAGTCAAACCCTATTATCCATTTTGGTAAAATGTTAACTGAATTGTCTAGAAAACCATTCGAAAACAGCGCTTGTTTTAATTTGTTTGTAATTCCGATTATTTTCCGGTCCTGCTCTTGCTATCCTCAAACAATCCGAGGCATTACTTATTGACCACTGATGATATTTCAGCTTGACTACCTACCGTCGATGACTCAGCAAATATTGGCGCAGAGTGATTGTAAACGTCCAGAAGCGTAGAGAGCTTATGCAGGTTCAAATATTGCTCTGCAGCTAAAGTTCAGTAGCTGGTAAGTCGGACCATATTCGCCTACACCAATACCTTTAATGCGTAGATTAAACGAGAAAAATAGTACTTAAACTGTATTTGGGTACACCAGTGGAGGTTTAATATCAAACTCAATTTATTCGTTACTTTGATAAATTATTTACAAAAACTGTTGGTGGTATTCGTAGGAAGATGAGTTCTTTATATGCACAACTGCCATTTTTTATCTCCTTTATTGCACAGTGTATGTTCCACGCTTGTATCTTAACTAGCCTGAAAAAGACACTCGCAACCAAATGAATTATAATGATTCCACAGCGTGTGTTTATTCTAAGAGTAGCTCTAAGCAAAGGCCCTTACTTGCACGTTCTTGCTACTAACTGGGGTGCCGCACTCCTTTGAAAATGCCACATTCTACGTTGCCAGTGCGACACACTAATACTACAGGATGAGCAAAAATAATATTTTCCCCTTGTGCGGAAAAGAAACAAAATGAACGACTGAATGATGACTGAAGTCATCGTTTGATTTCTTCCGAGCAATCAATAGCGATGAGATTGAATTACCGGTGCGCTCAAATGTGCCACGTGCCTTGCATCTGTCTACTCAGCGGGATGTTGGGTACCAGAAGAGGAGAGAATGATTTTGGTTACAATATAAGCCTAATTGGTTAAAATGCAATTTATGCCTATGGGGATTTATTTCATAAATTTTTGTGAAATAATTCGTAAATAATATTCACATTGAAACCATTATATTGAACATGGTAGTAGTTCCAGTGTCATTAAAAACCATTATTTGATTTAATATATTTCACCTACTTTTGAGCCACACAGTTGATGCAGTAGACCCACAACTCAAGAGACACCAACACTAACCGAGTTTACCAACGCATGTAATTATATTTGCTACTGTCAACTATTGCAAGCGGGCAAAAGCAAAACCTTGAACTGCTTCTTGTCAACATCAGTAAACTGCGCGCTACTTGGACTGTCACCAAGTGTACACACCAAACAGCCTCAAGAAATGGCAAGCCGAGGTGCACACGAAACTCAACGTTCACTTCGCTGCCGGCAAAAGCACCAGTGGCAGCAACCAAAGGAGATTGTTTTATTATCTTATTTTGTTTCCAGTTTGGCGTTGCCTTGACGCTTCGCGAACACCAGCCTACTCAAGTTGAACGCAGCATTTCCGCTGGCTACTATCGTTTGCGCCAAGCCGGAGATGGAGAGCACCTGGGGAGAAAATGTACTTACCTCAGTAAGAGGAAGCATCCGGCACCGACCAAGCGACAACAGTTCGCGCAAAATTGGTGTGTTGGATGGTGGCATTAATTTCCGCTACGTACGCAATCTATCGTTCCACCTGCTGGGCTGGCGGAAGCTCAAGCTGATTTCCATGAAACCCGAATATAGGAGGCAAAAAGGGGGAATATACTTCGGTACTCAGAAAAATTGTCTTTGTACGAGTTACACTAAAAGAAATAAAGCTTCTCGAACAATAAAAACGAAACAGTCACGCTCCCTGCCATCCACAACCGCTTTGTAGTACATCAGTCTCAGAGTCATTATGCTGAATTATGTCGCTCGATTGCGTTCATTAGTGCAGTCCCCGTTTGTCGTTGCCGTTGGTAACTCTCAGTTGCGTTCGAAAGCCTTTTTGCTCCCCCTTTAATGCTATTTATTATTCAATTAGCTTTACCATTCGTTTGTTTCTTATCAGTGGCGTATCATCACCATGAGCGTTAATACACTTTCCCTACAATCCTATGAAAGGACGCTAGGAACAGCAACTGAAGACAAAGTGTAAACCATGAACTGAGTGAACCATGTGCTGTAAATCGCAGTATGTAATCACATTCGGAGAAATCAATTAGCGTCCAGTTGGGAGAGTAATCGGTGTTTTGGTGCAGGATATCCGACTGCTTCTCCGTACACGTGATAAAACCATTCGATGTGCAGCCTTGTGGTGATGCTTGGCATTGGAGCTGACTGGTTGGTTATTGGTACCGTGTCAAGCAGTTACATGTGTATGAGATAGGAAATGATTGTGGTAATTGCTGCCAATCGGAAGAAAGTACTTTAGATGCCTTCGTAGCATCTCTCTGGGTCACAGTTTTGTTTTGTTATAATAACCGATCTAGCCTAAATATCTGTTAACAAACTTTTTTTTTAATATATCCTGAACATGTTAAAGATATATTCCTCTAAGGGAATCTTACTACATGCGTTATGAAGTTTGAAAGAACGCAAATGTGAAATAGGAAAAAACGAGAACATCCAAGTTCACATAAAAGATATCGGGTGGATACTGCAATGTATCGGGTGGATGCTCATCAACATACAGCAGGCTGGAGCTAAACCCCATTGAAGCGTCAAAATCTCTATTTTACAAGGCGGTTGAATGGATGTGTGAGACCTTTGCGCCATTTGAAAGAATTTGATAAACCCAAAGACGGGCCGGATTTTTCCCTACTTTCGACAACTTTCAACCTAATTCAAGTGATGCTTGCCACTGGTGACGTTCATTCGCTTGTAAAACAGTTTTGTTTTGATTGGAGAAGTCATTTTATTTCAACTCTGAATGAAGGAAGTGGTATCCTATAATTTTGAGATCGAACAGTAAAATGATAACTTATCCTAACAATAAAAATCAAAATTTATTCCTTCAAAATCATTTTTCTATAGAGTGGAATCAAAACAGATATGGTAGGATAGTTATTTAATGTTTTTCTCGATTGAATATCAAGAAAGGTTTTCTAAAACCAGTTAAATGTAATTTAGATTTTGCTTTGTTCGACAGAGTTCAGTTCATGGAATGAAAAATTCACATTCAATATAAAATTGACTGTACCACATTTTCTCCATGAAAGCTTTTTCAAATCAAACGATAAGTATGGCAAGCAAATTGAAATCAAAAGACAGCAGGAACAAAACAGCCTACATACCATATAAATACGGAAACGATGATACACATACCATGCTGCTAATAATCATCAAAGGCACAACCACGACTAAATACTCTCCTCAAAACTTATCCACGATATTCAAAACATTGAGCAAAACAGTTTTTTTTTCGCCATGGTTTATTGGCACAGTGTATAAATGGCAGATTTCTACGCCAACCACTCCCTCAGCGTGCTGTAACTTCCACCACTTACAGCTAAACAGACAAAAGCGGCCCAATTAATTTCTCCCATCAAAAACGCTCTTTATCGAGATCCATGCAGCAACAGTAGTGAAGCCTACAACGGACCGAGTTGCAAAAAGACCCTCCAAAATGGTCTCTAGTCCCAAGCTTACTTCAATTGGTGACAGAGTATAATTTTTCCCACTTTTGTGTCCCGTTTTGTTTAGTTAAAAGCTTCCACGCTAGTCGCTGCCGTTAGTTGAGAGCAAATCATTATGTCTTCATTTTACAGCACACAGCCCAACACGAATTATGTGCAGTGAAGGACCGAGTTTTTGTACTTTTGAGTTTCAACGATCGTTGTCGTCCACTCCAGTGAATGCTTGCGAAATTAAATCTGCAGTCACTTGGGCTAGATTTGTTTTCGTGAAAATGACAGAAAGTTTACTCCACGAACCAAGCACTAATAGCTCTGCACTAATTGGCACGTGAAAAATAATACAATTATTCAAATTCGTTATACACATGAGCGAAAATCTTATGTTGCTATGTAAATTTGCAATAAAAAAATACTGTAACAATAGCACCAAGGATGTGTTGTTCCTTTCCAGCTTGTTTGAAATTTAAACAAATATTTTCACAGTGTAATGTTCCTTTTACGTATCAGTTTAATCTTGTTTCCTCAATGAAGCTTCTTGCCTCTCTAGCGTGAACACAACACAACACAAACTTTACAATGCCCACTCGAGGATGATGATTTTGATTTGTCAAATGCTTTCTAAATAAAAATTCATCATAATGGATTGCCCTCCAGTTGACATAAAGTCCCATAATTTTTTTCACAATTCAAAACACCTCGGATAAAACACACTCTCCACCGAGAAGAAACGCAATGCTGCTCAACGGCAAATTAAGTTAATCAAAATAATACCAAAAATCAATCATCGTCATGTTTACCCCCGTCAAACTACACAAATTTTTACTGCGACTTTCGGTAAATCGACTGACCGGCCAGTTTTCCAGAAGTATTGACACTCATAATAGACCTTTGCTTGTTATCCATCCGCTCTTAATTTCGTTTGATAGCGAAATCGGTGGCCGAAGTTCGTCCCAACAAATTGTTTTCAATTTCCTGCCATGCCAAACCAGGGAGCTGGGACGATCATCCAAGGTCCTTTATCCGGTTTGCCATTCCGTTTACTTTATCTTTTTTCAATATTTACTGCCCGAAGGCCCGAGTCAATGTGCAAATGGTGATGGGGAAAGAGAGAGAAAGAGTGAAATTGAAATATCGCTGCTGCTGCAACTGCGTCGCTGCAAATCGATCTCCATTTTTATCCTCGACTCTGTTTTGCGGTGGATAAGCAATTGTGTGATAGCGGAAGATCGAATGGAAAATAAACTGTTCTTTATCCAAGCCCTGAAGGCCCTGCTTCAAGAGTGAAGAAGGGAAGAAATCACAAAGATCATAGTGGTCGGCTTGCGATAAAAATTCATCCTCATTACCCTTCCCCGAGAGGTTCGTACGGTTTGATTTGTCTTTGTTATTTCGACTGTTTCCTTGCCATTTCGTCCAATTAAGCCGTATCCAAGCCCAACTTTTCCAAACCGGTAAATAAAATACCCCACAATCTCTGGACCTTCTTCCCTGGACACCCTTTAAAATGATGAAGTTGAAATTTCTTGCATTCGCGCAAGCTCGAGCTTGTTCCACCTGCACCAAACGTCTTCACCGGATTCGGATTTCGATGTAAACAATATTGGTGATTGATTTCTGAATTAAATTTCCATCTATTACTCTAGGTCCTGGAAGGTAAGAAGGTGCACAGATTCAGCCATTTGCATAAAGAGGCTGCAGGAAAGCAACTTTTTAACTTTTCCCTTGCCTGCTCTGGGTGATTGTGTCATTCGTTTTGTCAATAGGAAGTTAGTTGCGTCTCAGTCTGATTCAAGGAATTGTGATCTCCGTTAAATTGTTCTGTGATAATTTCAAATGATTGCGTGAGACTGTTCTAATATTATTCTCATGATAAGGTTTAAGTCCTTTTCCAACTCTTCAGAAAAGAAAATATTGTTTTTTTAACATACTTAAGTAAACATTGTATAACAAACCTTGTGGCGCACACATTATTAAATAAGTAAATGATATTATTCCTCAGCAAAATTTTGCATCCTCCTCTTATCGAGCCTCCAACCAAGAATCTTCCCATGCTTCGTAAAACAAATGATTGAATTCAGGGTGGTTTTTGCCCTCTACCTCTTCTAGCTCTTTTGCATCCTTCTTGCGTGGATGTCATCCACCAAGACACTCGTCAGCTGCCGAATGTCCTTGTGCTGCCTGTATCTTGTATCGAGAAGCTTCCCTTCAAATGATTGATCGAGAGAATTAAATTTCGATCGATAGCTTCGAGTCTTTTTGCTGGAAGGGTTGTCAGCTATCTCTCGTTTATTCCTTATGTGTTATTATTCTTTCCCATTCACTTCATTTAGAAAAAAAAAGAGGCAAATTGCGCAAAGAAATCCACCAGTGACTAGTTTTCATTTGTTAAATTGCATCATTTATAATACACTTGACTCGTCGCATCGAAAGAACCAGCTCGAGGGACGATCGATACGAGTGTGTCATGGAGGTGCACGAAGCTTGACAGGGTGAGTGATTCCTTTTGCTCATATTTCACTGCTAACGAACTGGAGTGCACGAGTGTGAACAGGAAGGTGTGCTAACGTGTGGAGCAGGTAAAACATGCACGATGAAGCAAAGAAATCGTGTCAGATGTGAAAAATTATCTCATCCACCTGCCGTAATAATAATCAAACGGTGCATGCTAATAAATATGGAATAAGAGTACAAAACAGTTTATTTAAAAAACTTTCAATTTAACCAATGATGTAAAGAACAAAAAAATACAATAGTAATTACTTAGTAATTGACATTTAACGGTGATTCCAAGTGAATAACTTAACTTGAATTAAAACAGCTAGTATGAAAATAGCTACCGTTTTCATAGAACATAAACTATTGTTTCACGAAGTACTGTCAAATTTCACTGTCAAATGCACTTACTGTATCTGTCAAGTGTTTCCTCCAGCATTTGGCCCTTCAAAACACTAGCTCGAATAAATTCTCAAGCATTATGGTAACGCAAACCACCCCGTCAAGCTTATTGCTCTAATCGGCCCGGTTCAACCGACCACATACAAACCCTTTCATTCCATACACGCAACTGAAATCTGTAGCAGAGCTCCGTTTGCGCCGTATTTGTAGCGTCTGTGCCCCCGAGGCACTCTGCTGTGTATGACGTTGACGTTTGAGAAATTAAAACATAATTTGTAGATTTCCATAATATAATTAATCAACCCTCTCCCAACATTCATCTTAACGATGCTTCCCTGCGTACCTTGCGGTATCGAATCTGGAATCGTTTAACCATGAAATACGAACACTTTTGGAACCACCAAAAACGATCCAATCAACTGACGCACAGGGCTTTTGGGTTGAAATTCGGTTTGCTGTGCTGGCAGGAGATCCACATCTGGCAGCACAGTTCTGTGGCACCGTTTTCCGGTAAGTTGAATGTCACGTCATTTCTATGAAAATTTATAACCACTCATCTCATCTGCTCGTTTGTCTTTCATTTGAGTCGGGGACGGTGGCAAAATGGTTCCAGAGTCACCATTCGCTGCATGATATCCTTTCCCTTCCATTTAGTCTTCAGTTTGCAAACGACACCGGCAGTAATTGAGAATAAAAGGATGAGGGATCCTTCAAATGATCATTACCAGTGAATAATATTTCACAGCCAAAGTGGAGCTAGGACACGATGTTTGCTTATCTCGATGCGGACACTACCGTCCTTTTGACCAAAACAAAAAAGGTTGACTATTGCGGATGGAAACTCCCTGCAGCGGGCACACCTGTTCATATAAATTAAGCAGAGGTGATGGTGGTTCGAGCGATGATGAATCTTCTGCGCCTTGTTGTTGCTGCTGTGTCAGCGGTAACACTCTAAGCTGTGTCATTAACATTTGACGTTTTGAAAATTATCACTATCATCAACACGAATACAGTGATAACCCTCAGAGAGAAGTTTGAAAGTAAGTTCCTTATCAACCAATGTGTCTGTCATTGTTGAGAAGTTATGTTCGTAATACGCCATTAATCAATCTATTCATCGAACAAAGAAATGACAAATCAGGTTTGTTTTGCTGCACTATAATTCAAATATAGTATAGTTCAGAACGAAACAATAAGAAAAAGATTACTCATTGAAGTGTAAAGGTATAGAAACCTTTAAACGAAGATAATTTTAAACTTTTTTACATAAATTAAGAAGCAGAGCAAACAGAAAATCCGTCTGATGTAATATTTGCAAAAGAACCGCTCTACAAATGCAAACGATCAAATTTTCATCGTCTCACCCTACGCAGCAAGTCACACGATTGATTTAATGATAGACAATTGGAGCCCGAGCTTATTGCTCAATGTGCCAAATGGAATGCAATTAAATTTAATGACTCGGCTGTGTGCGTGTGTCGTAAATGACCGCATGATTACATCGTCCGTTCCTATAGCTAGGTTCGGTTGGGATGCGTAATTGTATCAAAGGTTGGAATTAGGATTGATGAAATTTCAACGTAACTATTACAGATTTAGCTAATTTGTGTATGTCGAGGGGAGAACTGTTCCGTTAGATCTTTCGGCGCTAATGGCAACTAATTATGTGTTTTGTTTAATTGCAAGGGAATGTAGGCTGCATTGCAGTTGCTTTCGGATCAATTAATTGATGAGAATGATTTGAATATGTCCTGCAAGTTGAATAATATGAGGAAAATTTATAACATATTTGAACATAAATATACACCAGAAAATTGTTTAAATTATGCACATCTTTTGCAAGATAGGCTGTACATTTAACTGCCTCTTCCTCAAACTCCGCCTACTAAGAATCCAATGCCACAGGATAGGCATAGTTAAAATCCTGTAACCAACCGGAAGCAGTCTTTTCCGCTTTTATCCAAACTTCCCCATTCAGGTAAAGGCCCCATCCCGTGCCATAATCCTATTTCATGCAGGTCCTCCTTAAAATGGCAAACATATAGCACTGCGCTCCAAACCGGTTCACTGTAGCTATCGGTTGTATAATGTAAGTGGAAGCGATAAAAAAGGATCAACCATTTAATTTGTTCCCCAAATCTCCCATATTAACCCTTTATTTGCCATACAAAAGTTAGCAGCCCTGCAGGTGGGGACGAAACCCGGCCTGAGAAGCGTCGAACACAGCAAATTACCAGCTTCAGGCACTTCTCATTGAAACCGCTACCATACACACTGAAAATAAGAGATTCCATGCAAAAGACGACAAACAACTTTCAGAATCGGGAAACATTCCGGAGAAAAAAAACATCCGATGTTAAACTTTCTGGAATTGGAACACGAGTAGGATTGGTAATGAGGTTGATTATAATTGTACTTTTAGGAAGGGGATTTGTTTTTGTCCTCCGAGAGCAAAGTTTCGGAATAAACTTCGTCTGTGTTCATCGATGTGTGCGAAAGACATCAATCGTAACACTTGGCTATTTGATTAGCGCAGCTCGTCCATCAGCATGTACTGTTCCATGGATGAACCGATCGAAAGTTCGAACAGACTCTCAGGCCTGGCTCTGATAGTCCGGATCGCTGGAAGCTTGTTGTGTTTACGTGCTCAAATCCGAAACAATTTTCACTCGGTTTCACTGAAACCTTTTCCCCCTTTTCGCAACTCGAAGTAACACGATCGTCCCGGCTAACTCTGCTAACAAATGGCCCACCAAAGACCAAAAAATTTCCTGCGCCTAACGGCTGTTGATGAACAAGGAAAAGTGATTTTCGGAATCGTCAGGGGTGAAAGATGAAAGCTCCTGCAAGTGGACTTTTCAATGTAGCCAGCTTGGTTCATCTCCATCGGAACTTCCATGGCTGAGTTTTCGTTCAGTTCGTGTCTTCCTGTTCAAGAGATACTGCAGAGCTGATGGCTCTATTTTCAGCACCTCAAAATCGTGTTTTCTCTATTTTTCCTCGAAACAACACACATTTCATGGAACGAAAAATAAACACGCATACACACTAACGGAGTACGCTGGATGGAAAAGGGATTAGACCTTGCAAAAACATGCCGCCTGACTTAAAACAACACTATGGCCGCTTATCCTGGTCGGTCTTTTCACTATTTCACCATGCCCATTTCCATCAGCCAGATTCACTCATTTCCAAGAAGCTGTCCGGTTGTTTTGCTTTCCACACTCTCTCGTCGGTTTTGTTTGGAAAGCTTTGCTGCTTTGGGGTAAAACCTTTGAGGCTGTCGTTTCGCCGTAATCCCGGAATAGCCAATCAGAGGGAAAATAAACGCCCAACAAAGTAACACCTACAATGAGACTTCCCTATCCTTTTTGGAAGAAAACTGTTCCCAGAGGGAGGAGGCTGAAAGTTTCGACAGATGATCCGGTACATCCTTTGTTTCGGGGCAAATTTCCATGAAGAACGTTCGGTCCGGTAATGGTTGGCTTTTGTCTGCAAGTTTGCTAGAATGTCTGTTAACTGACTCATTCAATAGCCTTTGTGATGGTAAACTTTGTTCAAAACCACGTGTTTTGTGGGGGTTCGTTTGGGAGGTGTTTGGATATTGTTTTCCATGAGGTGGATTAAGATTTTATTACCTGTTCGTAAGGCTTTGATGTGTGGTGGTTGTACGAAGTATCGTGTCTACATCATTGACGCTCTTGTCTACCATATAAAATGTTGATAGGATTAAAGATATCATATAAACGCATTCACTTCATAAACTGACTTTAATTACAACATAAAGAGCGTTTTTGCCCTTCTATGTCCTGGTGTTATGTACTTGACTTTAAACATTAGCTTTCAAAACATTCGAACATTCTTTATCCTGTCACACATTATTATGCAACTAAAAATGAAGTAATCCGGTACCTCGATGACCTAGTTCTTTTTGTACAGGGCGTTTAATATATTCCCATAGAAGGGAAGTATCAAAATAAGACTCATAAACATCAAGAAAAAGACAAAAACTGACGATATTGCGAGGATGATTCAAGTGAAGGAAAAAAAGAGTGAAGTAAATCATTAATGAAATTTATGACTGGTTGTCTGCGCTATTATGTAGCTGCTGTTTAGGATTTCCATCTCGAATCAAAACTGTTGTTTGCACTGCGTCGTTTCTGTAAATTTGATCTTTGAAGCATTTTTACATTCAAGTCTTTACTTATCTGGGTGTAACGCTCATTTTTTTCTATCAGTAAAAATCAATTAATGATAAAATAATGCATGACATAAATTAAATCATACCTAAAATGGTGTACATCACTATGATTCCAATCACTCTGCGTTAATTCAAGCGACGTATTAAAATCGAAAAACCTTTTTTCTACATCCACAACCGTTTGAAAAACCGCCACACTCACTCAGCGGTGCTTCCGCTTAAGCCGTAAACACGATTCAATTTACTACCAGCTGAAACTATTCCCATGCATTTTGAGCAATCAATTTACTTGATTGATTGAATTTACACTTAACTGCAGCCCCAACCGTTCGATCACTGTAAAGCAAGCCCAACATAGTTCAGCTGTATTAGTGCTCCCACGCCACCTCAAACAAGCGTAATCTTTCACTCGAAACAATCTGTAACTGCGCGATGATTTCGCACTAAGAAACCGCCTTCTCCTGCACCAAATTCCTTCAAACCGTTCCTCAATTGAAACTTCGAAGCAATTTTCTTACTCAATCTTACCCCGTTTTACAAAAGACCATGTGGCCGCCATGTTTCACCGAGTGAAAGCAACTGCTGCTCCTGATACTGCTGGTGCTATTGCCGGAAGTTTCTATTTAAAACTTTACATTCTACCTCGCTCGCTTGCGGTAGAAAACCTTGCCCCAAAGCAGTGTTTTTGTAGTGGAAGCTCGCGAGGATTGTGGTGGGATTGTGGGGCACTCTTCCCGGGAGTAGAAAGTTGTGTACTACTACACTTGCTGTCTTTACTCTCCGTGGCTCTTCCTCGTCTCTTCTCGACCTCAAACCCTCGGCTAACTGTAGTCAAACCAAACTTCAATAGTAAACCTCGCATTTGCGTTTGCCAAGGTGCATCGGAGCATTGCAATGCATATGCAGAGTTTTTTGTGTTTATTTTCGTACGAGGTTTCTTCCCATTTCCGTGTGTATCCAATAAGCACAGCTGCTAAGGAAGTCAACCTTTAATTGTTTCTGAACCTTTTCACATGCGGCGAGGAGTTTTATATTTTCAGAAAATGCACCTTCTGCTGATTCACTTTGCCCTTACCATCCTACATTGAATCTGACTTGCGTGCGAGCGAAACTGTGCAACATGTGCATGGTGTACTTCTCCTAAGAAGAATAACTCCCGGTGCATCTGCGGTCTATAGTTTTGCAATTATGCACACGGAAAACTCCTATTCAAAAGTGAAAAATAAGAAACGCTATTGACAAAAGAAACAACTTTCACGCCATCCTAGAACGTGACGTTGAACAACATCTCCAAACATGCCATAATTAAAACTCGATTCCGGCAAGCGAAAGTTTCTACGCCAATGCCAGTGGAGTGATCGAAGCGCACAAACAGCTATCTATGGCTCTTTCTCTCCTTCTCCCGTCTACTTCAACGTATCGAAGATTCGGCAGGTGGGAGAATCTTTTAATTGAAGCTTCTTGGGTTTTCAATCTGCTACCTCGCAAGTTTAGTTTTGTTTTGCGACAGATTATTTGTCGATTAACGGATTGGTAATGACGGTGAACGGAGACTTTTAGACCGACAAAATGAAGCGCAGTTGCTTAAACTTCTCGTTCCTTTCTACCCGCTTCCTTTTCCTTCCAAAGTGACACAATTTCTGAAAATGCATTTCCTTATGAAAGCTAAAATTCAGTGCATTCGGCTGAAAGTCTCTCAATCCACAGGAAAAAGTAATTTAACAGTCCTTTTTTCGCCCTTCCCGTTCCTGAGTTTCATTCATTGCTAGCTGCTTTATCGAAAATCGAACACCGTCGCAACAACCGGTCGATGAAATGTAGTGATTAAGCGCCCTTATATAAGTTCCAGGCAGCAACTCGGAATGGCGGAAAGGCAGAGTTTTGTTGTGAGTGCGCTACATTAAATACACAACACCTCATTTTCTCGCTCAACCCTTTGCACCATTCCTCTCCATCTGAACGATGGGAAAGGCTATCCCGGTGCAAAAGCAACACACTCAGCCAAACGACTTATAATGAAGCAGCTGGAAAAACGCCTCACTCAAGGCAACGGGTAGGGTAACAGGAATGAAATGGAAGAAAATCCTCCAGCAAGGCGTGTTGTGCTATAACCGTACCACGATCGATCTTCGGCAGCCGGTTCTTGGTTCACTTCGTGGGAATATGGTTGTGCAATCAAATCTCAATTCAAAGCTTCTCCTTCTCCTCTTCTATTTCTGCTTCAACGCTTCCAACATGGAACAAAACAATAAACAGGACCATTTAATGTCTCGAGCACGACGTTGCACCCGGATCTTTCCTCCAGGGACGTTGCATCCTTCAATGCCATTGTGTTTGCATCTACAAATACAGGATCGT
>KB666443.1:109366-129047 GCA_000349065.1 Anopheles quadriannulatus | reverse complement strand
CCATAGCAGGATAGTCAGTCCTACGTATGGCGGCGCGGTCTATTTGGGGATTGAACCCATGACGGGCATGTTGTTAAGTCGTATGAGTTGATGACTGTACTACGAGACCGGCGTTTCTCGATTATTAACAGATAAAAATAAAATATGGCTACAGTTTTCTAATGAGAAAATATTGCTTTTATACAGAGGGGTGAACATGGCTTTCAGTTTAAAAACATAAATAACTTTTACCATTATTGGTTTTAAACACTCATTAATAATTGGCCTAACCGCAAAGTAGCTTAGATTACCATTTTCGATGATATACATTTCCTGCTACTGCTCATAATCCATTATCCATTATTTTGCGCTGACAGTCAGTCTTTGCAGCAAACAACTACCGGGAAAACTTTTCCATTCATTACTGCGTGCTTTGTTTCCACAATCACTGCTACTGGGAAGACTTCGTTGAGTCTCAAATCCATTATTATCAACGCCCACGATGAGTAAATTAACTTTCTCGATACTTTTTCCCACCACGACAGCTGACTCACAGTGTTTGACTTTCCTGTCTGGTCCGCGTTCCACTGAGCATCTCATCGTGTAACAGAGCATTATTTACAAACTTAATTTCTATTGTAGCAGCCTTTTTCGTACACTAAACTTTAATCCAAAGCCGAGTTCTGAAATTGCTGTTCTACTTCTTGTTGTTCTCAGACGTTTTGTAGAGAATGGTTTTCCCATCAGCAGACCACACTGAAATTGAAATGCTAATGGTTGCAAGAGTGGGCGCGGAAAGTCAAGCAACAGTATGCTAGACAACGAAAACATTGTTTTTGTTTGTTTGTCGCCATTCTTCTTATCTTATCCATCTCTTTCGCTGCTGTCTCGCTGTTACCGGGCGAGAAAAAATTTCGTCAGAAAGCAAACTCATCTGTACGCGGCAGACAATGTAGAATGAGCAATGACGAAATTGTTCTCGTCCAAGTGCTTTACGCGAAACTTTTCTCTTGTTTTTTTTCTTTTATATCGATTAAGTCTAAAAAGTTCTTTGTTTTTGGAGGCCATTGCAATTGTTTTAAAGGTAGAGTCTTTAATAGATTCGAGCTTAAAGGAGTAATTGGACAGGTTTTCCACAGGTAAAGTGAATTGTGCTCTTGGTACTACCAAGTCGAGAGACTCATTCACGAGAATAAAACACGCTTCAACCCCAAAATAGGACGAAAATGACTCAAGAGCATGCACATTTACCAAGTAATTTCATAATTTCAAATTTAGCATCTTAAAACCAAAGATGACATGTTTTTTCGCAAAAAGATTAACTTTCAACTTCACAGTATTTCGATGAATACAAGGTTTCGAATCATATAATGGACTACTTGATCCACTCAGTGGAATGTTTCAAATTGTTAGGGGATGTATGCAACGTTGCTATGGAGGTTTGCAAGCATATAGGGGAATATGTCAAATGCAAATGTCAAACATGAATATTTAAATAATGTTCATCATAGTTCTCCTAACTAGTAATCAAAATTTTAAAATGGTGATTTAAAGTAATCAATTCTTTAATCACCAGCGTTAAATTTAGAACCAACTTAGCGCCTTGTTGTACTATACCAACTTGTACTATAGCGCCAACGTTGGGCAAGTCTGTGGAAATTTGTGGTTGGTCAATTTGCCGTCGCTTGAAACGAAACTAAATTGCTGATGCCCAGTGGCGCAAAGTGGCAGCAATTTCAGATATGAGCTTAAACAATGTTTAGATAGTGAAAAAGTTATGATGCGCCGCAGCTGGTACGATTAAGATCAATGGTCATGATTTACAAAGTTTTGTGCTTTTTGATGATGTAGATAATACTAAGCAATTACAATATTTTACAGGAGTTTATCTAGCTTTACAATCATTCAATATGCAAGGCTCGTTATTTCAGTTTGGTTATTAGTTCTGCACTCAGTCTCATATTGAAATTTATCAAACCTTAACATGAATAATTTATGGCGTTGAAAAACACACAAAGAAATCAAAGTTTCCTCCATTGCGCATACACTTCCCACATGGGCAGTTAATTGTTCACTTGTTTTTGCTTGCCTAATTAAATCCACTGCAATATGCTTTACTCAACATCGTTTAGAAAACAAACAAACATAAACTCTCGACACGAAAAGTTAATCGCTCATGTTAAACTTCAGGTACTACTTGAAATGTGCAGTTTTGGAGTATTGGGGCACAAACACAGAGAAAGGCATAGTAACCAAAAAAACGAATACTACCACCGAAAAACTGCCCACCGCTCAATTACTATCTCAACAACAAACCGCTGCAGAATTCGTTTGCCTTTTCGACTGTGCTTTTATGCACCGAACCTTTCCCGTGCGATGGCTTTGTTGCATGGTTCGCTTTTTTTTAGCTCTGAAAATTGGTTTTTGCATTTACGACCACTTAGGCAAACTAAACAAACAAACAAACTGAATGGGCTTTTTTTGCTGACGAACCAGCCATTTGTTCACTTGATTTTAAATCGCTTTGTAAATAGGCGGTAGTTTATTACAGTTCAATGGAGACTGTGGTTTTGTAAGCTGATAAAGCGTTGGTAGTGAAAAATATGATTCTGTCGGTCAAACTTATGAAAGGTTTTTTTCCATCTGAACATTTACTAATTAAACAAGGTATATTGAGTAAATCAGTCTCCAAAAAGAAGCTTCAATCAGAGTAAAACAGCACAGGTTAAATGTAAATAATTTAAGCTGCCCTTTTAACTCGTTAATAACCGTTGCTTCTTTGGATAATTATCATCGGATCATAAAATCAATACCAGCTGCGGTAGCAGGTGCTAATCCTTCTTACTTATCCTAATCTCTCATCGCATCAAATTAATGAACACTTTGCACCGATCGGATAAAGCGTTGGCTCGAGACATAACAACCCTATTTATCTCCGTTTCTTTCGCTTTGTCCCAGGCACATGCATTATGGCTCGGTTCAATGTTTTCTAGATGCCATAAATATACACAACAATCAGATGAGCAATCTGAGTAATTAACAGCTCTTATAAATAATTAACTGGCCAATAAAGACGAACCAACTTGTTACCGATGATGGGGTTCTTCGTCGTTCTTTGATGGTTGAGACTGATAACTATGAATACCTACTTTCCCCCATTTTCAATGATTTGGCTATGATTTTGAGTTTCAGAGCTTACTTAATATTTAAAAGGGTTATTAATTACCATAAAACGTTTTGACGAGACTAAATACGCAAAATGTTTAAAACTTCATATTTGTTTGGAATTGAGCAAAATCTTTGCCAGTTTTGTTTAAAACGCCAATACAAGCAAAGGCAATTGAAATTCATAAACAATAGCAAATAAAAGAGTGAAAACAGTGAAAATCATGATTTTCCACTAATTAGTCGGAAATGTTCGCATTCAGGAACACATACTTAATCAAATCAATTTCCCTGCCTTGAGCAGCAACAACGACAAAACTCCCTCACAGATCTTAACATTCTCATGCAGGATGTGATTGTACACTCTCTAGCTACAACCAGACCTCGTCACAAGCGGCAAACCCTTGTTGACACGTTGGAAAAGCATGTTTCCTAAAAGTGAACCAAAAACGAGGAAATCTTTTTTATCGATTTTCACAGAGCGTCTGTTTGGTGTATTTTTTTTTATCTCCACTACTCCTCTGTTAACTGGAAGCCTACATGCACACTGATACAAGCGTTTGTGGTTGGATCTCGAGTTTTCACTCAACACTAGCGCTCAACGTTTTGGGTGAAAAGCCTCTCATTCACAGATGTTCTACGACTCGTTTTACGTGAACTTTTAGTTGGTGTCGGTTTTTGTCCATTCATCATATCTACATAGCTAGCTAGCTCGAAACAGCTGCGGATCCGGTCACCGTTCGTTAGTGACACATTTTTGTCGCTCTAAAAATGGAAAGAAACGAACCCAAACCAAAAAAAACGGCACATAATTTGATGAACACCAGTCGAAACCGTTAAGCCAACCGCTAATCTCATTCGCACAACGTGTTGCCCGGTACGGTTTCTAGTCTGTTTGGAATGTCATTCATCAACAGAGAGGTCGAAAATATGTCGACAGCTTTGTGTATCGTTGGTGCGACGAATAGACTTGTCAAAACGTAACGACCACAATTTATGCGTCCGGTCCCGGAAACGTATCGGGAAGGCACGAATACTCGTTTCATCCATAAGCAGGCTTACAGCATTTTTCTGCAGACTTTTTGTTTTTTTTTGGCCTTTCATTCTTTTTGCAATCTTTTGCAATTTGGTCAAGGCACGAAATATGACGCTTTTCTGCATAACTCAATTTTTGGACGCGCTATTGATATTAACACGACCGTGAGAGCGTGCCGAAACAGGTGTGCCCCGGTGTCCGATAACAGGATACGGCTGCCGTAGTACGCTTAACCACCGATTGATATTCCTGCTACCGACACATTATTCATGGTTTGTTGAGTTTTGCTGCTTCTTTATTCTGCCAGAAATGGAACCCAGTGGATGCAGCCATGTCCGGACAGCATAACGCTAAAAGTTGTCCAGCATCAGGGCAAATGAACGAAAGGGGAGAGAAAGAGCGAGGTGACATAAATACACCCTAAAAGCTTTCAGCCACTGGTCTTTGGTGCTTGGTACGCGATGGTATTGGCAAATTTAATTTTGTTATTTCATGGAATTATCGCTTTGCTTTTCTTCAAGCGGTCTGCTTCGGGGCGAGGTAATTGAGAGTCCGAATGGTTTCAGGCTCTAATTCCGAATAACATCTATTCGGGGAAATAATAATATGGCTTCGAGTGAGCAAACAGTACTATGATGACCCATATTGATATGCCCAAACGCTGAAGCTGGCGTGAAATTTCTGTTTGGTTGTAAGTATTTTTCACAAATTCGGACAAAACGGGATTCAATAGAAACGGTGTTTGTGAAGGTGGGGGCTCACCTTTTCGCTTCTCAGAACGGCATGGAGTAGTTTTATGAAGTGTAGAATGTAGAATATTATTGGTATAGCGATCTAAAATTAAACAAAACCCTTCTTATTTTTCCTATATTTTTTATCCCAAACCGATATACGAGAGTAAATGCTAGACTGCTAATGGAGCCGCCCAGTCGTTTATGTAAAAATCTCATTTAATGGAGGCGCCTGGTTACTTTTAAAATCAAAGTCGCAAACAATTCCCCCAACATGTTACTTATAAGCATGGATAACACAAGCAAACGCACATCAGACCCGACTCATCTCACTTTCAAGACGATAATTTAATCTGACACATCTCCTTAGTCCACATTCGTTCCCGAGTGTTGAATCTGTTCTTTTCCAGCAAATTTATAAGCAAGCAACGCACCACCTCTCTACTGATAACAACAATCAACGAAACATTTTTGAGCTTGAATCAATTTACAAAAAATCGTCAAAACACATTTAAACACATCATGTTAGAAAAACTGGATAAAAAAGTATTCTAATAGATTTTGTTGTAGTCAAACATTCAAATTTTTTGTTAGTGGATGATCTTTCAAAAATTATTTTTGATCGTGTAAAAAAGCTTATTATTGAAGTCACTCTTAATCAAACTTTGTTTCAAATAATATAAATATCGAACACTTGTATGTTAAAAATTGACTTCTGAACGCATTTGGTTTAGTTAAGCAGCAAATTATCATATTCTCTCGGAAAAGAAAAACTAAACTTCCCAAGCACTACCAAACTTCCGTTTCAATTTATTCCCTTATTTTTTATTATTCTTAATATGCATCTCTGATTATTTCAGGAAACCCATTGAGTGCCCCTAAAACTCATCAACTAATCCCTACACGTACGCTGGTGCTCAAACTTTGCCACTTTCTCACCCGAAAAATAACTAAAAATTAAGCTGCTCATAACTTTACCGTTCCAAGCTGCTGTCCCACGAGATGCTTGACGATTTCACCATTTTTATGCTGTTTTATGGTTTCACACTGCACCGTGCGCCACAGCACTACCGCGAACAGGTATGAGCAATTTGATAAATAGTTATGAAACCGTGCGCAACTCGGCCGAGGTTAACCTGCAAAGCTGTGAGCCGGAAAAGCAGACTCCCAAAAGATCACCGGAAAACCGGAGGTGAAAATGCGGTTTTTACGCTTCGTCTGTAGCGGTGGCAGGGGAAAAAAATTCGTGCTGCTAGGGCAGGTCCCGCAGCTTGTGCAGTGGTTTTTATGGAAAACAGGAAACATGATTGAAAAATGTTAAGCAGGTTTGTTTTGAGCGACGATATCTCCTTTGCCCATGTGAGGCTTTTTTACGTCCGATTTTTTTTTTTCACACATGAACATTATTATTATATCAATTGAAACACGTCATACTCTTTATACTTTCAATGACCCTCTTCTGTCCTGTTTCAGGTTGTTTAACCACTTTTACTATCTCTTTGATTTCGACTCCTCTCTTAACTCTTTCCGTAACCGTATTTTTCTTCTAATTCCCTTTAATTATTATTCTTAGTTTTCTATTACTCTCTTTTTTTTTGTTAAGTTTATGATAGTCTCTACGCTCTACCCTTGTTTTTTTTCTTTTCTTTTTTGCTAGGTAAAGACTAGGTTAGTTAGGCTTAGTTTGTCATGAATTATTTTGTTTATTTGTTAGTATTTAATTTGTTTTAAGTCTATTATATTTAGCCTTGATGGCGGATATTTTATTAAATAAATGAAATGAAATGAAATGAAATAAATAGGACTAAACGCATGCTCTGGAAAATGGAAACCACACTCATGCGTATTCTGCATTGTTCATACTATCAATTAAAATAAACACAGCATACCAAGCGATGCAAAAGTCCTGTTTTCTTTTCAATCTGTTCAACCTGTTGACACAATTTTTCACTTGAAAAGGTTGTATCGTAATCATAATGTATGAACATTTATTTCCGTGGTATTCTGCTTACAAACGTTCTTCGTGTGTGCAAAGTGACGCTGCTTTTCTTGGCGCACTTTTTTCCCATTTCCCGTTTGAAAGTTCTTGACAGCTACCTCCTGTCAGGTTGGCTCATACGATAACTTGCTGTACGTGCTGGTTATGACAGGTTGCTTAAATACGCACTGATAGCTTAACAAAAGCTGTAGTGGATTATTTGGTTGTTTGGAGCAGCATAATTTAATGTTCTAAATGAAATTACAGCTCAAATGTTATAACAAAAGCAAAACAACTTCTAACAATGCATAGAATAAATTTTCAGTGTTTTTCAATTATAAACATTGAAAAGAATAAAACATGCGATTCATGGTAAACCTTACTCTATAGACTATGCTCCATCTACGTACCTGTAGAAAATACTTCATGTTGAGACGTTATCAACAGGATTCTTTCTTTCACCCGAAATATGTAAAACAAGCGGTTTTTAAGCAACGTTAATTTATTGGTTGAGGCTAAAAATTCAGTCGCTTGGCTCGGGGATACGTGAAAGAAGAATGGCTCACGATCGTAACCTTTGCCGCAATCGGAAATTTTCGTGCAATAGAGACGACTTGGCCCGATCGTTATCAGCAGTTGTCCACACGACTCCACTTCGATAGCGTCCTCTGTCGGGATTGTTGTAAAACACTAATGTGCCATCGGATTGACCGTAAATATTTATTTTAATATTTAACACTTCCTTTTCGCTTTTTATCCAAATTAAGCAGTGTTTGTGTAGGCCGCTGTTTTATAAATTCATTTTCACAAAATGTATCCAGTAAAAAGCAACGCAATTGACGTTATTTTACCAAAACCGCATGCTGTTCACGCTTGTTCCTTTGCGTGGTTTTTTCGATCGCAATTCAAAAGCTCTACTTCTGCTGACCGCAACACAAATTGTCAATTATCGTAACACACACTGTTGGTGAGACGCCACCACACACTGATACATCCAAAGCTCCGAGGTTTAACACCAACAAGAATCACAAAAGCACAATATCCCCTGTTCAATATCCCCCAAACCGCCACGTAGCGAAAAACACTGTAAAACGAAAGGGAAGGAAATGGTTTGAGCATATAATCGATGCATGGAGAAGAGAGTGTTGGTACAATTTTACGCCTCCCTGCCCATGCTCTTGCACGACGGCGGCTCATGCAAACATTACCCGGTGTACATATACTGACACACAAACACACACTTAGTATTCTGCATTATCAATCGATAAGCTGAAACTGATATTCAACACACGAATGCTCGCCACCCGAGTTGTAAAAGATTTCGAGGAAACACTTGTTTATTTATTTACCGCTACGGTTTTGCTCTTCTTTTTTTGTTTCTGGAACGCACTGCAGTTGCCGGACTGCATAAACCATATAATCGGATACAGGATTTCTTTCACTGCACTTTAGGTGTCATATCCAGAGATGCGGGTTTTATGCGTCGGATCCCATCTGGTCAGCGGAAAGCTCAAACGGGACACTTTTTCTGAAATAAAACGACACATGATTTTACACTTTCCACTTCACAGAAACATTTGATTCCCTCCACGCGCAGGTCATGTTTTACTTCCCTTCAGCGTACAGCTCTCGGGAAAAAGAAATCACACCAGACCGGACTTGCCTCCATCCACAAGGTACCTCAGCAATTTATGCGTCACGCAACCACTACAACCCCGCATACCAAACACTGCAGTACAACGGAACTGCTCAGAGAATTGCTTTCTAATCCCATTAAACCGGTCTCACACATTCCACATTCCAATGGCATCTCTCAACGATCACACCAACACACATACCCGGGTCGACGTAAGTACAGATCTGCATGCGTTTTATTCCACTGCGCTGCGTACATCATCATCACCATCATCATCATCATCATCATCACCATAATCATCATCATTACCATCTACATTATCATCATGGATGGGTTGTGAAGAATTTCAAATCGCTTTACCAAATATTCCATGCGCAACAACCTTTTGCGCCAAACACACACGGCTTGATGCACTGCACTTCATTCCGAGCAATTAACGATTAGTGCCTCCGTCAACCCGATGGCGGAAAGGTGCCACTTGTGTGTAAGTAATTTATGTTTCACCATCTAAGGCTTTACCGAACGACCTTTGGGCATGCCATTGTACAGGTGAGAACGAACACTTCTGCCATCCAACAGCTTCTCCAACAGCCATCACTGTCGAATGCTTCTCTTAATGGCACTTTATTCTTTTTTTAAGACTTTTCCTTTTAATTTCATCCTGCGTCTAGTATTTCTTCATGTATCAAACATCATTCTTCACACGATAGTTGAGACGAACTTAAGAATAAAAAGCACGACGACTGTTTAATATTGCATCACGGTCGCTTCACTCCGTCCGCTTCACCGGAAACCAAAAAAGAACCTGCACGACATTATGACACTCTGCAAGTAAAACGAGAGTATTGGAGAGCCTCTTTTCTCAGCAAACACGTATATTCCTACCTTCGAGCCGTTAAAACACGTCTGCTTACGATGGTCACCAGCGCACCGGCAAAGGAATAATAATCCAATGTTCAAGCGACAAAGGCTACACCATCCACCAACAACGATTTCAATGAGCTTTCCGCCGACTGATGCAGAAGTAAGTACTGGTTGTGTACCTCTATTTGGTACGATTTTCCACGGAACGAGAATTGTCGTTTTCTTATCACCTCCCACCGCTACTACACGCTAGCACGCTCGTACGAACAACCGTTTCCTGTCAACTACCGTCAACGCTAGTCACCAAGCTACTGAGTTGCTGTTTCGTTTCATTTGCCCATGGGGTTGACTTCGTTGGTTCGAGCTGAGTTGAGTGACTTCCCCTAACCGAACGAGGAAGCTTTCGGGGCACTCACTGAGGCTTCTGGGGGGAGAGTTTTCATAGTCACACCAACACAACCGTACGGTTCATTAAAAAACTAGCAAATCGTACAACACACGTTTTTGTTTCGAGGTTAGGGTGTTTTGCTTTGATTTTTTTGTTCTATGTGTGTGAGTAGGACTTGTTCCTGTTCTTGTCTCTCTGTCATGTCCCAGGCCGTTATCAGCTGATGAGTTTTGATTAGTTTGTATGAGTATTACGTATGTTGTGGGGAAAGTTGATCGACAGAAAATAAAAAGAAGCGTCTATTAAAATGAGTGACTTTTGAGCAATCTTTCTAGATGGTTTAAGAAAAAAAGTAATCTAATTTATTATTTAGAAATAATTTTAACAATTAAATGCCACGGTGCGGCCATGTTGTTAAGAAATTTAAAATAATAGCACTAAATCTTTAACCAAATATGTGTTTATAAATTATTTGCATGATTTGTTTTTACCCTTAAAAATTATTTATAATTCTAACGATTTGAGAAAAGAATAATTTTAAGGATTTTCATTTTTGTTAAATCGGACAAGTCAGTTAAAAAAAGATCGTTAAAGAAGGAATAAGAAAACCTCGTCCATGCTTAATATAACTGGAAACACATTTAACAATATTTAAGTTTCAACGTATCAGTCGACCTTTTATCATTTCTGACGATAATGAGCTTCAACAAAATCTGCAAACATGTCGTGTATCGAGCTGATAATGTTTTCGACAGAAGCAAGGTTTACAGTTGAACTTTCTCAATCCAGTTCACTATAGCTTACTACTGATGCGATTTATCAAACTGTCACCCAATCTCCCCTCGCTTCGTAAGGCTCTCCCAGCAAAAGGTCGTATTAAATTAGCGATAGTGTCATGAAAAAATACCAACATCATTATTAACTCGTATGCATATTGGCCCAAATCCACCGGCGCAAGATACCATCAACGCCCTACAAAGCCGTCACCAGTGTGGCACATTATATCCCACCAAACACACAGATTATGTTGTGCCACCGAGTACGATGAGCATGAAATATTCTATTCCTCCATGTTGACGCATAATGCCTCTCCAATAACTTCCAATCAGTGGCATTCGCTGGTTTAAACTCTGTAGCCACAGCTCGCACACTACTTTCATGTCTTCGCGGACATTTATCCATTGGTGCTTGCCTCGCCCAACAGCTCACAGCGGAATCATTTTCATGTGACTGAACCCCGAGGACAGGGAAAGTTTTTTTCCCAGCAGGGCAGCAATCCTGCTTTCATCTCTTCATTTTATCCTTCATATTTTCATCTTCCCCAACAAGTGCCTAGAACAAACATTGAGATTGTTTATCGCAACTATAATTCCGTTGCTAGAGTGTGAGCAGCAGAAGATCCCCCACGGGTAAGTACAACGCTCTGTTCGTGAAGATGAATGAGGTTGGTAACAAATTCCAAATGCCACCGGTCAGATATGCATTAGAGCGAAAGCGTTTGATGTTTGATTTATTATCTTATCTTAACTTAAGAAAAAAAAGATGCTTATATACGCATCAAACTCTCATGCTCTGAGCTTTTTTTGTGAAAAAGGCTTTAAAGTTCATGAATTACACTCTGAAGCATAGAAAATTCATTGCTAGAAATTGAAGATGTTTTTTGACAATTTCCATCATGAAAAGTTTTTTTGAACTTTAAAAAAAAGTCACAATGCTATTTGAAAGCACGAACAAGCACAAGAAAAACATAATAATTAGAACATCGTTAAATAACCTTTCAGAACTGCTGGTTTTCAACAAATTGTAATGGTTAAATTATTTCTTTTGTTAAAATTTTGATGACGTCATCAGCATTGCATTGTGCATACCATAAACAAACTGAGCGGTACAAACAAACAAACTTATTATAAGGAGAAACACAACGTTGGCAAGAGGATGTCGGCAATCATCGCCATTGCGCTGTACAGGTCGTTTTCTCTATCTATCTTGAACATCGACTTCAACGACTTGAACCGATTTGAGTCGTATAATCACAAAGACATGCAGTGCAATTCACCTTGATTCCGTTATCGTGAATGGGAAAGATGTAAGAACACCCAACAACCCACCTCCTTCGATGGTTTTCGGTTTCGTAGTGGGTTGCAAACACAAGAAGGCATAAACATCATGGGTTTGAATGTCAATTGATGGCTTCAAAGGAAAATGGAAAGCTTCTCGCTATAACATCTATCAACCTCTCAAAAAATTGCGTTCAATCGATGTCCCGCCCCTTGACCGAGAATTGATTTTCATTCAAAACCGCTTGGTGTTGAAGAAGTTTACAAGCGCTTCAACGTAAACCGCGACAAGAACGAGTACTGGTGATGCATAAATGATGTGCCGTCGAATAATTAAACTTCACCGGTGCTACGTTCAGCAAAACGATGGCTGCGTCAAGCGTAGAGAGTTGCGTGGCCACCAGGTGGCTTTCAATTAATTATTCAAATAACTTACCAACCTCGGGTGAAAGGTGATTGAAAGGAAAATTTGCACAATATCGGCACACTTTTGGGTGATCATTCATGCATGATAAGTTACGCGGAAACACGGAAAGTTTTGAGAAGAATAATATAAAATACAGTTCAAAGAAACAGAACGGTGTATATGGATTACTTTTTTTTAAATTCTGATACAAAATCATCCGCAACAATCATCGCTTCTGCGTTATAAATTTCACTCTGGCGATAACCAATGCAACAAACTACCATTATGAACTGATGAACGCCCAATGTGACAATTTCACGTTCTTACACGCACATACACGTTATCCCTTTGTCATGGGCTTCACAGTTTTTTCAACATGATTCTTCCGTGCCTTGGAAAAAGACAAGTGTCATATTCACATGTCCAGCCCACCTAGCAGCTTCCTCCGGTTTGGATGGATGGAAACGGTCACCACCAGTAACGTTATACAGTCGATTGGTCACCACTAGTGCCTTGATTTTTCAATTTATTTATGGTTTTACCACGTGCATCCCAATAATGTTGTGAAGCAGAAATGTTTCAATTTCACTGCAAATATTGGTGGCGTGTGCGAAAAATCAATCAGAGAAGGCGATTTTTGTATGGTTCGATTAATGTCTAGATACAAAGGTTGCCATTGGAATGATCTTTATACTGTATAATTTCGTTAATCGAAGATGTTTTATCATTTTTTTTAAATGAGTTTGGACATAAAAAACATAATTTATAATAAATAAACTGCAATAGAGTCTTCCGAATTGATTCCAATTCCAAATTCAGACACAGTGTGGGAATGAAATGATAAGTTTATTTAATGTTTTGTTAGTTTTTTTCTCCATACTTTGGGAAGTTTGACCTTTAGTTTAAACAAATACAATGTAATGCCAAACTTTTCCCAGATCAGTTTATTTTGTTATGAACAATAAAAGACTCTTAACGTTATATTGCTTAGCCGAAATTGGGTTATCTTTTCCTTGGTCAGAATGGTGTAGGGAATTAGATTAGGTTAAAACAAATATTTAAAAATATTTAGACTAAAAGTAACAGCTAAAACAACATAAAAACAATGCAAGCATGGGAAATGAGAGACATGGGATTTAAAAAAAAACTATCTATGATACATGGAAACAAATTCAAAGGAAAAACGTCGACGAAAGTTAGTGAGCCTAGTAATTGATTTACGAGGGAAAAGATCAATTAATATCAAATCTTGAAAGTTTATTAAAATCAGATTAGTTAAATATGGAAAGATACAATAAATGGTATTGAGTTTCTTTGGTAGAATTAAATCATAAGTGAATCCTTATTTTATTTATTTTTGGTAGATTGACTAGCTTTATTGATTAATGTTGTTAGATCGGTGCATTAATATGAAAATCTATTAAGAAAATATTTACAAACACAATCAAATCTGTATACACCTCAACAGAAAGCAAATTTGTTATCTATTAAATTCCAAACCTTTACAAATCTTTCGTTTTTGTATTTGTGGATGAACGTTTCCCATACCAACACGTAGGAACAAAAAAACGGTCTATTCCTCAGAAAATGCAAGGCCTCCTTGTTCTCGGAAGCAATCACACCCACATCAAAGACACTCGAGACGCTGCCGCGTAAATGTAGCTGTGTATCGTTTGGCAAATGGCAAATTTAGCTTAATCGTTCAGACAATGTGTTTGCCTAGACGATTACAAACGTCCGTTAGCCTCCCTTCATGGATCCTTGGAAAGTAATATCGACAAACGATAGACGGGACGCTGTTTCAGTTCCGGTCGAGCAATCATCAGTGTTTGGTACGGAACCCTACGTTGTGTTTTGTATTTTTTTTTAAAGATGTTCTTAATAAAGAATCGGTGGCTCTGAAAAGAGCCGATTGTGTGCTTTTTTTGTTACCAAGCTGGGTGGTTTTGCTTGGAGTTCTGTGCCACTTGTGTGTGCCAAGGAGTTGCTGATGAGATGAGCGAAGCGTGTTGCTTGCTGAGGATTTGAATGACAAGAGTGAGAATTTGGCTTTGCCGCTTTATTTATAATGCATTTTTTTTAATGGTGTGCGTGATGACGAAACGATCGATGACCCGTCGAACAATTTGTAGCGATCCGCGAAAGTAGTGATGGGCTACAATCGGGACAATAGTAGTGATGTGCTACAATCGGGAACGAACAATCAGAAAACATTGAATTATCATAGCGAATGAACGAATCATAGCGATCAGCTCAAGTGGCATTTGGAAATGTGCCGACCAAATTGAAGAATCCTCCAATCTTTGTGCATAAAGTACTGAAAATCTGATCCGAAATGTAGATAGAGCAACTGTTTTTCCATCAAACTATTCAACTGCAGGCTAAACCTCTATTGCTTCCTGTCCCTTGCTCACACGAACCTTGCCGTAAATGTTCTGACGCAAACGTTCTATGCCTTCGAAAACGACCCTATACTCTCTTTTATGGCTTAATCCAAGTACCACATCAGACACACATACACTAAACATTCGGTAGGAGATTGTTGGTTTATCTAATTTCGCTTCGTAACACTTCCAGCTCCGAAACAGTGCTCGGAAATGTTGTGGCTTACGCTTTATACGTGCAATTTTGTCGCCGTTCATCAGACGTCATCCAACGGTGACGCAAAACTTCACGTTTGCTGATGCTGGGGCTCTGCGGCAACCTGTTTCTGAATTGTCGGTCGCTTCCTGCGCACCATTACAAAACGAAGCAGCACCACTTCCGTCATCTGTCGAGCGAAAGCAGTAGCAGCAGCAATGGCAGCAACACCATTACACACATTTGCCATTATTAATTTCCGCGCGTACCGTGTCGCGTATGCATGGGTTGCGAGTTGGTTCTTTGGTCGCGTTTTTCCTAGCGGTTCGGGCATTTTGCCACAAAATGATTACCGAGCCATGAAAGGTTTGAAAAAATAAAAAGCAACAGAAAAAGAGGAAAAACTGTGTATGTTTCATCGTTCTGCTGAAGTTAGCAACAGCGATGCAAATTGAAAAGGAAATGAGATACTAAAACAAAGCGAAAAAGGTCATTTGTTTGCTGTCAAAAAACAACTTGTGATCTGTAGCAAAAGTACAATGCTCTTCATGTTTTGTTAAATGTATATTATTAAATGTAAATGAGTTATCATTGCCCTTTTGAGTTTCTCAGCTCCACTTCATGCCGAGAGTCGTCTTCTTAAACTATCTATTCAATAGAGTTTTCCATTGGCCACGGGTCCTACACTAGCCATACGGAAGGCGGTTGATAATTATGTCATATCTTACTGTGGGAGAATATTAAAATGGCAAAACATGAATAGTTATTGAAGTTTACTGTAGAGCTTTTGATATTTAAGTCTTGTAAAGAAATCTTTTCTATTCGATGGCGGGTGGTGTTTTGTTTTTCATTCAGTTGTATTGACCACTATCACATTTCAATATGTATATTCTATTGCAAATTAAAGCATTAGTATATTCAATTTAAATAATATTTAGCTTAAAAATTAATCTATAATAATTTGATGGTTGTTAAATAGCTGTGTAGAAATTCAAAGGTATAATTTTGCCCAGCCTTTATTAATCAACCATTAGACCTATAATCATTGGAGGTTGAGAAATTTTACAATCATGGACGCACGCACGCACGGCCCACACCGTCTCCACCATCCCACGGCAATTCCCACAACACACACTGTTTGATAATCCCCCTCGATCGCTGGAAGCATGTTGTTTTTGCGTGCTCAAATCCAACTTTTCCCTTGAATCCCTTGAGACTTCTTTGCCATCCTTGCATTCAGAAGTAACGGAATGTTGGTGAAGCAACTAACAAATGGCTCACAATCGACCCACCCATCAACGTAACGCGTTTGAGGCCACCCCATCCCGACGGCTATTGATGAACAAAGGAAAGTGATTTTCGGTATCTCCCGGGTGAAGGATGAAAGCATCTGCACGTGGAATATTATTGTATTCAATTCGTTGGACTGTGTTTTAGCCCACGAAAGCCGGGTAACGGTTGTTTTCTCTTTCTAGCAATCTCCCACCCCCACTGACTCTCACAAGTTGCTCCTTTTCTTGTATTTCTTGCATGTCTCTGCTGGATAGGACAGGTGATGTCTTGTGAGCCCTTTTAGTATAATTGCTGTTTCATCGAAGATTATCTGGTTTTAGGAAGGGTTTCGTCGGTGCATCGTGTTGCGTTTTTTAAGTTTCAAAATCTTGGAAGAGTTTAACCGAAAGAAGAATTAACAAGCATATTGAGAAAAAAGTTAGGATAAAAGACGCTGACGTCAAAGCGCTACCGTCAACGCAAGAACGTTTGCCAATGACCTCTGAATTGATTCCTTAACACAAAATCCTCGACTGTGTTTTGAGCATTTCTATCAAATGAAACATTTCGTCCACGCACAACTCTAATCACTTTTCAGGCAAGAGCCATAAGCCAGAACGAACATGTGACAAGCGCTCTTATCCGCATTAACACTTGTACCAATCACATGTTTTCAAAATCCACCCACACACAGACACATGTATACGGTACACATATGAAAGTACAAATACAAATACAAATTAATTTCAACCATCGTTTCCAAAACCAGGCTGACAAGCTAACATCCAAGCCTGACAGGCGTGTTACATGAATAGTGTTGCGAATTGAGCAATTAATTTGCACTAATGACTAACACAAGTCAGTTTCGAGCTTGAAGAACGGTCGTTACACCGTGAGCGTTGTAGCAGTTGGTGCCAATTTGTATCTCACTTCATCCAAACCAAAGCCACGGCATACCTTTACACGAATCAAATCGGTTTTACACTACCGCTTTGCTTTCCCATAAGACCTAAATTCCTTGGCAAATGTGAAGCAGTTGTGGGAACTTTCCCATTTTCGAAACGATTCCCCACACACTATGTGGTTCATTTAGACGGAAGATTCTAATTAAAACTATGCATTCGCTTACCGTGTCTTGGCTTTCGTTTATTGCCCTGGGGAGTGTTCAACTTTATACCATACCAAGGGATTTCAATAGAGGTTTGTTTTTCTTTGATTGACTACGATTCTGTTCATCCATCGTTCATAACCGAACTTAAACTCTCTAATGTAATCAAGTATGGAGGTGAACAAGGTTGGTTGATGTTTTGATAGGCAATTGTTTTTATAAAGAATCCAATGGAAATCCAGTTCACTTTCGTAACGTTCTTTCTCTCTTTTTTGAAATACTCTTCATTATCGTTAAAATTCTCTTGATAAATGCCGTCATTCAGTATGAAGGGGAAAAGTTCCCAGAACAAAAGGTAGAACAATGTTTGATAAGTTACAATTACAGTTACCCTATCCTGGACAATGTATTATTCATTATTTCATTAAAATATTATTTAAACATTACTGCATGTTGTCCACTCATATCGAGTTTTAAATATTAAGCTCAACATAATTCTCAAATTCTGTGAACCATTTGCCGTTATGCTGGAAAAATAAATCACGAGCTGCTTTATAATAAATGGACATCTCACTTGACAGTATGCTTCATATTTGCATAAAATTTTCACCATTCCAAATCAGCAAGGACAGAAAAAGTAACAACATACTCTCTCTTGTCACGACATGAACAATTGGTAAGGTATGAAATAATAATTAGAAACACATCATATCTCTACTATTCCTCTACTGTTCTTCATACTTTGCTCCCACTCTATCCCTTTAATTCTCTATCTCTCTCTCTCTCTCTCTCCCTCTCTTTCTCCCTCTCTCTCTCTCTATCTCTATTCATGCCTCTATCTAACTACCGCACACAAAACAGACACTTGTTATGGTGGTGGTGAAAATGGTGGTGAAAATTGAATATTCCCCATCCGAACACACATGTGCTCGGTGTGTCGTCCTGCTGCTCTTGTACGCTACTAGCGCTACGAGGGAGCTGTCGAGAGCATCTACATGTATGCAAACATAAACTTGTCTTTACTCACCTGCACAACCCCGTGCCTTACCAGCAACAGTCATAAAATGAACCAAACTTTCAAAATTTAATAAACAAAACAATTAACATCGACAATCATTGCAGCTGCTGATGGTGGCTGCGGTTGGCATCACAGTTCGCCCTCGAGACTCTTAATCCTTCCTCCACACGAGAGTCCGTACAGATTTGCGCACCGTATTATTGGCGTGCTGTTGCCTCTCTAGACACTGCCCTCTTTTTTGTTGTGCCTTTTTTGCGGTGGGTCTCACGCCGTCGCCTTCCAATTGGTATCCTTATTGCTTGAATCTAATTTTAGCATTTGTGGTAGAAAATAGACACTATGTACCGCAGACATAGGTCTTAACTTGTTCACACAAACTTGGAATAGACATTTCCCAGAAGTCGGAAATGGTCAGGACATTCGGTGTACAAAAAAAGAACTCATAAACTCATTTCCTTTGTAGTCAGACACTTATGACACTCAGCCAGAATGAAAAAGGTTACTTGCATGGGTTTTTGTTGGCGGAACATTTATTGAAAGAGTGACACGATATCATCTTTTCCAGAAATGATACATTAACTAAAGAGATACAAATAGAAGCACTGCGACTAATACCAACACTCAGCACCAACGAATGGCACGAAACGTAATGAAATCAACAATTCGGCTCAATGTTTTGAAGTCCTGAATCGCTTAATTACAACTTCATAGAGTAAATACTCATCGCAGCAATCAACAAATGGCATCAATCTGCAAACACACCATGCAAACAACATTTAATTTAATTATCAATTCAAACACCAAATACAAACCATCAGTAAACAGCATTTGCGCAAAGAGCTTACCTTTGCTGTGTTAAACACTTTCTGTCACGCGCATGATTTGTTTTACGTCGAATCGGATCCGATGTTATTCAGCTTACAGTCTTGTTTACGGAACATAGCAGAGAACATCGAAAACAATTTAAACGAATATTGTAGACTTTTTGGTTTACATATTCTTGCAAACAAACCGAGCTATTGAAAATGACTTGTTTTAATGCAGAAATATATTGCAGAGGAAGCTTTTTAAGCTCTGGCAAATATTCTATTACTTTGCGGAAAATGCTGCTAACCAGTAGTTTTGCGGTTGATCACGCTTGAACAGTTTCCAGTTATGCTTGCAGTAATGTGTGTACTCCTTGAGATAAAGAGTGACCATGCAGTTCCAGGTCAAACATAAACTTCCAGCTGAAGCGATCAAGTTGAACACAGTTTATAATCCAATTAGGACACATATTTTGCCAACAAACTTGTCTATAACTCTCACACTATTTGCCGAAAGCTAGTTCGACAGAACTGGAAGGCAGTTTGACCTTTAAGCTTATCGTCATTCCTTCTGTTGGAGATTGATCATTTGAATTTATTAGTTCGAATTCGAAATTCGAACTCAATTTAGAAATAGGATAGGAAATGAACTCATAG
>KB666443.1:67707-81510 GCA_000349065.1 Anopheles quadriannulatus | reverse complement strand
TATTTGCTTTTATTACGAACGTGTATGTGAGCAGGAGAACATTGTAGCTTGTTCACTTTTATTCCGATGGAGGAATTCGTGGGATGATGAAATTCCCGCATCACGTTCCACTGCAGTCGCATGCCGACAATAGCAACAAGCTCGGTGGAAAAGTTTCATCCTTGCAGCATTGTGGTGTGGTTAGTGTAGCCTTTTAAAGTGTTGATTAATAGCCATTACATGGGCTTGACTCAACACCTGATGTTGTGTGGCAAAGTTATTATTCCACGTAGAAAGATTTGCACCAACTTCTGGAACGGATAGGATTGAAATCAGTAATTTGTTAATTCTCATTCATAGAAAAGCAAACAGAATTTTGCTACTATCATGAAGGCTGTCGTTCATACTTGCATACGAACAAAAAGCTTTGCTGTATGACTACTTAAAAACGCGTACACTCACTCATTTGTTTTTCTTTCGCAGTTGTTGTATGCTTGGGGGAGAATATGGGATTTATTTTTGAATTGTTTCGCTGTATAATCCTATTCAAAAGAAGCTCCAAAGAACGTTGCACAAAACTGTGCCTCAACTGCCACCAAGATGACCATTTCTTCACGCTACGGTGAACAATAAGAACCACCGAATAGTTTGGTCAAGCTAGCTGAAGCTCACAACATGTTAACATTAAGCTCCCCGTGGAAGGGAAAGGACTTAGTGAAACGAAGTTTTCGAGGCCATCAAAACTTTCCCTTCCTGTGTGGCTATGTTGCGTCCTACTATTGTGTTCGTTGCTTCGTACCTTGGTGTGAGCCAAACGGCCACGCAAACAAAATCCGGATAAGCTAATTCCGCTGCACTAGGGGCACTGTGGGGTGATGGTGGATTGTGGAAGGTTTTAATCGCAGCTGAAACTTTTAACAAATTGCTTAGTTGTTTGGTTATTGCTTGAAGAGTGTGAATATTTTTTTTTTTTGATACAGGTTTTTAGTGTTATGTTGAGAATGTGAAAGCTTAAATTAATAAGAACAACATTATTATGGAATTATTACCTAGTTGAAGCAGATTTATAATATTTTCTCACTTCCACTGTTGAGGGAGCTGAATGACATTTAAAAATCAGCGTTAAGCTTGTAATTTTTTGCTGTAATTTATGAACTTTTAATTCAAAGAATTGTATTTGATGACTGAGACGTAATAAGGCGCAGGTTCATGTTGCCACAGCATCTCATCTTTCAGGCCATCAGCCATATGCATCACGACACCCTTTCGGAAGGCTTGTTAGAAAATTGCTTGAAGCCAATGAGTTTTTTCCAAACTTTTCTAAGAATAAATCGTGCCTTATGATGACTAATGATGATAATTCGAACTTAAACGGGATTGCCACCAAAACAAACAATTAGCTTAGTACTTTCTGAATTTGTGTTTAAAATGGCTTAATCGATGAAGATTAATTAAATCAACTAGAACTCATAGTACACACGTTATCATGCTGCGCATCTCAATCATCTATAAAAGGTAGGAAGCATAAACGAAAAACTCATTTCGCGTGTAAATTGCGCGTTACACACGATACACTATTAAAGCAGGAAAGCTCTAAACCGCGATCATCAATTATCATTTTCATTTTTTTATGAATCGACAATACAAACAAAAAATCATATTTGCCTTAATTCAATTGATGCTTTGTCGACGCCATGTTAAGCGAACAAAATACAATCTCGTCATCCAGGGCATAAACTAATAAACCCTTTGAAGTGCAACCACTCAAATTAATCGTATGGATGATTGCTTTGCATTCGAAAAAAGCCCCGTAAAAGCACATTTCACCTTATTGACGCACATATTTGACCAATGCACTTGACTCTTTACTGAGTGTAAAACAAAAGAAACGACCATTACCGTATCGAACTTTGTCCTGCAAAATTGATACGATGCAACGAGCTTAAAAGCTTATGCCTTCTTCCTGTGGACATAAAAAGAATGTGTGTCTGTCACGGGAGAAAAATGGTATTAAAATCACGTCGATATTGAACATTTTTAGCTCTCGTTTTCCACTTTGCCTCCATGCGATGGACATCGTTTACTCTTACCGTGTAGCATCAATCCTGCATGACGTTGTAATTCGATTGCTTTGCATTCAGTTCCAACCAATTCGTGGGATGTCTGCTATAGTAAAAAGAGAGTTTTTTTAATACTGCACTTTTCATTATATTTCGTTTTTGTAAAGCTAAATTTTTAATTGCACGCGATTCCTGCTTTGTATTATATTATTTTTCTTGTTGTTTGTCACAAAAAACAGCATCAACAGACCGAATGTGTGAGATAGCCAAAACAGGTGATACAAACAACATTGAGAATGCATTCCGGAAACGGTAATTGAATCATTCCATTGGATTAATATTGTGCAAGTAAAATGGAGTGAACTATGCGACGTAATCGAGTTTATGTGCACTACACGGTGTGTAATAATTTATCCATGTATGTAGAATCTGAATCAAAAGAGAATCTTGTTATTAACTTGTCAGTAGTATATTGCATTCTTCAAGTCAAGCGTACCAGTAAATGTTGGGAAGATATGAAATGAAAATAATTCCTTTAATCAAAAGGAGAAGAAAGTGAACATGCAAAAACTGTGAAAAAAACTATTCCAAAATGAATGACGCAACAAGGTTTGACAAATGAAAGCAAAGCTAAATTTAAGAGAAGGTCCAAGAACGTCAGAGTTGATCGTTCTGTGCCTTGGGTCACGGTAGGCGCAGATCTAATATAAATGTAATCGGATCTTCTTTTGGTTTTGTTTTCATAAAGCTGAACGCAATGGACGATGAACAAGACACAACTACAATTCCTGGAACTTACAACAGGTCAAATGGTCCCGTGGAAATAGATGATTGTAGACCAATGGTATCACCGTTTCAACAAATGGTAATGACTACGTACACAAGAAACAAGAATTTATCGAAGGAGCAGATAACTTCCCAAGCAACAATATCAATATGCTGTTTCGCTCCCTCAGGTATGATAGTCTGTAGCGTAAAACGAAAAAACATGTTGAATTAGTTTGTTGGTAAGCTTGTTCTGTGTTTGTAGATCGGAAAGGCTTGATTCAAACTCAGAAAACGCAACAATCTAGTGAGTTCACCGCACGTTGTAACGCTTGGCCGAGAGTGCACCACCGCCATAATTGAAATTTACTGTTTTTTTACCGATATTCTTTACCTTTCACAGTTTGTAAAAGGCATACCTTCCCATTCCTTTCGCAGTAACATCAAGCCAAGCAGAAACATCAAAGAATCAAGCCCACGGTTGATCAAGCATCGTGGAACAGATTACTTTCGACCGTGTCGTAAATTTTATTCTCGCTCGCTTCCGGTGGCTTGGTGTGGATCCGGAATGCTACCACCATCACTCAGGCCCACCAAAGTACTGTACACTTCCAAGAAGGTCCACTCGTAATATGTTATGGGCGGGTGTAGTGGAAGGACTGGGACTTCCAATTGATGACGTTACGACACGAGAAAGCAAAAAGATACAAATTACAATTGGAATCTGTCGATTGCAGGAACTTGGAATTCCAGAATATTTGCTTTTATTGACTTTTTGATGAAGGTTATAAAAAACGGTGTAATTTCCTGCGCTTCAAATACAAACTTCACCGTTTGCTAAGTTTCATCAACGTGCTTGCTGCTCTTTCTGATGCGTTGCTGATTTAACTTCTCAGGACTAACAGAAGAGCACATTGCCCACGAACACGACGCCTAACAGTCAGCACAAAATAGATCAACCTTTTCGGCATTAATTACTATCCTCAAACCCTCAAGCAGAAATGCGACAAGAACACCCTAACGTCTCCTGTAGGGAAACCTTCTCAAACCTCCAGCCAGAGCGAGTGAGCCTTCCGGCGACGTTAAAGTTCTGAGGGCGAACCCGAATTAAAGCAGACATTTAATTTACTTTCATTCGCTGTGCTGGCCTGTGTCCCAGTGCTTTGGTCTCGGGATGTATTAGCACTGAGTGAGTGAGCAATTATTTATTGTTGATATTAATCCTCCTTCCAGCGACTGCTTTCATGCTGCGGTCGTTCGGTGCTCAGTTATATTATCCCATTCTGTCCTCTGTTCATGAAAGCAAACAGAAAAAAGTTTATTGAAAGCGACACCTCGGAGGCGGAAAGGTGTGAGGTGAGCTTATCGCAGCTGTGAAGCATAAATCAACACTGTCGGTAGTGTATCTCGAGAGGTGTCACGATTGGCGTGAAGTGTTGCGGAGAACTAGTGAATTAGTTTCAATACTTACACACACTGGTCTGTGTTGCATCGGGATGCAAGTTTGTAGTTTGTTTGTTTAAGTTTAATCTTATTGGAAAATCTGATAGCTTTTATACTTCATTTTGCATAAAATGACGAGGTATTTCACCAAGCAATTGTGTACAAAGGGGAATATTTTTGTCCCCATTTACATGCTGCCTGTAGGGGTGGCTTGGCGCAATGATCCTGATTGACATATCGATGCACTAAAGGAAAATCTGGAACACATGCTCTGTGAATAACCAGCTGAGTGGATATTTTTATATTACTTATTTTGATTACGGTTGAAAAGAAAAGAACCAAACTTAGAAATTGTGAAAAAAATATAAAATGATTTACAAAAAGCCCTTTAAACGTTGAGTTCTCATGAATATGTCAACAAATTTCTCAAAATAAAAATTAAACTTGTTTCAACATGCAATACAATCGCAATCCAATTTACTGCAAACGTTTTATATTCCACCAAATTCTATCCAAAATTAAAATCACTTTTTGATTTATCATTACCTTGAATTGAAGTTTGTGCATGTGAACGAAAATACGAGAATCGTGCTAAAGGAAGAGAAAAAATGTGTAGCATATCTGCTATACAGAACTTATTATTATACACACTATCATCTATAGACACATTGTACTTCGGACACACTTCGGAAAGCCAAATCACACCATTGCGACACGTTCATTATAACACATCAGCAAATCAATCCACACCATAGCAACACACCCAGACCATACCGTCCATAGAAAAAAAACCATTGAGACACATTTATCGAAAACAACCGAAACGCGCAACATAAGCAATTCAAGCGTTACTGCTGCAAAAACAAACAGAGAACGCAGAGCAACTTATTGCCAGAAGCACAGTGTAGGCTAGAACAGTTGAAACTTTCCAGAACCTTTGTAAAAACACTAAAAGCGAAGCATAGGTACAAATTGACAGACACCTCACTCCAATACAATGTATGAATTGCACCTCATATCAATAACCGTTAATTAGGACAAAAACACATTCCAAAACCAAAATGTACGAAACCCATTGAATATAAATAAAACCAATTCCGACCGTGGCAAGTCAAATTCGTTCGGACTACCAAGATAGGACGTTACGCTTCCTAAAACTTCGCCTTCCAACTTATTTCAAGAGTTTAGTTATGTCCCCCTACCCAAGGTAAGGCTTCTAAACTCCAAAGTTTCCAGTAAGGGAAACCTCCTAAAGGTTTCTATGATCGCCTGGACGATCAAGTGTCGAAAAGTCCGCTCGAACGAAGTTTTATTCCACCTCGGCTCATGTCAGCGAAACACTGACCTACCGCGATGGTACGCGTTGATCAGTTGTACCGTATGTACACTCATCAGAATACTTGGCCACCGTAGCTATCACCCTAACCCATTACAAATGCTCGCATAAACGCGCATAACTGTGAACTGTGAAAAAGCTGTTCAGAATAATGACAGACCTAATCGCACATTGCCTGGCTCATTTCCAATCCAATTGATTCGATTTCAAATTGATATTTTATGTTTTCTGCCATGGCAGGGCTTTTCCTGGAAGAACGATCGAGTGAAGCAAGCAGGAAGGAAGGGAGTATCGAGCATCGAGGATGAAAGCGCACCGCATCCCACATTACCCCAATAGAGCCCAATTTGTGCTCAAAAGAGCCTGATGCTGTCGGGTGGGCTTGAATGTTGTTACGAATAGAGGCTTTGGTCTTTATAATGTTCTGTCTCTTAGATTATTTTTGTATATAAGGAAATGGATTTGGATTGTGCCAAGGAACAATGCCAAAAGGCTCGGAGTTAAAGCGTATATTCATTTGTAGGCACAAAAATCATACTCAGATTACAATTGATGATCAAACCGTGGGATTTGTTTTAATTTGGATGTATAATATTTTACACTATTTCAATGGAATGGAACAAATGGAATCAAATCCTTATCATTAATTGGAGGGGCGATTCATATCGTTTTGATCTATAACAACTATGTTGGTGCAACTTGTAATCAGTATTTATGGCGTTGTGTGATTTTGTTTTTTCAACCACAAATGAAAAGAATTGTTTCAAATGCGGTTACATTTCATTGAATCGATATCCGCAATTAAATCAGTATATATCTCATCATTCTATCTCTCATTTGAGGCTATTAGTAATTGCAAAAGGCCGTTAATCGCATGTGTATAATTGTAATTTCGAAGAAATATTTTCTGATCGATTCTATCATGACATTAAATAGATCATCAGTGTCAATCATAATTCAACCATGCAAAAAAACATTGAACCGCTTAAATGTTCAAAGCTGATCATTCACTTCATTACTGTTTCTTAGTTTGTTTGGATCAAAAACTACATTCATAAATCCTATTTGGTGTTTACTTCTTCTTCACATGTGTCGATTCGCATAAACGCCTTCAAACGCTCACTTTGATATACTTATATATAAAAATTGTTTGAACACAATAAAACCCAGTACGATCACGCCCCGGGCATATTGAAACATAACATTCCCCTCACCGAAGCAAATAAAACCAAGCACCTCAATCAAGCACCATGCAACGAAATATTGATTTAAAAATTAATTACATTTTTTAACGCACAACATCCTTCCTCACCTCACCATTGGCCGCTGTGTAATTGTGTTGCAAAACCAAATAAACATAGCACATGTGCTGCAGATCGTTTTATGCGTTCCTCTCTCAGCCTTAACGAACGATGGTTTTTTCCTTTGCGTACGGGCTGATCCCGAGGGTCGTAAACATAAACGAAGCGGTCACTAATTTATTTATTGAAATTACACCTTTCGTGAATGTTTATACGTGGAACAAAGTTCGTTTGATACATGAAGCAGCTGTGAAAGGTTTGCAAATGATAACCGTTACAATCGAACGGTGCGAACCATTAAACCATATACTAGCGCGATTGTTGCGTGTGTAAAAGAGTAAGAGCCAAAGTGTGAAACAATGGCGGAAGCAAACCGTTATCACTCGACACAATGTTGTCAGGTTAATGGTGCAGATACGCGTTAAACTTCGATGTCGGTGAATAAATCGCAAGCTTACGCGACAGAGATAAGCGTTTATGGGAGAGCTTTTGCTAGCATCGATTAAGTGCAGTGCTACAATAGGCTCTTCGAAAACAGGTATGAAGCGACAAGGTGCAGCAATATTACCTTTTTTACATTTTTTGAGCTCAAAAGAGCACATACACCAAGCGTTCTTCGTCTACTCATATGTTGCAGGTTGAAAGCATACAGCACACAAGTTTAAAATCAATCTTTGCATCCAATTATCGTTTAGATACTTGATGTCACCCTGGGGAATGAAAAAAATCCCCACAAAAAAACACATGTCGATTCAGACGCTTTCCTTTTATTCCGAAAACATTCCTTCCAATCAGAGTGAGGGCATCAAACTGGGAGACATACACGTACACTCCATCTGGTAACATGCACGATAACGAATAGAGAAAAACAGGGGAAATTGTGTCTGCTTCTTATCGCTTACTGTCATTTTCATTTGCCTCGGATCCATCCACCGCAGGCCAGGCCCATTAAATTGGAAAACAATTAACTCGAGGCTTGTTTGTTTGTGCGTCATGTGGTTCGTTTTTTCTTTCACTTTTATGGGAAGTTGTCTTCATGTAAGGCTTATATTGTGCCTAGACAGTGTACATATTTTCCATTTTTTGTTGAGTAGGATTATACATTAGTTGATGTTTAGAACCTAAAATAACATTTACATTCTGGTTGCTTCTTGATCCTTTTTTCGTAGAAAAATCATTACAATTTGAACGAATTCCTACGAATATTTGATTGAAATAAAAAACACTTTTAACAAATTTTCTTCGTTCACGCAAGTCACGCAAACACTATCCCCAACTTGGTGACCGTTTTCTGATTTGCATCATTTTCAAATTTTGCATTCCAATGAATGATTCAAAATTATTCAAATGAAAGTAATGGTTTCCGTTTCGGCATCTCGCTTCGTACGCACAGCCGCCCTGTAAAGTAGGTTGGCCGTTCTCTACCCTCGGCTCGTCAAGTGTACCGTGAGCTACGTACAAAAGCGCCCATCGATAGCGCCCACCATCAGCATCCTTTTTTGGTATTCCTGAGCTCTGCTAATGACCGACCGCTTTGCTTCTGACCTTTGCAATGCTGCGGGCAAGAAACCGGAATCGTATTAAGAATAATTAAGCACCATTTGCCGCTCACTGCCATGCGGGTTGTTTTGATTATTGGCGAAGCACACGGAAACACTCATTAGCGAAAACGAAACGGTATCAGTGTGATGAGTGTGGCTAAGCATGGAGGTAATTTGGATTTTTGGAACGAATTTTGCCACCAACTCACAAAAACCATCCCACTATTCTCTTCATAAAGAAATAGTTGTTATTGCACACAGAAAGTGAGCCTGATTTCCTCAAAACAAGTTTTTTTTCGCAATGCTTAGAAAGGCAGATCATTAATGTATAGTTTAAACTTACCATTTCGATTTGGTTGATTGTTCACATAAAAATATATTATTGAGCTTGCACTTCATGGAGTGAAAGTCCCCATGTGTTTCCTATCTTTTTGGTATATTTAACATAAAACTTTATTTGCACGCAATGAGACGATATACACGACCTACATTCTAAGATCGAATTTCCATGCAATCAACATATTTCTCTTTCGCAACAAAAAAAAATCACTCAGGAAATTGCAATACATAAAACAATGAAGATTCAATTCCGTAACACACGCTCAACACAACCAATCCACTCACGGATAATCAAAAGCTTTCGCGTTAAAACGAAACCAACACCTATTAAAACCGGCCCTACCACCCTTGCGCTTTTTCGAAACGTTTTCCAACTGTCATCGGGCCTCCTCCAGGGTCTGTCGATGCGCAACATTTAAATGATTTATTGCATCGGCATGTCCGACGGCATCATGGCAGTACACTCACGCCCCGTAGACACACATGGTGCTGATGGTGCAACTAGCAAATATCACACGCAACATGCAGCAGGGATCCCACCCTCGGAATCTGTCACACCGCTGACAACATTCGTTGAACGTTCGTGCGGGAAATAGAATATCATGCATCATGCACAGCAGGAACGCGAAAGTGAAGTGAAAAGGGTTGAACAGCCCGACAACTAGCCCGATTCTAGGTGAGCGTGTTTGCAGTGTACAAACGAGCAAACTAACCTTACCTCACAGTTTCCCATAATATTCTCTGAAAAAGCGCTGGGATAGATAATATTCTATTGTTCATGTTTCACCAAGGCAATCGATGGAAATCGCGGTCATCCAAATAGAACCTCACTTCACTCAGTGCCAGTGCTCAGAACAGAAGTTTTCCGTTGAATTTCAATCTCACTCGCTCTACCTCCGTTGCATACATAAGCGAAATCTCCACACACGCGCCCTTTTTACCTTTGCGTGACCCGTGGTCATTGAATTTTACATTCACACCGAAAACTCATTAGTGGGTAATGGTCAATTTCTATGCTCCAGGCACACAAACATCTACATCAACACTTCCGAAAAGTTAACTGAGAACCACAAATTCACGCTCGAATTCGATTGAATGTACAGAGCGGATGCCTTGGGGTGAAGCTGCCACCTACTGACATCCTCCCCATAGCTGGAATTCATTTTCGTTGAATTTCACATCAACACGACCGTGGTGGTCAAACCCGATTGAAACTGTGAAGGGTTGGCTAACAATTTTCCAACCACGAATTTCAATGGAACGTAGCGAAGAGGTATGCACAAACTTTGCGGATTCCGCGACTAAATAGCGTGGAGTTGTGTGGAAAAAACAATCATAGAATGCCAAAGTCACACCAGTACGTGGACGCCTAATATACTGAAAACTTCATTGATTATTGTGGGATATAGGATAATGCGGCTGTGTTAAAATATGTTAATTAGTTTGCAAGATACACTAATTGTACGTATGTATCATATTCTCCGATAAATTTCAAACGCCAAGTCAACAATACAATATTGTAACCCATCAACTCTAATTACCTTACACCAAACAAACTTTTGAGCCGATTTTCCAACCCACCTTCGAAACCAACAGAAGACTGCTTTACCGCACAATTTCCGCACTGGTAGACTCATCCAGTTTGATAGTATGCGCCTCGGCCATCGTCGTTCCCGGCCATGTTATGCGGAGCACGAACCGTCAAAGCAACGATACGCCTGCAACTCTGAGAACGACTTTGACTGCAGTGTAGCTAATTAAATTTGGTAATATCGTGTCAACATAATCCCTTTGAAATGCCTCGAGATTTTGTGCTATGTTTCCACTGATGATAGACTGGTATCGGTTGAGGCGACTTTAGTCACCGAGAAACCTAATGAGAATGACTAGCATACAAATGACACGATCTTCACGCAATTTTCTTACCAGCACTATCGCGGCAAGTTTGAATTATTGAGTTGTAGACGATATTAAAATTAAACTTTCAAAGGGTCGTGGTACTTTAATAGATAAGCATATTGTCTCGGTGCATCTGCAGTAAATGGTTAACATACACTATGCTACAAGATGACACGCTTGTATCCCGGTAAAATCTTTAAGCTACTTCGTAAGGAATCTGTTAAGCAAGCTCCTCCTATCGCAAGAATACTAGGATGGTAGTCTTTACAACATGTGCGATGCAAAAATAAAATGCAAGTCCTTGTAATCAAAATGTTCATATTGATTGAGCTACAACTTTTCTAAGAACACACTTGGCCCATAATCAATCAGAATCAAGCCTTATTTTTATTGTGACACTCGTTTGTTAAATTATTTCACACTTCCACACTGCTAAAGCCATAGAGTCAACTCATTTGCACAACTCCATGGCCAACGCACAGCAGGGTAGTAAGTTACAGGTGACTGGCCCAACAACAAACAGAACACAAAATTGGCACATTTCTGTAACTGAATAATCTGATTTTTGACATACACCTGGCTATCATCCTCCCTGGGGGGTCGGACTGTTTGAAAGCATTTTCTCGTCCACTCTGCACGAAATCCCTTTGCGGAAAGAACCCTGCCATGCTGGGAGCGATGGTTTATTCTACTTTTTTGTTGTTTTCCTCATCAACTCAATACCTCCCACTCATTTTCATCCTCCTCAGACATTCCGCAAGATCGCGCTGCTAAAGGTAGATTTAGCAGCCATATCCATACACTTCAAGCTTTGACTCTTGTCTGAAGGTGTTGTTTAAGAAATGACGCTCAAAAAAAAAACGAACTACAACCAGCAAATCAAATCATTCCTTCCGAGAAGTGCTCACTGGCCCCTTCATTGTGGGTGTATGGAGCGGCAAAAAACCGGTCAGGGAGGATCAAAATTATCATGGTCCGATGGCAGGGCAGCAGCAATGGTGCACACGTGTACCTGATAAGCAATTCAGATCAATGCAAATTAAACTGAACTTCTGACCGGCTAGTTTGATCTGGAGATGTGTTTAGTTACTGAACGTTCTGCTTTAGCTGATAATGCCACGTACGAATGATATTTCGCTAAACTTCAGCGAGCATCAAGCTTTTACTTGCTGTATTGTAGCTTGTTTGGTGAGTACTTCATTTACAATTTCCCAATCCAGGACTAGTTTTCTTTAAATTTTGCCCTCAACATGGCGTAAATACTCGCACAGTGACATTCGGTAAAAGACATCAGCCTCACAGGGTTTTTTTTCTTTTGTTATAACTCTAACCGAATGCGAACCACTCCTCCGCTGAGTAAAGCAGCTGATGCAAATCTTTTCGGTAAATGTAACTTCTGCATGATTTGCTGACGCTGGAATGTCCCGCATAATTACCTTCGCTTGGACAGCACTGGACCAGTTCTTTATTGCGTTTCTACCCACCTCTTCGACCTGCTAGTACAATGCGTTGCTATACATTTGTCTGCCCATAACCATACCAAAGATCGGATTGGTTCGATACTAAATTGTGACTTTTTTACGATTCAGCTGATGTTGCAGTAATTATGGTCGTCATAACCGCATCATAAACTATTCGCAATGAAACGAGAACAATCCGGCTGAAGGCCATTCGGTTGCTTACGCTAACAGCTGGCGATGAGATGAAAGAAAAGCAAACGGGAAAGCTCATATTGCTGAGTCAGTATATTACCCTGTTTACTCCACGGGAAGGATGATCAAGTGTCATAAAATTAAAATAAATAAATAAAAAAACAATAAATTTTGAATTCAATTGTAACAATGCTAATAATCATTCTTATCAACAGAATAACTGTACAAATTATCAAGTTCATTGTGCGTGTACATTATCCTCCCATCAGTGCAGAGCATTCAAACTATGCGATGCAAATTTTGTACACAAAAAAACAACGTTATGAAATGACTCATGGATGCATAATCAAGCCCTCTCATTTGCATGCAAATTATCGAGTGATATTTGTTTCCTCGCCACGAAACAAACGGTCATAAACTGTGAAAAGAATATGCAAGAATATGCTTTAAACCGGAATGCAACAATCACATACTCGTTTGGTAGTGAACAGAAGCACCAACCGACCGGCCGTAAAGCAAACATTTTATTAAGCCTAACATATGACTGTGCTAAGGCGCTAGAAGATATAGAGACCACGCTTTTGCCTGGACAGTACCTATCTTGGTGCGAGGAGTGCTTAATGAAAGAGAAAATTGCAAATCCTTTACTCAGCTTCAGCCGCAATACAAACACTGAATGCAAACAAGAGACGGCCCAACGGCACGGATCAAGATAGAAAAGATTCCATTTGCCTGCTACTCGCTCACCGGATTACCAATCAGCCATTGACGAGCAAACACTGGGAGGGAAATTCATCTCGTGAAGGAAGAACGATATTTAGAGACGATTGTGCAAAAGATGTTCGAAACAGAGGGTTTTGACAATTATAATTGCTTTGAGTGTATAACCAATATATTTGCTTTCTATAAAAAGATTTGGAACATATTTTGTATATTTCGTTGAAACGCAAAATAATTTGATACAACTTTGGAAATCTTTTCAAGAAATATCACAACCTCTCGGAAGTTACACAATATCTTTAAAAATTGGTTAGAAATGTTTGTGTGTTTGCTCTTTTGCAATACATTAACAAACCCTAACCACAGATACGTACACATGCAAACCTCGTACACATTTTCTTTCAGAAAATCGATTGAAGGTTCGTGCTTTCCATTCCGATTCTAAACTCGTTTCCGATCCTTTCAGTTTGAGGAGTGACAGGGAAGCAGGATGAAATGTTCTGTTAAAGAGTCTGCCTGAACTTTTCTTTTCCTGTTCCATTTCCTGCCATTTTGATTCTACTTTTGAATGCCGGGTTACAGCTACAAATGGCTCCGCAAACCGCAAACTGCACCCGAAGAAACGGAAAACGATCCTGACGCTATCTGATTGCATATGCTCCAGTTCCGGTTGCTCAGTCGGCTCATCGATTTTGGCTTCCATGCGTCGTCACTGCAAACATATACTGGGATGGAGCAAGCACGAGTTTTGCTCACTTGCATATTGAT
>KB666443.1:51193-66087 GCA_000349065.1 Anopheles quadriannulatus | reverse complement strand
TTCACACACATACAGTACCTTAGGTGCCCTATCGTAAGTAGCATTAACCTTTTTTTGCATTCACAGTTGTCTTTTGGCCCTGCAGCTTAGGTAGGATTGAAGATGCCGTTCTTTATAAACTCACAAAAAAGACACTCTTAAAATAACATGAAGTTTTTTTTAATATATTTAAAATATAAATAACATTAAATTGAAATTTCCGATCTTTTATGACCCAATCAAAGCTCTCCTTGACACAACCTTCACCAAAAACATCAAAGACCTGGTTTTTCTTTTTATTTCTCACTGAAGATGTCTGCTACGGGACAAAAGCTACGGTTTCAACAGCAAAACGGCCGAATAAAGTGGTTTCAAGCGTGTCAATATTGACTATCCGTACGGCACACCATATCAACGGAAAAGGATCGTGAAATTCGTTTGAGTTGCGTTTTGTCATTTTAAAAAGACTTCCCTCTCAAGCACATAAACCATTCACTTGTGTGTCAATTTTACTCATGAATAAAACTCCAATGTAGCCAAATTTGGAGCTTATAGAGAGTAAGACAACAAAGAGTCTATATTTCTTATTTTATGATCAGCTTTTGGTGTCGTTTGATGGAAAGTGATGTAGTTTATTGCTGCTGAAAGTTGAGCAAGTAACTCGTTCCAATAGACACACAATTCCTTGTTAGGCTTAAAGCCAAACCATTGCGTTTACGGTAAATATTTTCTCAATCATCACACGAGTGCCTCTCGAACGCGTTGTTTACGGATTCAGAATAAACCGACCCACTATTAGCCAACGATGATGATTTCCACATCACTACGTGCCAAAGGCTTCGGTGTGAGCAAATGTGCTCGCTGGGATCATAAATCTAGCGTTGCAGCACTTAGATAAATGACCTTTGCCAGCCGTAGACTGTTTAATGATAAATCTCTTCACAGAACGTTCGCCATTGCTCTCCGCACCGATAGAGTGTCGATGCCTTGAAGCGTGTTTACCGTTACGTCAAAGTCGTCGCATCGATTGTTGCGGCTGTTAGCGTTCAGCCACAAAAGGGGAGTCTTTTGAATGTTTTCGAAAATGATTTATGTTGTTCACTAGTTAACACTACACGGTTACACTCTTGCCATTCCAAACAATATGGATCAGCTTAATGGTTGCTCAAGTGAATCGATCGTGTGTGTATGTTTCTTTTTTGTTGTCACAATGTTATCGATGGAATTGAAAAAAGAAGAAGCAACGCAACACACGAGCGGATCAGGAAGAAAAGCAAACACAACAACGATACTCTCTTCGCCTGAAGGAAAAGGCGATTTCTGTGAAAGCAGTTCACCCTGACAACCCGTTGCGGTCGGGACTTATAAGCTTTGAGTTAACAGACCTATGCAAGAAAGTTACAAAAACATGTTGTAGACTTTCTGATTTACTGTGGAAAATACGCTTTATATATTTCACTGCCTTCTCAGTACTTGCTTGTTTGTTGTGCAAAACAGAAATACATGTGTTTTTTAGTTCCCAAACTTGATATAAATGATAAGAATAGCATGCATCGGAATACTAAATGCAATAAACTTTTCGATAAAACGTCTCAGACAATCATATAAACACATCGGACAGCTTGCACTGCTAAGTGTCCTAAAGACTAATGTAGCTACATACTTTTCCATTTTGTATAGCTCCAACGATACTTTCGAGCCATTGCACCAGAATTAGTTTCGAATAGTTTAAGTGTTCGACAATGGCATCTATTGCAACCAACTGGCAGGCAGTCGTCTGCCAAACTAATGCCCACTTCTTAAACGCTGGCTACCACATAGAAGCAGTACAGAGTGGTTGAGAAAGAGTGTATTTAATGAATGGCTTGCTTCCGTCGGTCAATTAATAATGTTTATGTGTTTCTAAATTACAATGAGGTCATTCATTAAAAGACTTTTCGGCTGCAAGGTAATGCGATTTGTGTTATGAATAAACCAGTCTTTTTGACAAAAGGAAGAATTTGCTGAAACTAGTTTCTTTATAAAGTGACCTGTTCATTGAGAAATAATAATCATTGATATACATATTATAAATATTTATTTATGCTCATAAACATACATATACATCCTAAAGCAATAAAAATATCGAACAATAAGTGTGTCGCCATTTGTCATTTAAAATATTAAAAAATTACATCTATCCAACTAAACTCAAACAAAAAACGGTTACGGGGAATATTTCCTACCACATATTTCCTGTTTTTTCGCCTAGCGTATGCAACAGTGCGTATTAATTGCCCATAGAGAGAAGCGGTATATAAGCGATTCAGCTACAAATCAGCTTAAATGAGCTTTTTCCCCTACACACATGCACTGCATCATTTACCCATCACACAGAGCATCCCCATCGACCATCCCGACCAGCATCGGCACTAGGCAGGAAGTTTATCAAAAAATCACTGAATCATAGGTAAGCGATAAAGTCTATCATGGTGTGGTCCCAGCAAGACGTGTCGGTCGGTTGAAGCACCTCAACAAATCATGTGTGATGTATTTGGGTAGATGAAATGTGCCTCTACCTCTCGTGGGTATGAATTATTTTGGGACCGTGAATAATTGACCAACAAGATCCCATCTTGGCGATAGAGAAGCAAACATTATGCGACTACTGATTACTGGCAGTAAAAGTTGAGCAGCATTCCAACCTGATTAGAATCACTGTCTTCGAAATATGTTGATGAACAAGCCGTTAACCATAAGTCAGGTTGAATAAACTTAGAATTTCATTTCTTAAAATGCATTCCAAGCTTTATATGCTCTAGCTCAGGTCAGCTTTAATCCCAAGTCTTGTTTTGTTTCATTCCTTGCTAATAAACTCCGAATAGAGCGATGGGTGCAAATTAGTACGGTTGAGTTTTGCGGCAAATGACAAATTAACATCATCATCACGCCTAAAGTACTTTTATCGTTTATAATTGATTCATCAAAATGGATAACTTTTATTCTAATGAAAAATCAACACGATTCTTAATCAAAGAACTGGTTTCTAGGACAAACGGGCGCTCATCACTGCCTGTCCTTTTATCTTTTATAAAGAACCGCCATTCCACTCCTTCAAACTATGAGTTTGGCTCATTTTCCGGCCCTGATTTCATTTAACAGCCACCTTCCACCTGCCTTATAAATGAGATTTCATCCATCCGGGTTCCAGTTTGACCTCAACCCCAAGAACACAGCACAAACGCATTCGATATTCACAGGATGTACACAGCGATGTGTAGAATTTTGCTGAAAAAGCAAAAGTCACTCGTGATGCTGAGCTGGAATGGAATTCTTCAACCAGTCTTACCAGTATGCACATGTCCAGTCTAAGCTTGCTTGAGTTCATCGAACGGTCAGTCCATTTTTGCCTTTGGAAGACGAGCCTACCGATTCAGATCTGGCTGGTAATATCATTCCTCTCGTGTGAGCTTCCATGTGAGGGCATCATTTTGGGGTTTTCTTTGAATTGCTGGTCAATTTCGGTGCCGGTAAAGTTGGTCTGTCTTGATGGACTGTGGGAGCACCTTCCTGGATGAGATGGAAAGTTTCCAAGTAGAGGTAATTTTTTCAATTGCAATTAAGAAAGTTTGCATGGAAATTTTACTCTGCTTGAGGTGTCAGGATAATGAGGTTTAGATGAAACCAAAATGAACTCTAAACTACATCAACCTTGTCCATTAAGCTTCAGGCATCGAAACCACAAGTGCAGTAAGCTCGACCATCGTAAACGAACTTTGATTTTAATGCACAACACGTCCTTTTACTCTTTCAACGAACTACGGAAGGCAATGTCTGGACTGCTCCATTTGCCTTTCGCCGAAATTAAAATACACAAAATAATTTTGGCCTATTAGCGGTAAACCCAATCAGCATTAACTTGGTGGAGGTAGTACCTCAATTATGTAAGATTGTTGATGCAGTTTTCAACTAGCCTGACCAACAAAACGAACTATTTGGCGTGTTCCATGGAAGGTGAGCTGAATAAACTAATGTTGCGTAACATTAAATAACACAATTTAATATTTGTGATCCAATCTAAGTTCTTTCGCATTAAAAAAATCATCACTTGCTCTTCATCATACCTGATGATATATCACGTTGGTAAATGGACCAATCAGTGCCTTGAAATGTCATTTTGTGATCATATGTTATACTCAACGTTTAAAGAGTATCAAGTCAATTAGTATTTTATATTATTTACATTTTTAAATTTCTTCTTACGCGATAATGGGTACAAAACTTTGTTCTCTCTTCATTGAATTCTATTTTTAATAGTTATCTTGGCCGGAAGAACTTAGAATTGCAAAATTCAGGAACAATTTAATTAGGGGGAAAAATAGAATTGGAATTGAAAACGCCTTTCAAGAGTATCGAAAAGTACTTTACTTGTACACAAAAAGCATCGCTCAGGCAGGGATAGCAGAATGAAACAAAATAGTAAAATCTCTTTAATGTACAAGACACTTGATTTTTGCAAAACGTCGATTTGATTTGATTTGATTTAGTTGAATCGTTCAAAATAACTATACAAAAACAAACATAGAATCTATTAAACTGTGTAAAGCTCAATTTTCCAATTTTTTCAGCAATTGTAAGCAGCAAAGGTTGGCACCGTTTAACATGGATCGATATCAACCAACCATTATCGCCCACAGTGTACGATATCTGTAGAACAAGCCAAATTCAAATGATGTATCACACGCACAATTAACGATAATGCTGGATGGTGTCCAAATGTAGTGCAACCTGAAACTCCCTTTTGGTGCCTAATTGGAGAATAATGTATTGCAGTGGTGGTATATTTCCGTGGTACATTAGAGCAACTAGCCTGTATAATCTTTAACAGCAAATAATCAACGATAAATATCCCCTTTAAGAGCTGCCTGTCAGTCTCATAAACAACACATCAGCTTGAAAGCCATTCGTATCAAAAATAATACTATATAAAAAAACAATTATTGTGACACCCAAAAGCAATCCACTACAGCTCTACCAGTTCACGGACACAATCCGGCAACAGAATGTGAGAATGGCCAATTTATTCCGCCAACTGTTCAACATAATATCGCTCCTGTCACGTCAACCACGAAGCGGCCTACGCCAGATGTCCTTTTTCTCGTTTTCCTGCCCTGCAATACCTTATTCTGCGGTTCAGCCGTATAAGAAAACCACTAGCATTTAAAAATATATGAAACTCCAAAAAGGAACATGCTTCAGAAGGCTCAGTACGAAGTCTACATGTTGCTTAAGCACCCTCGTCGTCTTTATTAAACAACATATCCAACGGCTCTTAATCTCTCTCGCTTTTCTCTTGGTTTAGCGTTGATGCTTGGATTTTTCTGATCTTTTTCTGTAAAGGAATATTTTCGTTGTGAAATTCCTTTTCTCGCTCGTGTTGCTTCAAACCGAGCATGAATTGGCTGACATTGTGAGGCATGCTGCTGTCATCAGAACTGCGCCATACACCAATCTGTGGCCATTCATCTTTCTCAAACAACTTGCAGCGTGGGACGACAACAACGATGTATCAAATGGTTGTTTGTATGAGTGTGTCTGTGTGTCTCATGATTAGCGTCATTTATGGTTGGAAGATTCTTGAAGGTTCTGTCTAGGACACAACGTGAGTGTCAGAATATACACAAAATTCAGCTTAAATATACTTCCCAGAGTGCTTAAAGTGTTTCATTAGTAAAATAATCTCTTCCCAGTAGATTCATTAACGTTCTTTTATTTCGAGTAGATCGATTTTCTCTCGACTAAATACATTCTAATCGCAACGCGAGCTACAGTTTCAAAGTCAACTATTTCCCCACTGCACCATTTGACTTCTCCTTGTAACAAATAAACTGCCGTTTTAATCTATCTGCTCCCAGGAGATCGGTGAAAACGGTGCCATATTATCAAAAGTGCTAACATTTCTACCTGCCGATACCGAAGTTCAATTCCTTTGCACACTATTGGCTTCTTTCGGTCAATTCCATTGGGTCTTGTAAATCGCAAACCCCCAAGCGAATAAGTTGGCAAGAAATATAATGCTGCAAAAAAAGAATCTCCCAACGGCAGCGCACAGATTGTTTTTTCGCAAAAGTACGGCCTCCGATGGACGCAAACCGAGATATTCATTCACACCAATCTTCATTTCCTACTGACCTGTTTCGATTGCGGAGTTTCTTCGCTTCGATCTACGCTTCCAAACACTTCCACTATCTTTTCAGCACACACGCTCAGACAAACTCACACAAACACCGGCTTGAAAGAAACTATTTGCTTCGAATCGTTCTAACCGCAATGCACCATGGGCAGCTGGGTTTGGTAAGCTTTGTTTGCGTTTCCTGGCAGCTGTCCGATGCCATTCGGGTATGAGAGTGTCTCGTTCACTACACTCCTTCCTCCTCTTCGTCTGAACCATACATTCTTCTTGTCCTGTACCCAATCAAACAATTTCAATGTCGATTTCGATTGAGTCATTGAATCCTTCCATTGTCATTGAAAAGTTGGATCCTTCCAAAACATTGAAAATGTGTTCCTCAAACCGATTGCACAAAGTCGATCTAGTAGTAGCAGCATCAGCTAGTGGCAGGTGCTCGTTATTGTTGAGGATTTGTGGTCAATAAGCAGCTGTGCAGCAGGGAATGATTCTGTTTTCGTACCCGTTGCACTGATTGCTTTGTGAACAACTTTGTGGATGACACAGGTGGAGAATGCAATTACAGATTGCACTATTTGCATTCCTACTCAAGTAAATTGCATGACGATTCCAGGCCACGCTACACCTGTTGTCGGTGGAGGAAAAGTTTAGGTAAAAAATCAAATATTTTAAAAAATATTCCTTTTTTTCTTCTTTTTAAAGTGTCTCCCATCGTGCTTTTTATGTTTCGAAGTTAACGCAATCGTTGTGCTGAACTAGTAAGCTTTAAAATGAATGTGTCCATTTTGCTGACATAAAGATAACTTCCAGCTTCCGGACAATCACACACACATACGCACACCTTCCTCCTTAAAATAGACACATTTCAACACCAGAACCATCACTGTACGCAAATCATATGTAAATTCACTGCTCCTGTAGAACGATTAGAGGCATATGTGGCAACAAAACCACCTGCAAAGGAAGAGAGTACAACACTCCGTAGAGCTCCATCATACAATGTAAAGTTGCTGTAATTTCCGGATTGTGGTCGCTTATTTCTGATGCATGTCAGACATTTATAATCCTACAAGAACATGGGATTTTGCCTTGTACAGTTTGTTAACATCTCTTGAACGCTTTACAATTTTAAATAATAAAGTAATTCGAGAAGTTATTTATGTTTTCTATTTAATTGTCTTGAATTTCATTTATTCCAAATTAAAATTCTTGAAAAGAACTGCCTTAACAACGTTTACTTTAAGAATTTTCATGCCAAAAAAATGAATTATCAGAAAAAAACTCCAGGATAGTACCGAAAAAGAACGACTGTTTCGTGAATGCAAAAGCAGTTAGACAATTGCACCGAAAGCGGGTTTCAAACAAATGATCAGCTGTGGAATAAATTTCAATTTCCAATTTGCTTCAATGCATCCACTATTACTAACCGAGTGCACATCTTTTTCTCTTCTTGATTGAATGACGATGCACGAAGGTGGTAACAATTGTAGCTATTTGAATAATGCAGCTCCGGTGGAAGGTGAAACCGAAAAAGCAAACCACCGGGAACCTATTTTCTAACACCCAACCTGGCTTCGAAAATGAAGCAAATAGAAATAAAAATAGAATAACATATAAATTGTACAAAAACAACGACTATTTGTCTTTCTAGCAAGAATCTCAAACACTCGACAAAACATGAATAATGTATGGAACACTGAACAAGCTGCTGAATAAATTTATTATAAATTGTATAGAATAATGTGGTCATTTTAAATGGTTTTTTTCTAGGATTTGGATAACATTGTCTATGGCTTTTTACACATTTAGTTGAGGCTAGGTATAAAGCGCTGCACGGAACATTAATGACGTCACGGGGGAACTATGCGTTGGGTACAATAGAATTGATCGAACAAGCATTTAATAGTTACACATGATTTATTCAACAGTACACTCTATTTCGGGTTCACATTTCTCGTTCCATCTTTTCAAAGGGCAAATTTCGGTTAAATTAATACGTCATTTTTAACTGGGCTGAGTGACACATCACCAGCCTTTGCCAGCCCATTTTCGCATGTACGCACTACACGGCTCTACCCGTTAGTCTATTTTTGGGGACTTTTGATGCAAGAAACACAGTCGCTGCAATCCTATCAGGAAGTGAATAGGTGTAATGTCCCCTCATACAGCAAAGTTGCACAAGGACCTTTTCAGTAGGTGACCTTCATGAACAATAGGGAGAGGGTTTCGCCAAAATGACGCAGTAAGAGCATTTCAGGTTCAAAACGACTACACATTTCAACGTTTCAAACTAGTTTTCAGAGCATCGAGTCTGCCATTTCACAGTTTGTTAGGCTATTTAAAATATCATGTTTGTGCATGTTCACATACAAATTGCTTCGTAGTAAGAAGAGCGAGGGAAAATTAATCCACCAAACTGTCTCTTCTGCACATTTACACAACAACTTTTCAACGCTACACAGTTAAGGCATAGACTTTTAATAAACCCTAGGACAGGATTCCAAGGCCAACACCCGTCTGAAAACCATGCATGAACAATAAGTATACTGATGAAACTTTCAACAACGTGCGTAGTCTACCGTATTTTTCCGGCATTCTTACCCTTACAAACCGAGAAAAAGTACCATTTTGTAAAGTTGTCTCGTCGTTTCGTCAATTACGTGCCTTGCTTGCATCAACATAGAAAGTGGAGAAACCTTTCCCTTTGCCCGCGGTGTCACATAAATCAGAATCTAATTAGTTCGGATACGTGTATGAAGATGTGAGAGTGCTTTTCTTTTACAACGCTATCTCGTCGGTACACGTCCGCATGGATGCACGAATATGCTCGTACTGGCATTAAGAAGGATATTCCAACTTTCTCTTCTGTAATGATCTCATTTGCTCCTGCACACATACACACACATACACGAACTAACAAAGGTTACCATGAGTTGGAATAGCTATTAAACCTAGCAACTTTTTAAAACTTTACCATAAAAATTAGCTAAGGCAAATGGGAGAATACGCCGCAAATGATGCAGTGCATTGAACCCCGACATTAACAGAAGCATCATTTTCCAAATGGAAATAAGACTTTATGTAAAAAAAAGATATGATAAGTTTGAGATCAGACATTACTTACATACGACCAAGATTAATTCATCATTCCATAGCCAGTAGGACCAAAATAAAACTTTTTGTAACGCATTTTTATAATCTTCCATCCGTAAATTAAGTTTTTTTTATGTAGCACTCACCGTTTTGAAGAAATCAGTTGCCACACATAATTTCTCTACACGTTTTTATTCAATTTCTTTCTGATAAATAATCTCATGTAAATAACTTACCCGCGTAGTCTTTTCCTGCTAATAACATCTTCATAAAAAAATGGTGATGGATTGCTTTGATGAAGAATCTTAAATTCCAACCAGCTGCATGAGAAGGCACAATTCTTTCACTCTTTGCCATAGGGTGCCCACACGTGGGCTTTGCTACGAACCACTTTCATGAATTTGACACCTTTCTTTCTAGTACAGCAGAGAATACTTCCCCGAAAAACGTCCCACTTATTTCGTGAGCACAGGAAACGCTAGTCTTATGTAAATTGTTCCCATTTTGTTGCGTCACCACAGCAAACAACTTTACCCAGTGTTCTCTAAAATTAACATGCCTCCTTGTTGCACACGGTCTGCTGTTGTAGATAATATAATTGCAGAATAACTTGTTCTGTTGCGGTTCTAAGAAAAAAAGAAGGTACACATCTCACATATCGCACAAATGGGTCCTATTTCCTGGAAGTTTTCAAAACACACAGTCACAATGGAAAATTATCCTCGGAAAAATAAAGAGACAGTAAAACACATCTGCAGATGTGTGCGATGTACTGAACGAACAACTCAATCTTCGACTGCAGTCAACCATAGTATCCTACACCATCAAGTATTAGTGTCAATTTATCACACACAAAGCAGCATCCCACGCCACCTACCTGACGCTACCTTAAGCAAACACAAAATCCCATCCCCGTTTCTGTATTGTCACGGGGCCAAACAAATTACGCACTGTCGTCTGTGTGCACTTTGCGTTATTTTGGAGCGATTCTGTAAATACATTTACATTTAGAGTGACGTGTTTATATAAAATACTTTGAAATTCATCACAACTGATGTTTGAGCTTTGCATATTCCAATTGTACAAATGTTTGCAGTAAATAAAAATAATAATCATTTTGTATGATTTTGTTAAACTCGTTTGGTGAACACAATTGAAAGGAATTTCTTTTGGGTGAAAGATGTGAAGAAAACAATATCTATGATGTCGTTTGGAATTTGCAAACAATGTTTAGTGTACATTTCAACCAAACACACAATGTGTTGGAAAAAAAAATAGTTTCAAAGTGCGAATATTTGCATTTGTAAAGCACATTCAGTTCTGTGAATACTTCATAAAAACGACGAGTACAATGGTAAATATTTTAACAACACTTCTTTTCTGGTATCAAACTATGCGCTTTTTGTTTACAAATTTTATTAAGTGAAATAATTTGAAATTCATTGATTTACGAAATTACCATGGTAACACCAATTTTCCACATTCCATCCGAATTGATTCTGCTCAAATACCGACGTTCATTGATACGATTTCCAATTACTCTCCATACTTATGGTTTTCACGCTCTCTTATTGAAACGAATAAAAAACAACGAATTTCATGACCTGGTTCACACGCACCCTGAAGGAAACTTTACAAATAATTACGATAATTGAAATGCCACCGGCAAGTCACACCAAGCTCGTACTCGTCTTTTTTTGTTTGCAATCATTGTTCGTTCTTCTATACTTCCCCAAACACACCAACACCCTTGTCCAGAGGGTGGTTCCACCACGTCAGCTGATGGATGGAAGTGAGTAAGACGAAAACTTTTGCTTCCCAATGTTACGATACTTTATCATGACGAGCCATATCGACGGCGGTCTTTCAACATGATGTGCACAGAAGTCTTCAGGTATAAGCACTCACACATGCATAAGTCAATCTCGTACCCCTACCATGTGCCTTTGGATAGCAATAGTACTGATTGTTATTCGCTGTAGTCTAGATTTAGAACAAAGGTGTTTATTTATTAAAATTCATATCAAATATGTCAAAAAATATTACTTAAAATGTGATAATAGTGACTGAATTCTAAAGATGTTACTCTTTTTTTAACGGAATTAGAGCATGTGTATAAAATAATCGTGGAAAATGTATAAAATCTAGCTACTTCTAAAAAAATTAAAAGTAAAGTTTCATTGTTTTTCTCGGAACTAAACTGTGAAAACCAACCACCGACTTAAAAAGAAAACTCTTATACAATGAGCTTGAAATTTGTTATATATTCATCAAATTACATGCGCTCATTGCTACAAGGTTCTTTCGACTTTGCTTCAGTCCAGTACGCAGTCCAAACGCTGACTAAGTTACAGCCAAATGCATTATCCTTTGAGCCATCACCAAAGCTGATTATACCAATTTCATCATTCCATGGAACGTTTTATCTTTGGCTCTCTTTCTCTCTTTATCACACTTTTTGCTTTCAAACGTTCGATGCATCTGAAAGCATGAAACATGAAGCAGAAAATTGTTAAGCATCAAATTGTAAATGTTGTTGAACAATATATTATTACATTTCCCAATGTCCGTTGTTTATTTGTTATGAGCTACGATCTAATTATTTTTATTTAATCAAAGAATGTGTGCAATGAAAACGGGCGATTTTTGTGCATCGTATTGCAAATAACCGTGTTACCTAGCAGTAAAAGACTTTTTTTATGGTTCTATCAGTAAGCATGCTTTTAAAGTCTTGTGGCATTTTGTTGCAGTTTCGAACGTTTTTATTTTATTTTATGATTTAATTTTATTTTACTTAAAACTGCGTAAACGGTGTAGCTTTTATGCTTCATTCACTGCCCCCATCTCTGCCCTGTCACTAGCTAACAACTGAGTCGCAGAGTTAGCTTGGCCAAACCGATGTCGCATTCCTTTGCTGCAAATAACGTAATGAAAGTTTATTCAGGTTTATCCTGACAAAAAAAAAAACTCAAACGAAACGTACACGACTCAGCAGCTACTTCAGTGATGACGAATCGTCAAGCTCACTGCAAGTTAAAATGGTAGAAAGTATAGTGATTCTTATTTCGCGTTATGATTGCTGCGTTATTTTTGCACCTGAGCATCTTTTTGTTGAGGATAATTTAGTTTATTCCGTTTGCATGCTTAAAGCAGCTCTTCGACGTTTTTTTATTGCGTATTGCTGGCTTTCTCGTCATTATTTAATTACCCAAAACGAATCCTTTGGCAGTCCAACCGAGATTCATCTAAAGATAGCACACTTCAGACAAAGCTACCCACTTCAAGTATAATTAGCAAATGAATGAATCTGCTTCAACTGCTATACCATGGAGCACCTCGTTTGGGCCAGTTTTTTGTTCCAGTTAAAGTTTACTGCATTAACACTCGCCGGTAGAAAAGCCAATTTATGATATTAATGCCCACCGATCGAAAAGCTTTCCACCTGGCAGAAGTCTCACGGTTTTCGATTCCGTTACCGGACCGGAAGTGTCAATTCGGATCATAATCAGATAAGCGAGCCTGTTTAATTACCGCCCGGGATCCGATTTAATAACTCAATCGGATCGGATCATGAACCGTTTGAAAATATCTTTTTGTGAAGAGCTTCAGAGACGCTGGCGAAAGGTCGTAGGAGTACGAATAGGAAGTTGCCACTTCAAGCATTCTTCACGATAATCGGTGTGGTAGTGCTCTTTTATGCGAAACTTATTCATTTCCACGGTGCATCTCAACAGTTTTTCGCTTCATAAAAGTGAGCATAATAGTCAATGTTCAACATCTTTAGAACGCTCGTTCTTATCTCCCTTGGAGCACTTCGTGATGGTTGAAGCTGTTACAGGTACGTAACGAGTCACACGTTCTGTTCAATCGATATCCATTGCGAAAGGGAAGAAACAAAAAAGAACACATACAATCTCGGGAAACCACACTATCAAAACCATTCTGCGGTGTAACTTGAGCGACATGAGGTTTCGCGGCTGAAGCTAAATTGCCATACCAAACCAAAGCGGAAATCGATGCGAAGCAGTCGCAGTCTCGTACAGTCCAGTGAAATGCCAGTGGCATAGAGTGTTGGGACGTATTGCTTATTATGTCTAGACACTTCGGTGATGTTCGAGGAGAAATTGAAATTCCTACCCTAAACTGATCGGGTGGATCCGTTGTTTCATGGAGAAAATATTCAACCAACAAAAAAGAGACAGCCATATTACCTTCTGCACCATTAACCGAACACGACGCTTGAGCACTTGAGAAGTTTTGAGTTTCTTATTTGTTTTGTTGCGGTTCATTCGCGTCACGATATTGCTGTCAACAAGCACGAGGGATTGGTCTCACACAAAATCAAAGCGGGTTCATTCCAATGGCAAGGGTTAAAGAGTTCGCCGATAAAGCAAAGTTAAAAAAGAGTTCAGGAGGGAAAGTCGTAGAATCGGTGTTCCCATTTCATAAAAAACTCAAATGGTAAAATGTTATACAACACAACTTTAACACCTCTCAAAGACCCTATTTTCAATGATGGATGAAATTGATTCATTGCCACGCTTTTTCTATTCAGAAGTTGGTCTCAGGTTTCTTAAGACCGCGCGATTCTAACAATAAAGATATCCTCAGTAAAAAATCGATTCGCTTGAACTTCCACCACATCGTGGTTTCATGAGAAAAAATGTGTTGCCAAAGCTGTGAAGATACCAAGAGCGACGGATCAACGGAATTGACCGATGAATATAAACACATACCCTTCGATAAGACGCAGCTATATTCCACCTCTTGGTTGGGTCAAGGGTAGTAAGAAGGGACCAAGCAATTTTATGCCATCTTTATAAAACTTTATCTATGGTCTATAGAAGTAAAGAACCGAAACAAAAACAAACAAAAAAAAAACTCAATATGCATTGCTTCAGTAGGTTTAATCACTGGTACTCAAGAGCGCGTTGTTTATATTGTTTTTGCTGGCCAGTCATTTTTTCCGCGTGACTGGAATGTTCCGCCATCCCAATATATCTCGCTTTTGTTAAATCGGTACTTGTTGAAACTGTCCCTTGCCTTGTCGCTGTTGTTCTTTCGAGTGAGGAAAAATTTCGTTCTCTTACTCTAACATTTGCTAAAACAATTCGTGGTATATCATCGTTCAATACACTTGTATATATAGTAGTGTTATAGGCGGAATTCACTTAAAAACTGGTTTTATGATACGTATTTTGATTTAAACATGAAGGATAATTGTGGAAAGTCAAGCTCGTTAACAAACTAAGACGTAAAATGCAAAAGCCGCAATGGTCGCGAGAATTTTGTTTTAACAACAGATGCTTCTATCTCACGTGGTACAAATTATTAGTTGACTTTAAACATGATTCTCCATCTTGGTTCAATACGTAAATGCAATTAAGTTACATTGTTAATAGATTGTAGAGTAGTTCAGTTTGATAATGCGTACTACTAATTTGTGATGGAGACGCCCAGTACTTTGTCCCAAATACTTTTTATTTCACATGGAGACGCATGGTTGTTGTTATAATTTTTTGATGCAAAATAATTTACATATAAAAGTTACATACAAAACTGCAAACGAACAACGCTTGCCAAAGGAATGCTACTCTATGCAAACTACCACTTTTTTAATTCACAACCTCACCAGCATGCGGTTTTGCCTTTA
>KB666443.1:19597-51183 GCA_000349065.1 Anopheles quadriannulatus | reverse complement strand
ACTATCAAAACCATTCTGCGGTGTAACTTGAGCGACATGAGGTTTCGCGGCTGAAGCTAAATTGCCATACCAAACCAAAGCGGAAATCGATGCGAAGCAGTCGCAGTCTCGTACAGTCCAGTGAAATGCCAGTGGCATAGAGTGTTGGGACGTATTGCTTATTATGTCTAGACACTTCGGTGATGTTCGAGGAGAAATTGAAATTCCTACCCTAAACTGATCGGGTGGATCCGTTGTTTCATGGAGAAAATATTCAACCAACAAAAAAGAGACAGCCATATTACCTTCTGCACCATTAACCGAACACGACGCTTGAGCACTTGAGAAGTTTTGAGTTTCTTATTTGTTTTGTTGCGGTTCATTCGCGTCACGATATTGCTGTCAACAAGCACGAGGGATTGGTCTCACACAAAATCAAAGCGGGTTCATTCCAATGGCAAGGGTTAAAGAGTTCGCCGATAAAGCAAAGTTAAAAAAGAGTTCAGGAGGGAAAGTCGTAGAATCGGTGTTCCCATTTCATAAAAAACTCAAATGGTAAAATGTTATACAACACAACTTTAACACCTCTCAAAGACCCTATTTTCAATGATGGATGAAATTGATTCATTGCCACGCTTTTTCTATTCAGAAGATGGTCTGAAGTTTCTTAAGACCGCGCGATTCTAACAATAAAGATATCCTCAGTAAAAAATCGATTCGCTTGAACTTCCACCACATCGTGGTTTCATGAGAAAAAATGTGTTGCCAAAGCTGTGAAGATACCAAGAGCGACGGATCAACGGAATTGACCGATGAATATAAACACATACCCTTCGATAAGACGCAGCTATATTCCACCTCTTGGTTGGGTCAAGGGTAGTAAGAAGGGACCAAGCAATTTTATGCCATCTTTATAAAACTTTATCTATGGTCTATAGAAGTAATGAACCGCAACAAAAACAAACAAAAAAAAAACTCAATATGCATTGCTTCAGTAGGTTTAATCACTGGTACTCAAGAAGGTGTTGTTTTTTTTGTTTTCGCTGGCCAGTAATTTTAACCGCGTGACTGGAATGTTCCGCCATCCCAATTCATCTCGCTTTTGTTAAATCGGTACTTGTTGAAACTGTCCCTTGCCTTGTCGCTGTTGTTCTTTCGAGTGAGGAAAAATTTCGTTCTCTTACTCTAACATTTGCTAAAACAATTCGTGGTATATCATCGTTCAATACACTTGTATATATAGTAGTGTTATAGGCGGAATTCACTTAAAAACTGGTTTTATGAAACGTATTTTGATTTAAACATGAAGGATAATTGTGGAAAGTCAAGCTCGTTAACAAACTAAGACGTAAAATGCAAAAGCCGCAATGGTCGCGAGAATTTTGTTTTAACGGCAGATGCTTCTATCTCACGTGGAACAAATTATTAGTTGACTTTAAACATGATTCTCCATCTTGGTTCAATACGTAAATGCAATTAACTTACATTGTTAATAGATTGTAGAGTAGTTCAGTTTGATAATGCGTACTACTAATTTGTGATGGAGCCGCCCAGTACTTTGTCCCAAATACTTTTTATTTCACATGGAGACGCATGGTTGTTGTTATAATTTTTTGATGCAAAATAATTTACATATAAAAGTTACATACAAAACTGCAAACGAACAACGCTTGCCAAAGGAATGCTACTCTATGCAAACTACCTTGTTAATTCACAACCTCACCAGCATGCGGTTTTGCCTTTATATGGCTGTATTTCCTGCTGCTAACCACAAATTGTCAATTAAAGCAACACCAACCGCGATGTGCACTTGTGACAGTATATCCACGCTGGTCGAAATTAAAAAAAAAAACCACAACGTTATAAATCAGACGAAGAAGACTTTGGGTTCACTAACGAGTCCCCAATCCGGAATTTATGCTTTAATTCGGATAGGTTTAACACTTTAAGCGCCGTGTCATATAAATTCGCATGACGGTTTTGCTCATCGTTCAGCTTTGCATCTGACGCTCAGTGATTCTCTTGAGAACGAATGAGGTACGAAAGAGAGATCGAGAACGACATGTGCTACGCCGCTTATCGCAATGAAACAAAAGAGTGATAACAATGGCATGAGAAACTGTCGCTCTCATCGCTCTTTTGCTATGCGCTACGTGCTCACTCAAAAACTGTGACGTCAGGCCGGCGGTCAAAGTGTTAATCACAAATCACGACAAGGACTGCTGACCACAATTGTCATTCACGATGCATACGTCGTTCATCCTCTGTCGGTTAAGTGTCATTCTGTGTCAATTATGATATGATACGAGAGAGGAATATAAATATAACTAAATTAATATACAAGGATTATAGTTTTTATGAAACAATTCTTAAAACAAACGTTTATGCTATTTTTTGTCTTTTTGTGAAACGAAATTCCAGCATAAATTAAAAACTAATGCTATGAAGGGTGGTCCTGTGATACTAACGTAAACTCGATCGACTCAATAACATGCCCGTCATGGGTTCAAGCCCAGAATGGACCGTCCCCCCGTAGCATGGATTGACTATCCTGGCTAAGCGGTAACGAATTATGCCTAGAAAGCCTGTATAGGCCGGCATGTTCACTGTAGGACGGCATGTAGGACGTTACGCCAAACAGAAGAAGAATGCTATTGATGAATCAAAATACCCTTTTTCGTATCACAACGATGCGTAGGCAACTACCAAGACCGCCAGCAGAAACAAAATTAGGCCTGCACTGTACCGCTCGATTGACTTTCCACATGTGAGCAGTGTGTTAAACCTGTCTTATACAATTACCGTAACATCTCTGTTTACTAACATCTCTGAGGGTACAATACATCGCTCCGAAAATCAAAACGTCTCCCTCTAATACTTCTCAGTATGCTCACACACACTCGCACTTCCTAACAAATACAGCCGAAAGAAGTCAATCAAATTTTGAGATAATCGCCTCCCCACTTCCGGTGAACAACGATGCCATCACCCTTTCAGCCGATTTCCGAACCTTTTCGTCGCAGAGATATTAACAATAAGGCAGGTCTAGCATAATGGCGTAACATTTCCGTGCTCAACATAACACTCCCAGCTGGTTGTAGTGTGACCGTGGCACTGCTTTGATTTCTCTACCAAAAGCTCATTTTGAGTGCCGGAAGAAGCGTAAGTATTTGAGTGATGTTTCTCCTTTTCACTATCAGTCACTCACACATATACGCGTGCGTGTCTTCCGTTCAAGGTCAGGCATGTGGAACTCACGTCCTGACTGAACTTTTCCCACTAACAACCAACTAAAGTGTAACTCACGCGTCACAAGCGAGACAAAACACGTTTGTTTACATTTCCGGAAAGGTTAGTGCTCTTCTGAGCTGTTCGATTTTTTCTCTCTTTCCATCTCATTCATTCCTTGTCTTTCACACATTATGCTGTTTGCTGGAAGGAAAGAAGAACGATTTTGAATAACAGCATGGCACACTGCTTGTTTGTTTTTCATATTTGGATGTTATTGTTACAAACCAATAATAAACCGGAAAACACGAATGGAATTTACGAAAGAAAAACAAATGTTTGTTTGTTTTCTTGCAATTTCATAAGTGTTCCTATATTGGATGTTATTTTAGTTGTTTCTTTCATTTTTTTTAAGCTTTAAGTTACTGTTAATCTTAGCTCTCAAGAACTGTTTCGCATTAAATTGATACACTGTATCGCCAGCACTCGATTATGTACACATGTCATGAAGCGGATCAGATCGTTACCATGTAACAGTAGCCTACGGCCAACTTTTCCAATCTTATTATCGATAGTTTCGACCGAAGTTTCTTATCAAACGCCGCAAACATGGACCGAGCTCGTTAACCTCTATAAATTGTTCGTATCATAAAATTAGTGACGGTGACATAAAAAAAACTAAAAACAGCATTATGAACTTGTACGCACACCACTACCACCATTTTTCCATCCGCAAAAGATCCTATCATCGCTTAACGCAAGCTCAACATCACATTATGTCAGCCGAAGGGAACGCGTAGCACTGGATTATGCTGCTTCTGTGATCCGATGAATGATATTTTCCACCACAACAACTCATGTGACACAACACGGAGTGGGAGACGAGGGCAAAGTGACTATCCTATAACTTTATCCCAGCTGCACTGCAACACCAACACTGTGTAAACTGTGCCCAGCAGCAACACAGGCCATCCCGTCGAGCGAGCGTTTTTTCGAAGGTCTCCGACGGTTAAAACGCTCTGTTCACGCCATGATACAGCTTTATTGCCTCGTACTGGCACAACTATACGTGACTGACCCCGCATGAAAAGCAATCTTTTGTCTCTGTCGCTCTCATCCCACCTAAGTCCCAGTGAGATAGCATGAAACATTTCAACGCAAACCGACGATGCATTTATGCGATTTTTAACGCAACAAAACCATACCCTCGTAAAGCGCAAACCGTTTTACTATTCCCGAAAACCCACCCAGACCACCAACATGTGTGCAGATTTGGAAAGTCTTTATCTAAGCGGGTACAACTCGCGACTCACATAAGTCATCCAGTGACCATTTCAGGTACGGTTTGGCGTCTGTGTAATGCATGCCATAAAATAAACAAGATGTACGCGTTCCGTGGCGCAGATAGGTTTGGGCAAGAGTGCCCATACATGGTACAACTTTTGGTCCTCCATCGGGTCTATGTTTACAGCGAAAGTGCAGCACAGAAGCAGGACTGGAGGGCAAACAGTTTGGCCTTTTCATTGCTAGTTTCCGAATCGCAATGCTGCAAGTTTGTAGTTGTGTTGGTTTGTTTGCTTTTCGTTCATACTTGCATCGATGTTGAGAATGTGTGTGTTGTTATGTGTGTTTGTATGTGTGCTTGAAGAAGGTGGTTTAGAATGCTACACTCCGTACACGTACAACAACAAAAAAAAAGGAAAAAACACATAAATATTGCAACTGGTAATAAAACAACCGGAAGAACCATCGGCTTGTGTCTGCCTGCCTGTCTACGTGTGGGTAAGTTTATGTTGACGATGCTGTACACAAGCCTGAAAAACCTTTGGAACGTTCGATTTGCTCTCGTAATGCTGACACGCAACGACGCACATCCTGTTTTATAGAGCGAGCATGGGCGAAGTTTTAAGATGATCTCGTTCTTCGTTGGTTTTGGTGACTCGGTTGGAATATTGGGAAAGTTTTCTTCTTAACCGAGTTGTTCCAAGTTAAGATGTCGTGTTAAGCACAACGGAAGAACAGATCAATGCGTTTTTATTGTAAGAGTCCAAACAATTCGAAATCATTTCATGAAAAAGATTTTCATAGAAAACAAACATCAGTTTTCGAAAAACTTAATGTAATATTCAAGTTCTCATACCACCCAAGAGTTGTGCCATTTTAGGTAAACATGCATTTTTTGGCTCTTTTCATCAATAACCGTTTACAAGAGATGAACCTTCGATGTTATCGCCACCCAGCACGTGCATTGCTTCCTCCATTTTTACGATCTCGACTGACGGTGGCTGGCCATCATCATGGGTCGTAAAGTATAAACAGAACCAGTACAAACAAACATAACGCCGATTGAACGACGTCGACAATCAACCCAGCCCTGATGGTCCTCCTTTTCCCTGTACGTACCTTTTGGGTCATAAAGTCGCAAAGACGTGCAGCGCATGAGGACCACACGTCACGATGCTGTTCTCGTCAATGAGTAAGATGTAAACGAAACACAACACGCCACAGACACGCAAAGCTTGAATTTGACAACCAACAGGGCATGGGGCGTTGCGTTTGATGGCTTCGTGAGTTCCATTCGTTCGTTGTGGAGTGTAAATAGCCCACACATCAACTACAATACATACGGAAGCCAGAACTTGCCACAAAAAGGACACAAACCCAAACCTCGTACCTATTTCCAACTTGAGCTCGCACAACACTCGGGCTATCCGTCTGCACCGCACTGGGATTGATTTCCGCTGAATACCTTGGAGATGTTCAACCAGTTTGCAGATAAAGCACTTAACCGCCGACAACGCGCAGCGCCTGTTTGGGGCTTACGATACATAAATGATTGACGATGAAATTATAAAACCACCTTTGCAGGTACTTCGCTAACAAACGCATCAACTCTCGGATTGTGCATGTGCAGCCAAGGGGTTTGATCAACTATTAAAACAACATCCAAGCAAAGGCGGGCAGAATATTTGAACTGATTGATGGTCAGCAGCCAGCGATATTGTGCAGCGAATTGCTCAGAGTGTAAGTTGATACGATTAACAATAATCAAACAGAATCGATTAGGAACATTGTATGTACTGTGTGACTGTCGAAGAAAATTCAGTGTTTCATGTGAAGATTTGTGATTTTGAATGATATGGAATTAAAACAATCTTTCAAAAGCTTCAAATTTATTACATTCAATGACATGTTGTTAAAGTTAAACATAAATGTATCTTATGACAAACTCTTAAATGATATGTCCAAGTCAAACCTCATACTCATAAAATTTTAACTGCAATATCTTGAAAAACATTCGAAACCAACGTTTCTTTCAATTTGTTTGTAAATTTGATTATTTTCCGGTCCTCCTCTTGCTATCCTCAAACAAACCGAGGCATTCCTTATTGACCACTCATGATATTTCTACTACACTACTCACCGTCGATGATCAATTACTCAGCAAATATTGGCGCAGAGTTATTGTAAATGTCCAGGAGCGTAGAGAGCATATGCATGTCCAAATATTGCTCTGCAGCTATAGTTCAATAGCAAGTCGGACCATATTTGCCTGCACCAATACCTTTAATGCGTAGATTAAACAAGTTAAGTTGAACTTGAACTTTATTTCCTTCATGGTACACAGACTAGCACAGCATAGGGTCCACGCTTCTGTCATTAATTAGCCTCTAAAAGATACTCTTAAGCAAACCAAGCGTAATAATTTCACAGCGTGTGTTTATTCTAAGGGTAGCTCTAAGCAAATGCCCTTACTTTCACGTGCTTCTTACTGATTGGGATGCCACATTCCATTGAAAATGCCAAAAATGACATTCTACGTTGCCAGTGCGGCACACTAATACTACAGGATGAGCAAAAATAATGTTTTCCCCTTGTGCGGAAAAGAAACAAAAAGAACGACTGAATGATGACTGAAGTCATCGTTTGATTTCTTCCGAGCAATCGCTAGCGATTATATTGAATTACCGGTGCGCTCAAATGTGCCACGTGCCTTACATCTGTCTACTCAGCAGGATATTGAGTGCGACAATAAGAGAGAAAGATTTGTGTTACAGATTGGTTAATATAAGGCGGTTAAGTCCAATTTCAACAGTTTGTGTGCAATAATTCGTACAAAATATTCAAATTGAAACCATTTATCCTTGTATCATAATATTTATTATTATAGTATTTCTAGTTTCTTTTAAAATCATTATTTGTTTTCATATATTTCACCAACTTTTGAGCCTCACAGTTGATACAATTAACCAACAACTCAAGAAACACCAACACTAACCGAGTTTACCAACTGTGCCACTGTCAACTATTGCAAGCGAGCAAAAGCAAAACCTTGAACTGCTCCTTGTCAACATTCGCAAACTGCGTGCTACTCGGTCTGTCACTAAGTGTACACACCAAACAGCCTCAAGAAATGGCAAGCCGAAGAGCACACGGAACGCAACGTTCGCTTCGCTGCCGGCAAAAGCACCAGTGGCAGCAACCAAAGGAGATTGTTGTTTTATCTAATTTTGTTTCCAGTTTGGCGTTGCCTTGACTTGACGCTTCGCGAACATCGGCCTACTCGGGTCCAAAGCATTTCCGTTGGCAACCTTTACTCTCTGGTGCACCAAGCCGGAGCTGGAGACCAAGCGACAACAGTTCGTGCAAAGTTGGTGGGTTGGATGGTGGCATTAATTTCCGCTACGTACGCAATCTATCGTTCCACCTGCTGGGCTGGCGGAAGCTCAAGCTGATTTCTAAGGAACCCGAATATAGGGGGCCAAAAAAGGGAAAAGTACTTCAGTGTGCAGAAAAATAGGCTTTTTCAAGTGTTACAGTAAAAGACATAAAGCTTCTCGAACAATAAAAACAAAACAGCCTCACTCTCTTCAGCCTTGTCCTCCGCAACCGCTTTGTAGTACATCAGTCTCAGAGTCATTATGCTGAATTATGTCGCTCGATTGCGTTCATTAGTGCAGTCCACTTTTGTCGTTGCCGTTGGTAACTCTCAGTTGCGTTCGAAAGCCGTTTTGTTCCCCCTTTAATGCTATTTATTATTCAATCAGCTTTACCATTCGTTTGTTTCTTATCAGAGGCGTATCATCACCATGAGCGTTAATACACTTTCTCTGCAACGCTATGAACGGGACGCAAGGAACAGCAACTGAAGACAGGAGCGAACCATGTGTTGTAAATCGTAGTATGTAATCACATTCGGAGAAATCAACTAGCGTCCAGTTGGGGAAGAATTTTGCGCTTTGGAGCAGGATATCGGACTGCTTCGCCGTACACGTGATAAAACCATTCGATGTATAGCCGTGTGGTGATGCTTGGCATTGGAGCTGACTGGTTGGTTGATGGTGCGTTGTCAAGCAGTTACATATGTATGAGATAGGAAACGATTGTGGTAATTGCTGCCAATCGGAACTAAGTGCTTTTTTTTATCTTTGCAGTAGATCTTTAAGCGACAATTTATATTTGCTTCTATGAATGAAACAATGTGACATTTATAAAACATTAGTATTTATTATTTTCCATTAACTCAAAACAATCGGTGCGGATTTCCTTTATTTTTGTTAAATACAAGATAAAAGTTTAAGAAAGGTAAGGCAAAAGCACGATTGTTATGTATTTTTCAACTTAGTTCAAGATATAGTAAGAATAAGGAGAACATCAAAGAAGACTATAGCATACATAAAAAACGCTTGCAAGAAGCAAAAGGGCAACTGCTAGGCAATTTTGTGAAAACATTTTTTAATTTTGGAAACGTTGTGTTCTGCCAGTACCATGCGGTTTTCATCTGACACTTCGTTCGTTCAATTCGTTAAATTCGTTAAATCTTTAAATTCGCAATATGTGACGGTTGATCGACAAACATTTCCAACAGCTGCATAGTTTACTTTCTCTTATCTGCATGTTGGACTGTTGGAATAAAATGGGTTTGTATATTAGAGAGGTTTAAAAGTTCTTACGTTTACGTTTAAAAAAATGGTATCTCTAGAATGTAACTTTGCGAATTTTTTAGGTCTCCAACTACACATGCATCTTAATCCAATCGACGTATGATACGATCCTTGTCTGCACGGTCGTCATCGGGAAAACATAGCTCACAATCCCGACCAGATAGTGGACAACTCCTCCACCATCTGCAAGCTTTTTCTGCCAAAACGCTGGCTCACCCGTTTCAATCGCTTGAAACTCCAGCTCCAAATCGGCACAGAGTTGCGTTGCTTCCAGGCTCCGGTTGCCAAAGTGCTGGTACGGTTCACAGTCTTTGTTATACTTCGGGTAGCTGTTCAGGTACTGTAACTCTGGAATGTGGTGTGAAGACGAGCATTAATTAATTAATCACATTTTCCTTACAACTCCATTGGGATCTTCTTACCTGACAGCATAAACTGCCGCATATGGAACGGTGTGTGCGTTTGATTCTGCCACAGACAGGCAGGCACTTTGCCCGTTTTCGAATCCACTTCACCATCAATCTTCACTATTCCGATATCATTTCTAAGCGTGCTTTCTTTGTACTGGGGATGCAGAATCGTTTCCTTTACCCACAGTGTAGGAGCCGTCTTTTCCCATCCCAGCTTCAACACGGTACGGTTGCTGCTGATGCGTGACAGACAGTTGGCGGACGACAGCGCCATACTTCGGGTGATAAGTGTTCCAATACAGAAGTCAAACTCCCCATCACGCATTTGCCAGGCGATCATGACCTACTGGGAAATGACAATCTTCAATACATTACCATGATCAAGTCAGTCAACAGTACTTACTACATATGGAAAACGTTCCACAATCGGGTTTTCCCAATATGGCTCAAATATCCCATTCTGATGCAACGCACTGTATCTCGTTTCGCACTCATCCAGCTCAACACCGACGCCATCAGTTCCATTCAGCACATTATGATACGGACAGCATACAACCGTCCTATTGGCGCAGAATGTAACCTGCCGTTCAACCTGAAGATCGTATCGTACCTTCGGACAACGGGCAAGCTCAGTGCAAATGCCCTGACTCCCATCCGTACGCCGACAGTGATCGTTCTGCTCCAGATCGGTGTTGTAGAACTGTACCGGTGCAGCCGCATGACGTCGCTGAGGCAGCAGTACCTTGCTCATCCATTCTGCGTGATGGGCAAGCCGTACTCCAACTGCCGACTGGCCAAATCCGCAGTCCCGACCGAGCAGGTTGAGCGCGTACACATGCTTAGAGTACTTGGAGTACCGGAATAGATTGCGCTGTATCGGTCCACCGAACAGCTGTTCGCAGGTATCTGGCACCAGAAAGGTTCCATGTCCAAAGCAAAGATGCTCGTCTGACAGTTCGATGGTGAACCGCTGCCGATGTGCTTGGGAGAGGGAACAGTTTCCATCGCGCTGTTCAGCTGATCGTACCAGCAAAGAGGCATTCCTAGCATCTAAAGCGAGGTTTAAATAGCGGAAGATTACATCTGAAATAGGCGTACATACCTAACCCAATCACTTGTTCATCGTCCAGTGGAACAGTGTTAAGATCGTTACGACCACGACCAGTAACCTCAAACTCGGGATCGGGCAGTTCCGGATAAAACCAGGGACTTGCGGGCGTAAAGTAGCGCGAAATGAATAAGATTGGTTCCTTCAGCTTCACTATTGCTATATTGTTGTAGAGTGATGCTGGACGATAGTTCGGGTGTGTGTAGAGACGTACAATTTCCTTCCACATATCATCTAGCACGATCACGTGAGTGGCTGGTTGGCTGTTTGGGAATAGAAAAAAAGCATTAATCTTCCCTAAATGATCATCCGCTGTACTTACCCCTCAGAACTAGTGCACTCAGCAAGCGTTAGGAGAGAGCCTTCGTCGATCAAAACACCGTAACAGTTGTCTGGTGCCTTAAGCTTTGCATCTTCCCAACCGATCTTCACCGTAGAAAGTGAATCCTCGATCGTGATATGCACTCCGTCGAAGCTTAACGATTCACGACCTTCCGACTTGCGTGACACAACATCCGGTTCGTATTCTCGCAGCTGCACGTACCGTAACGCACAAGCGTAGGATTCAAACTTTCATTCTAGGAAAAGACATTTAATATTCTAATATTATTCAAGAAAATATCTTCCCACCTTCAGCATCAGTCGCGTGCGCCGCTATGACGGATCGAATCCAGGGAGCGTATTTTGACACCTTTGTGTACACGCCCGGCGTAGACTGACCGCAAGCGCTCCCAAAAGACGTCACCGCCACAACGAACGGTGTCACCTTGGCATTGTGAAGAAGCTTTATCTGTAGCGGTCCTTCCGAGTCACCCTGCACGATAGCGTCATAGTTTAAAGCCATCATTCCAAATATGCGCATTAAGCTTCTTCCACTTATCGGACAGGTGTCCATCTTCACATCGCCAGCGCAAAGCTGATAGTCTTGCAATCCCTCACGTAGGCCACAATCGCCCACCCGGTAGAACTGATCGCACCGGTCCCGCTCGACCGGTTTCAGCGAAACGTGGGATTGATGCCGTATCGTAAGCGTAATTCCGAAACCGTAAGCACAACACCTACTGAAACCGGTTGCTCCCCAGCCGGCCGCTTCCAGCACGTCGAACCGCAGCTCCTCCTCGCTCCAAAGACAGGCGGGTGCAACGGTTTCATTCAATCTATCCACCACCCCAAAGGTAGAAGCAACTGCGATCAAACACACAGCACAACACGCTCGACAAGGAAGCAACACTTACGTGACCCGTTGCTCTAGCTTGATCAGTGCAATGCCATGGTATTTGGCGCTGAAGCAATTAGTTTATTAGTTTATTAGTTTAGTTTATTAATCGATGGACTATGAAGCCCTCTCGAGTCAAAATTTGTTTACAATACACATTAGATAACGAACAGAACATTTATATATTGTTATTGTTGAACGCATTCCGAACACTTAAAAGTGAAGTCAGCTGAATTTAATAGACGGCACATTCAAAGAAGGGGGTTGCGAGAGCCAAATGTTGTTCGGGTTTCAGCGACTGCCAGCATTGGTCGGCGACGGAGTATGCTCCGGATGGTGCAAAATCTCTGCAATCTTGTACTGCTGCGCAAACTGGTCGTCTGTCGCGTTGTACAGATTCAAATCTCCAAAGCGTACCACGTCCGGTGGTTCATTGCTAATGCACACGAAGAAGAAGATTTTTTTTTTCTATCAATCGGTTCTTCATTCCTTAGAAGCACAACTTTAACAATACTTCAAGTCCGCTGCACAGTGAGCCGCCGTCAGCACAAAGTTCTCCCATATCAGGGATCCACCACAGCTCCACCGCACAGTACCGTCGGGCTGGCTCCAGCCGATCGCGCCTATGTGAGCAAACTCGCGCAGATATGCTGGCCTACCGGCGGCGGGAGCTCCAAAGCTGTAAAAGCGCAGGTGACAGTCTGCATTTGAAGAAAAAAAGCTCTTTAGTATAAATAACGCAACGCTCAGCACAAAAACCTACTTACCGTCTAATGTTTCGCGCTCGTTTGGTTTCAGCGCTTCGTGCAGTACACCTTGGGCGGGATTCGCTAGACCTGCCAGCTCGGCAGATGCTAGTGAAGATGAACAATTGTGTCCTAAAAATCATTCTTTTCGCTGATTATTTGTATAGGAAAACAAAAGTACCTAAATTCACCACAACCATACCCCACAATAAGCTCGCCAATAAGCGTACCATGACGAAGCCAAACGCTAACTGAGTCGCAAATCGATTTGGAAGCCAAACTAGCACCGAAAACAATGGAACAAACCTGTTAACGCTTTGCTGAACGTGAGCCGGGGGTTTTGCCCAGCATCTTAAGACAAGCACTGACCCGAAGAAAAGTGCCCAGGCATGGCACATTAGAAATGTGGAAAGACGCAAAAGTCTATTTTCAGCACACATGATTTACGCTTTGTTTGAGGGTGAACCGGCTTGGGTAGAATTATTATTTACAGACAAGAAACAGTATAATCTAGTGTTTGCGTTGGATCAGCAAACTGTCAATGGGGCCCTTTCCGTTTGAAGCTCGTAGGCTGATATTTCTGCCTGCCGGCTGTTTGCATTGTATAGCAGTTTTCGAGCAGCTATCTAAGTGAGTACAACATACAGGTGGGCTTATCCCAAGGTGTATGAATTTAGAAGACTGATTTTTATTGCTTCTGCTTCTTAATGAAGATTTTAAGAGTGTTTTGTGTATTCGTCAAGCCTCCAGAAAGCTCGTTGGAGCAAAAGTTTTCACTCGTTCTGTCAAAAAGTGATATTCAAATTTGGTTATAAAAAAACTATGAGACCACCTGTACTACATACACTTTGATTCCAGATTCCATCACCTGATTTCTTTAATGCACCTTGGGATAAATGTAAACAAAATCGTGTTTTCGAGCAGGTACTCGAATCTAATTCTAGCTTTGTGGCTAGAATAATCTAGACTGAAAATTGCAGGCTAGTTTTTTGTGTGGTTTTGTATGGAGTGTTTACATGATTTCAGCCTTCAACTGTCAAACTCCATACAAAAAACTAATTAGAATCGTGAAGGCCCCCAATGTTTGTTTATTTAGCTATTTTTACTTGCTTCAGATAATATTTAAACAATCTTTTTTTTTACTTTTCATTCCAGTGTACACCGTTGCCATTGAAGGTTTTTTGATGCGGTGTCATAAGTTGCAGTTTTGGAAAAGTCTGTTATTTCTTTCAGAAAATGGGAATATGCTTTATGTTTTTCGTGAAACGACGATCAAGTTCGATGTTTCACATAAGTGGCCACACTACTACCATGAATCGTGCAATACTTGTATTTAAACTTGTCAAGAACATTGTTTACCTATTTCACATGCTTTTACATCCAAAACTAGGTAGCAGTTAAAACGATTAAACACTTCTAATGCTGGGAAACCAACAAACCAACTGCTGCATACTTAAAGGTGTTCAAATGTGACAATGTCGTTAAGAACATCTATTCGAATACTCATGTGAGAGTCTCTGACAGGCGTAAAGCAGACATACACAATATCATTTTGCTGAGTAAAACATTCAGAATATGTTGTTAAGAAATGTGTTGTTGCTTTTTAGCTTTTATTCAGTATTTTGTATCACAAAACACTCTTAATCCATCCCACGTAGGGTGCAATGCGCGTGTGCAGAAACACACTACTATCGTTCGGTGCACTGTGGCTCGCTATTCCAACGAGATAGTTTCCCGTACCGCGTCCTTTCCAGAAAGCCGGCATGCCTTCATCTACCTCAACCGTATCCATGTATGGCAGTTGTTCCACATCTACGCATAATTCGTGTTCGTCCAACGTTCTCCGAAACGTCCGGTCACAATCACTGTTAAACTTTGTGAATGCAAGTGCTGGACCAAGCGTCGATTCTTCTACAAGTAACAGAACGATAGTTGTGTGTTGGTTCGGTGTAAGACCGGGTATTATTTACAACCTACCCGTTAGTCCAACTTGCTCTAGGTAAAACGGCGTGTGCGTTTGGTTGCTCCACAAACAGATTGGACTATTGCCGAACACTGCTTCCGTGCGGTTCAGGACCGTTATCAGTGCAATGTTGTGGCGTTTCGTAGTACTGTCGTATTCAGGATGGACTCTTACCTTCTCAACCACCATCAAGACAATCATTTGAAGCTCACTATTATCTAGCGTTACGTATTCGAGAGAGCCCTTCCCTTCAAAACAGCTGGCAGCGGTCAAAAACGTTCTGTTGCTAATCATTGTTGCAATACAGGACTCCGTTTCTGTCCCATTGCTCCAATCTAAGGACACCTGTTCGAATGGATTTTTAGAAACATTAGGACCCATGACGAGCATATCAACCATTTGCCTACCATGTGACGCCTTGGATCGAAATCTTTCCCCATGTCATTACGTTCCGTTGCACAGCTGTCAATCTCTCGCCATTCTGCATCTAGCGCACTCCGTACGTCCTCCCGCGGACAGCACAATACCGATCCACTGCCGCAGAACTGCACCGGTTGATTTAGCTGAAAGCGGTATAACATTCTCGGACAATTCATGGCAATTGTGCACACACCCATCCCAACGCCGTCCACCGCACACGTGTCACCCTCTTCTAAATCATTGTTCAGAAAGATGAACGCTTCCTCGGGATCATCCTCGACCCTCCGCGGAAACAGAACCGTATTGAACCACGCCAGATGGGAAGCTAACCGAACGCCGAGTGCCGATTCACCATAGCCACAGTCACGGCCTGCTAGGTTCAGTGCGTACACGTACGGTAGGCTACGACCAGAACGCCCCACCTCACGCTCTAGCGGACCACCCAGTGATTGGTGACAGGTACCCGGCACTAGAAACGGCTCGGCTCCGAAGCAGAGATGTTCGGCCGGCGTCTCGTTACGATACTGCGTGCAGTTGGTGCCGTTATGAAGCTCTACTACTCCAAGAACATTGATTATGTGATTCAAAGCTTACAAGGAAATGATAATGTCATTAGAAGAAGTGAGAGAAGGCCACAGAGCACATCAGAGCAACTTACAAGCACTTGTTTCTAAATCATCTTCCTCGACGTAAATAGCATGAAGTTCAGACAGCCCTCGGCCAGAAACAAAAAACTCCGACTCAGGAAGGTCTGCGCGATCCCAGATGCAAGCTGGTTGAAATTGGAATGAAATCTCCAATGGCTCTTTCAGTTCCAGTAGTCCAACATCTGCATAAAGCGATCCTTCTTTCCAATTGGGATGTATGTAAGAGCGAATGACAGCGTTCCTTTCATTTTCCAGATAGCTGACATAGGCGGGAGGCAAGCTGCAATTAATAAATGATTAAAATTGACCTTTTATTAACACACAAAACAAAACTATACCCATTCTTCCTTGTACAGCGTGCAAGTGTCACGATCGTACTGTCATCGACGATCACCCCGAAACAGTCATTCTGCTCTGAATAGTCCGTTCCGTTCCAGTGGATTGCAGCCAGCTGGCGGGATGTCGTTGAAAATAGATGCGCTTCAGACAGATCTATTTGCTCCGATTCTTGCGATTTGTGCAGCAAAACTCGCGGCTCAAACTCACGGTACTGGGCGTAGCGTAAGGCGCACGCCTGAGGTTGGAATTTCCATTCTGCACCGAACAAGATCAGACGTTTATTGGAAAACCAACAAGCGTTTATTCCAGAACCATAAAACTTACCTGTCGCATTTTCTCCGCGATCTTTCAGCACGGACCTTATCCAGGGTACATAGGGCGCAACCCTGGTGTACACTCCGGGAACGGACAAACCGCATGCCAATCCAAATGAAGTTACACCAACCAGAAAAGGTGTTTCACGTGTGTTGTGTAGCAGCTTTACCTGCAGCGGTCCTCCAGAATCACCCTGCAAAAAGAAGACAATGCAATTCAAGCAATTAGAGACTATCCAAAAACCTGCAAACAGCTTTCACTGGGTAAAAGGATCATTAAATGATATAATTAATTGAACTAAAGAGTGAAAAAGTTGCAGCAACATTCTCAAACAATTTATGTCAAACAGAATTGAATAAAAATATGACGAAAATCGTCGAATAAACAAACAAAGTAGGGCACCAAGTTAAAATTTTTGAACTAATACAATTCCGATTTTAATAGAGATAAAGCCAATAAAAGATAAGCAATGGTCACAGGTAGCAAGAATAAAGTTTCGTAATTTTTACAATTCTAGATTGCAGCGGTACATTGGTAGTGGGTTTTAGTTTAATGAAGAATAAAAACAACGGATATTTTTAATGACACCTGATTACCAATAAAAAGTGCTTACCGGACATGTGTCCATACGAGCATCGCCAGCGCACAGCTGATTCGCATGCAAACCGTTCCGCAAACCTCGAAGGTTCGAATAGTGTTCATAGCACTGCTCGTTGGCAACCGGACTGAGCGCAACTTTCAGTAGGATTGGAGTTTTTTCAGCAGCTACAAGGAAAAAGAGCATCACATTTTGCACACCAAAAAAGAACGGCAGTGTCTACCAAAGCCTGTATCTCCCCAACCGGTAGCTTCGAACCGCTTGAAGCGTATCTCATCATCAGTCCACAGACAAGCAGGCGCCACTGTATCATGTAGCCTACACAAAACACACACAGTTTATACAAATACAATCAAACTAGATGGTCACTGCTCCGCTTACACTTACACCACCTTACGCTCCAGTCGCATGAGAGCAATATCGTGATAGCGATTCCGATGCCGGTGCTCGGGATGTCGAATGATCTCTACGATCTTCAGCTGCTGCGCGAACTGATCATCGGTGGCGTTGAAAAGATCCAAGTCCCCAAAGCGTGCCACATCTGGTGCATTTTGTCTATCGGAACAGTAGATTTAGTAGACTCTCAGCTTAGTTCTCTCTCTCTCTCTCTCTCTCTCTCTCTCTCTCTCTCTCTCTCCGCATTTTCTTACTGAGCATCTTCAACACAGTGCGCCGCAGTTAGGATGTAGTTCTCCCATATCAACGAACCGCCGCAGTTAAAAGTGATCGTGCCATCGGGCTGCGTCCACCCTATAGCTGCCATGTGCGCAAACTCCCGCAGGTACGTCGGTTGACCGAAGGCGGGTTTTATCATCGATGTTTTACCATATTTGTAGTATCTGTAGTGACAATCTGCAACATAATAAGCTCAAAGGTTTGTTAGTTTAAAGTGCTAAAACTAGTGAGCAGAACTCACTTGCCTGTTAAAGATTCTCTTCGGTTGGGCAGAATCACATTATTTACGTTGAGGGACTTCAAATCCCCAGTCGGAATAAGTGCACTACTCTGTTCAAACAACACAATCAGCCCTAGCGAACAAATCACAAACCACATCTTGTTAAGCGTCTGTCGATCAGTGAGAGCAGCCTGCGATCAGTACGATGTCTTTATAAGTGTTTCGGCTTATCTCTTCTTCATGTTTCCGTTTTCTCGGTGGCGATTAAATTCAATTAAAACATTTATATACACGATTGCGGTTGCAATCGATCACTGTCGACAACGGCCTCGAGAACTGGTTATGTTTCATAACAGTCTCTCTGCTCGCATTGAATCTGATAAGTTTGTTTCTGTTACACGTCTGGCTTCGTAGATAGAAAGATCATCGGTATAGTAATTTTTAAAAGCAACAAACAAAAAAACTAGTTTTGTTGGAGTATTTTTATTTAAGCTTCGTAGGTCTCATCAATCATTAGCCACAAATCAACCTCTTTTAAAATACAGACTCATTTTGATGGAAGTTTTTTTGTAGATCCTACAGCATACTTTTAATCCACCCAACATACGACGATATACGGCTGTGAACGTTCACCGTACGATCGCCGGCGGTAACGTGACTCATGATTCCCACCAAATACTGCACCCGCGTGCCATCATCCATCACTTCCGACCAAAACAGAGGATCTCCCAGGGATACTTTCGTATCGTGTGGCTGCACATCAACACACAGCTGGTTGGAGCTAAGACCTTCCTCCAGCGCCTCACAGTCTCTGTTGTACATGGCTGTAGGATAGACATACGAGTCAGTTGTACCATCTGGAAGAAGACAAGAGAGAGAGAGAGAGAGAAAGAGCGAGAGAGAGAGAGAGAGAGAGAGAGACATAGTTTAATTGTTGAAGTAACGAAACGTAGTCACACACTTCGAACAACACAACTCACTTATCACAGGCTGAATCATTTCGAACGGCGTATGAGTTTGATTCTTCCAAAGACATGCCGGATGTATCGCTATTGTCGATTGATCAATTGCATCTCTCATCTTAATTAAAGCAATATTGTTCTTGCCACTGGTCACATCAAACTCAGGATGTAAAATAGTTTCTTCCGCGTTCACTACAGGAGCTGCATCATTCAAGCCAAGTCGAATGACGGAAGGTGCAATTGATTGCTGCTGTAAGCATTTGGCACTAGTCAGAACAGCCTTCGAGGTTATGAGTGTTCCTTTACAGCTCCACTGGGCTTTAGTATCTCCATTTCCACGAAAACCGACTTCAACAAGATGTGGTTCTGGAATATAACCCATTTCAAACTGCGCTTCATTCGTGCTTCCACTACTCGCCTTGATGCGATCCGCACACTCATCCAACTCCCGACCACTGGCAGCCGTTTCGTTCACCATATTCTCATACGGACAGCAAACAACGGTTGACGTCTGACAAAAGACCACCCGTCGGTTGGCTGAGAAATCGTATCGAATCTTGGGGCATCTGGTAGCCTCCACACACAACCCTGCCGCACCGTCCACATGCCGGCAAGTATCATTCTCCTCCAACTCCGAATGTAGGAAGTGAATCGATCCACTGTCTTTCCTGTGGTCGGGGAGCAGAACCGATTGCAACCAGCCAATGTGGCTCGACAAGCGTACACCAACTGCAGCGCGACCAAAGCCACAGTCGCGCCCGAAAGAGTTCAGTGCGTACGCATAGCGGAACTGCTTGTTGAACTTGAACTTCTTCCCTCCGATTGGTCCACCGGCTGCTTGTTGACATGTTTCTGGCACCAGATAGGCTTCATTGCCAAAGCACAGATGCTCTCCGGTCAAACCGTTCGATAGATTCTTTGAAAACTCTTCCGAATAAGAACATTTATTTATGGGGAGCACATTGGCGCGCGCTATCAGCTGGAAATTTTGTGGTTCTATCAGAAGAAAGAGAAACCATGATATATTAGATCATTTAAATTTGTCTTTAATCCATTTGAAGAAATTACCAAACACATCCACCGATGCATTGTGTAGACTAAAGTAATTGAGATCACGCCTTCCGTGCCCGGTCAGCTCAACAATGCTGTCTACCAGATCATTCTCATGCCATATACAAAACGGGACGAAAGATCTAAAGAACACGAAACGGGTTCTCACCTTCAACAGACCAATGTTGTTGTAATACTGTCCCTCACGGTATCCAGGATGGTTGTAATGTTGCACCACGGTATTGCGCTCATTCCCCATGTACATTACAAACGTGGCCCGCTTCCTGAAACACAGAAAGAAATCAATTTTTTGACATATGTAGAAATGGTTAACACTTGCATTACCCGTGGTTTGTGGTACACTGGGCCAGCGTTAGCACGGTATCCTCATCTATGATCAACCCATAACAGTCTTCCCGGCTCACTGAATAGGCTCCGTAACCAATCTCAACCATCGCATCGGTATATCGTGGCTCCAAACGCCTTCTGGCCGGTGTCACCACGTCAAGGGAGTCCGTCTGATCGATCAACACTTGTTTCTGGTACTGCCTTAGATGGACGTAGCGTAGAGCACATTCGGCTTCTTTAAATTTCCACTCTGTAATTGAAAGGGTTTAGAACATCCAGTATCCTTTACAGCTATTATCATACAGTACACTAACCCCATGCTGGCTCGCCACTAGCTTGAATTGTTGAAGCAATCCACTGAACATAGGACGACACCTTTGTGTAAGGAGTCAATTTTTGGCACGATACATTCGATGGTGCACCAATCGCAACGACAAATGGAGTTACCTTTCCATTGTGATTTAATGGTACCTGAAGAAAGCTACCGTCCTATACAAAAAAGAGTTTTTTATGATACGTTCTTATCGAAACACTCTCAACGCTTTCTTACCAAACATGAATCCAATTCAGTACTTTCAACACACAGCTCCGTACTTTGCATTCGATCACAACCATCGAGTGTGGGTCGGACTTGAGCTTTAACAACGTCTGATGCATCTGAGCCACTCCATCCTGCCAAGGTCATAGCGTGAAACTTCAGGTCTTCATTGTTCCAAAGACAAGCCGGAATAACTGTAGAGCCCAATCTAAAAGAAAAAGCAAAGAGCATTTTTGGTTTCACCCAACCTTCCCCCCTTCTCGCCATTACTCACTCCACTTTTGACTGCAAACGTAACAGTGCTACGTCGTGCTGCGTAATGCCCTCTCTATACTCGGGATGGTGTACAGCTTCCGCGATCTTTATCTCCAGCATCTCACCAGAATCACCCAATCTCACCACATCTGGAGCCATGGAGCTGTGTACGAGATTATTTACAAACAATTGCAATATTCCCATCAAATGAAATGAAACATATCGTCACGTACTTGCCATCCGATGTACAACGGGCTGATGTTAGTATGAAGTTTTCCCACACCAGCGTTCCACTACAGCTCCAACGGACCGTTCCATCGGTACCGGTCCAACCAATACGGCCAAGATGAGGAAAATCGCTCATCTTTTGATGAGGCCTTTGGAAGATGGGATAAGAACTTTCCACTAGACTGTGTTTGTAGTATCGCATGTGACAATCTGATCAGCCAAAAACATAAAATGAGGTATTTTTCCAATAAAAGGAGCAATCCAAACAACTAACCATCTAACGATTCGCGTACATTGGGCATCATCGTTTGCTTCCTGTTCAATTCGTTCTCCATGTACGCCATAAACGTGCGATCACCATTGCCTGTAAACAAATACATCCGTAACAGTAACTGCTTTGTTGTGCGGCAATCATTACACTCCGAGCAACTTACTGAATCGATTCAACAGCAATGCAACAACAAACACTACACTCTGCGTTATGCACAGCATCTTACTCTCGATGCTGCCACCGTAACACTGATAATGCGATGCGCTCTCACGAGAACGCGCGGACAAGTGTGCACACTGTACGACCTTGAACGGTCGCGTTCGTTCAAACAGGTTTCACGGGAAAGTACGGTCATTGCCGTATGCTATTACATTTGCGCTAGCCGTCTCAATAAGCCGGTTTTTTGCATGGGCAACAAATGTGCTTCCCGTAGAGTTCGTTAGTTAATCTTCTTTTCTTTACTATAGCATATAAAATACTTATATTCATTAAGCCGGTCTCGTGGTACAGGCATCGGCTCGTGTGACTTAACAACATGCCCGTTATGTGTTCAAGCCCGGACTGGACCGTGCCGCTATACGTAGGACTGACTATCCTGCTATGGGGAAATCAATTAGTCACTGAGAGTCAAGCCCCCAAGTGGTACAGGCAGGCCTTGACCGACAACGGTTGTTGCAGAAGAAGAAGATTCATTAAGCCTGTTATAAAACCATCACAAGTAACATAAGATATAAGAATTTTAAGCTCCTAACGTAACTAATTGTAGCCCTGAAAGGTATGTCGCTGGATTTTTCTAAATCCAAGTAAAATAATTCTTTTTTGCTTCAAAAATTTATATTTTTTGCCATTCTGTTATAGTGAAGGAAACGCCGAAAAGAGAGGATACTTGTTTCTATTTTCTTTTTTTACCAAGGAATATCTATAAGAAACTGACGCTCTAGCCGTAAAAAGTGAACAAAGCAGCATTTAATAGGTTGGCACCGAGGATGCACCAAAATATTTGTTTTTTCTTTATTCGCTTGTATCTTGTTTCTCACTTGGAAGTTCGATCGTTTTTGCCCAGATTCCTAAAGGTTTTCTAAAGACAGTTTTTGTTTCGTATAATAATCAAATTCAAATAAAGTGGCGGCCACCCAAAGTCAAACACCTCATATTATCACCTTTTTTATTTATGTGGCACCCTTAATGACCTTCAAAACTAGTTAATGGTCCTTTAATAACTGATTTTACATAATTTAAGAACCATATTGGTCAATATTGGCATGATACTTAGTCATTTAGCTATGAAATAAAAACTGTCCGATTTTAAGTGGACCACATACATTTTTTACCTTATATCACATTTATGAATGGTGTTTCGAGATTTTCAACGATATTGATCTGATTTTTTGAAGAGAAATAGCTGAAGAGTGTCTAAAAGGATGTTTGAAAAACGCAGTCTGGGTTTTTCCGATAAGTGGTCTAGGAAACTGTTCAGAGTACCGCAAAAGTCAGGTTAAAGGTGAATATAATAGGTGTCCGACTTTAGGTGGCCGCCACTTTAAATATCAACACGATCATACATAAAAACTCTTTCACATTTTAAATTTTAATCCACATAGCGATCCATAAGACATTTTCTCTCAAAGCTCAAAACAGCGCTTGTCGATTTCAATTAAATAAAGAAAATAATCATATTCAATTTAAAATCTACTATGCCACAGTTTCTTCATGAGAGCTTCTTCAAATCAAACGAAAAGTATCCCAAGCAAATTGAAATCAAAAGACAAAACAGCCTACTTACCATTCAAATACGGAATCGATGCTACACAAAAAGCCTCTTCATACCATGCTGCTAATGAGCATCAAAGGAACAACCCCGGCTAAATACTCTCCCCAAAAAGTGTCCACGATATTAAAAACATAGACCAAAACAGTTTGTTTTCGTCATGGTACATTGGCACAGTGTATAAATGGTAATTTTCTACTCTAACCACTCCCTCAGCGTGCTGTAACTTCCACCACTTACAGCTAACCAGACAAAAGCGGCCCAATTAATTTCTCCCATCAAAAAGCGCTCCTAATCAAGATCCATCCCACAACAGTAGTGAAGCCTACAACGGACTGAGTTTCAAAAAGATCCTCCGAAATGGTCTCTAGTCCCAAGCTTACTTCGATTGGTGACAGGGTATAATTTTTCCCACTTTTGTGTCCCTTTTTCTTTACTCAAAAGCTTCCAGGCTAGTCACTGCCGTTAGTTGAAAGCAAATCATTATGTCTTCATTTTACAGCACACAGCCCAACACGAATTATGCGCAGTGAAGGACCGAGTTTTTGTATTTGTGAGTTTTAAAATCATTATTGTCTTCCACTCGAGTGGATGCTTGCAAAATGAAATCTGCAGTCACTTGGGCTAGATTTTTTTTCATGAAAATGACAGAAAGTTTGCACCATAAACCGGTGCAAAGCAGTAATGGCTCTGCACTAATTGGCACGTGAAAAATAATACAATTATTCAGATTCATTATGAAAATGAGGGAAAATCTTTTGATGCTATGTAAATTTTCATTCACAAAATACTGTAGCAATAGCACCAAGGATGTTTTGTTCTTTTCCAGCTTTTTTGAAATACAAACACATATTTTCAAAGAACAATGTTCCTTTTCCATATCAATTTACTCTTGTTTCCTCAACGATGTAGCTTCTTGCTTAACGCTACACACAACACAAACTTTACCATGCCCACTCGAGGATGTTGATTTTGCTTTGTCAAATGCCGTTTAAATTAAAATTCATTATAATGGTTTGCTCTCCAGTTGACATAAAGTTCGGTCAATTTGTTCACAAATCAAAACACATCGGATAAAACACACTCTCCACCGAGAAGAAACGCAATGCTGCTCAACGGCAAATTAAGTTAATCAAAATAATACCAAAAATCAATCATCGTCATGTTTACCCCCGTCAAACTACGCAAATTTTTACTGCGACTCTCGGGAAATCGACAGGCCAGCCAGTTATCCAGAAGTATTGACACTCATAATAGACCTTTACTTGTTATCCATCCGCTATTTCATCCGTTTGAAAGCGAAATCGGTGGCCAAAGGTCGTCCCAACAAATTGTATTCAATTTCCTGCCGTGACAAACCAGGGAGCTGGGACGATCATCCAAGCTGGAAGGCCCTTTTCCGGTTTGCCATTCCGTTTACTTTATCTTTCTCAATATTTACTGCCCAAAGGCCCGAGTCAATGTGCAAATGGTGATGGAGAAAGAGAGAGAAAGAGTAAAATTTTAAAATCGCTGCTGCTGCTGCTGCTGCAACTGCGTCGCTGCAAATCGATCTCCATTTTTATCCCCGACTCTGTTTTGCGGTAGATAAGCAAAGCGTGTTATAGCGGAAGATCGAACGGAAATAATTGTTTCCTTATCTAAGCCTTAAAGGCCCTGCTTGAAGAGTTGTAATATTCCGGTGTCGATACGGAGGGAATTACTATTATTTTATTATCCTCGCGTCTGTTCAGCCTGGCGGTCTTGCACAAAGAGAGCGATCCCTTTCTCCTGACTTTCTTAACTAGCCTAACTCGCTTGTCTAGGCTCTCATTCCTTGACACTCATATTACACCTACACCTGTACTACTTACGCCTGCGCTAACCTAAAGCTCCCTACCTAAAGCTAAAGCTCTAAAGCTCTGACGCATGGTGTTTCCCATGTAGGTGGCGCTGATCACCACAGAGTAAAGGAGGGGAAAAATTGCAAAGATCATCCTGGTTGGCTTGCGATAAAAATTCATCCTCATTACCCTTCCCCGACAAGTTCGTATAGTTTGATTTGTCTTTGTTATTTCAACTGTTTCCCTTGCCATTGCGTCCAATTACGCCGTATCCAAGCCCAACTTTTCCTAACCGGTAAAGACAAAAACCCCACAAACTCTGTACCTTCTTTCCTTTCCGCCCTTTATAATGATGAAGCTTCACTAAGGATTTTCTTGCATTCGCGCAAGCTCGAGCTTGTTCCATCTGCAGCAAACGTCTTCACCAGAGTCGGTTTTCGATAAAAACAATATTGATGATTGATTTCTGAATTAAATTTCCATCTATTACTCTAGGTCCTGGAAGATCAGATGGTGCACAGTTTCAGCCATTTGCATAAAGAGGCTAAAGGGAAGCAACTTTTTAACTTTTCTTTGGCTGCTCTCGGTGATTGTGTCATTCGTTTTGTCGATCGGAAGGTAGTTGCGTCTTCATCCGACTTGCGGAATTGTGTTCTGAGTTAAATTGTTCTTTCACTTTAATGTTATTATTTCAAATGATTGCATGAGACTATTCCAATATTATTCTCATGATTAATTTTTAGTCATTTTCCAATTCGTCAGAAAACTAATAAGTGTTTATAACAAACTTAGGTAAACAATGTATTACAAACCGTGTGGCACGCACATTTTTGAATAATAAAATGATAATTTTCCTCAGCAAAACAAAGCATCCTCTTCTTATCCAGCCTCCAACCAAACATCTTCCCAAGCTACCTAAAACAAATGATTGATTTCAGGGTGGCTTTCGTATGTCTTCGACCACTACCTCTTCTAGCTCTTTTGCATCCTTCTTGCGCGCATGTCATCCACCAAGACACTCGTCCACACTCAGCTGCCGAATGTCCTTGTGCTGGCTGAATCTTGTATTGAGAAGCTCCACCTCAAATGATTGATCGAAAGAATTACATTTCGATCGATAGGTTGGAGTCTTTTTGCTCGAAGGGTTGTCAGATATCCCTCGTTTATTGCTTCTGTTTTATTATTTTCCCATTCAGGCAAGAAAGAGGCAAATTGAGTAAAGGTTGCCAACGGAGGCTGAATTTCATTTGTTAAATTGCATCATTTATAATATACTTGACTCGTCGCATCGAAAGAACCAGCTCTAGGGACGATCGATACGAGTGTGTCATGGAGGTGCACGAAGCTTGACATGGTGAGTGACTCCTTTTGCTCATATTGCACTGCTAACGAACTGGAGTACGCGAGTGTAAACAGGATGGTGTACTAACGTATCGAGTAGGTGAAACATGCACGATGAAGCAAATAAATCGTGTCGGATATGGAAAATTATCTCATCCACATGCTGTACATATAAATAAATTATGCATGCTAATGAATAAATAATAAAAGAACAAAACAAATTATTTATAAACTTTCAATTAAACCGATATGTGAAGAACTACAACAAAATGACATGAGCGTTTGCTTGGTTACTGACATATAACATTGATTCCAAGTGAAAAAATTATTTCGAATTAAAACAGCTACCGTTTTCATAGAACACAATCTATTTTCTCTCATACAGTACAGTCAAATTCCACTGTCAAATACACGAACTGTACCTGTCAAGTATTTCCTCCAACATTTTGCCTTTCAAAACACTAGCTTGAATAAATCCTCAAGAATTATGAGAACGCAAACCACCCCGTCAAGTTCATTCTCTGTAATCTGTATCAGAGCACCGTTTGCGCCGTATTTCTAACGTCTATGCGCCCCAGGCAGCGTCTGCTGTGTTTGATGTTGACGTTTGAGAAATTAAAACATATTTTGTAGATTTCCATAACATAATTAATCAACCCTCTCACAACCCTACTTTCGGTATCGAATCTGGAATCGTATAACCATGAAATACGAGCACTTTTGGGACCTCCAAAAACGATCCCATCACCTGACGCACAGGGCTTTTGGGTTGAAATTCGGTTTGCTGTGCTGGCAGGAGATCCACATCTGGCAGCACAGTTCTGTGGCACCGGTTTGCGGTAAGATGAATGTCACGTCATTTCATTGAAAATTTATAACCACTCATCTCACCTGCTCGTTTGTCTTTCATTTGAGTCGGGGACGGTGGCAGAATGGTTCTAGAGTCACAATTCGCTTCATAATTTCCCTCCCTTTCCTTCCCATTTAGTCTTCAGTTTGCAAACGACACCGGCAGTAATTGAGAGGAAAAGGATGAGGGATCCTTCAAATGATCATTACCAGTGAATAATATTTCCCAGTCCGAGTGGAGCTAGGATACGATGTTTGCTTATCTCGATGCGGACATTACCGTCTTTTTGACCAAAACAATAAAGGTTAACTATTGCGGATTGAAACTCCCTGCGGCAGGCACACCTGTTCATATAAATTAAGCAGACGAATGATGGTTGCAGCAATGATGAACCTTCTGTGCCTATCCTTTTGCTGCTGTGTCAGCGGTAACACTCTTAGCTGTGTCATAAACTTGTGACGTTTTGAAAATTGTCACTATCATCAACAGGAATACGGCGATAAGCCTAAGAGAGAAGTTTGAAAATAAGTTCATTATCAACCAATGTGTCTGTAATTGTTGAGAAGCTTTGTTCGTTAGTACCACATGTCAAATCAGGTTTGTTTTGCTGCAAAATTGTTCAAATATAATATACCTCAAAACAAAACAATTAGAAAAAGATTTGTCATTTTAATTCCTTTACCTTTAAATTAAGATTATTTTAAACTATTGCCCATAAATTAAGAAGCTGAGTAAAAAAAGTCCGTCTGATGTAATCTTTTCAAAAGTACTTACTTAATTACTTATCCGGCACTACAACCGCTTTGCGGTCTTGGCCTGCTTCAGGAGTGTCCGAAACCGCTCACGGTCTCGCGCCTTCGTCTGCCAGTCCGATATCCCGGCCTTAATGGCGCACACCTCCACGCCATCTTGCCACCTCAATTTGGGCCTACCACGCCTCCTCTGTCCTTGTGGACGGCCTAAAAAGACTTTACGGGCTGGGGCTGGGAAACAAAAGTACCGCTCTACAAATGCAAACGATCAAATTTTCATCGTCTCATCCTTCGCAGCATGTTACACGATTGATTTAATGATAGACATTCAGAGCCCGAGCTATTTGCTCAAAGTGCCAAATGGAATGCAATTAAATTTAATGACTCGGCTGTGTGCGTGTGTCGTGAATGACCGCAAGATTACATCGTCCGTTCCTATAGCTAGGTTCGGTTGGGATGCGTAATTGTATCAAAGGTTGGAATTAGGATTGATGAAATTTCAACGTAACCATTACGCATTTAGCTAATTTGTGTATGTCGAGGGGTGAACCGTTCCGTTAGATCTTTGGGCACAAATGGCAATTTATTATATGTTTTGTTTAATTGCAAGCGAATGTGGGCTGCATTGCAGTTGCTTTCGAATAAATTAATTGCTGAGAGTGATTTGATTATATCTTGAAACCTGAATAATATGGGAAATGTTTAAAACACATTTGAACATCAATATAAACCAGAAAAGTGTATCAATTATGCAAACTTTTTACAAGAAAGACTGTACGCATTTAACTACCTCTTCCACAAACGTCCGCATACCAGGAATCTTATGTCACAGGATAGGCATAGTTAAAATCTTATAACCAACCGGAAGCAGTCTTCTCCGCTTTAATCCAAACTTCCCCATTCAGGTTAAGGCCCCATCCCGTGCCATAATCCTATTGCATACAGGTCCTCCTTAAAATGACAAACATATAGCACTGTGCTCCAAACCAGTTCACTGTAGCCTTCAAGAGTATAATATAAGCGGAAGCGATAAAAAAGGATCAACCATTTAATTTGTTTCCCAAACCTCCCATATTAACCCTTTATTTGCCATACAAAAATCAGCATCCCTGCAGGTGGGGACGAACCCCGGCCTGAGAAGTGTTGAACACAGCAAACTACCAGCTGCAGGCACTTCTCATTGAAACCGCTACCTTGCACAGTGAAATAGAGGGATTTCATGCTGAAGCCGAAAAACAACTTTCAAAACCGACAACATTAAAGAGAAAAAAACATCCGATGTGAAACTCTCTGGAGTAGGACTGGTAATGAAGTTGATTATTATTGTACTTTTAGGAAGGGGATTTGTTTTTGTCCTCCTAGAGCAAAGTTTCGGAATAAAATTCGTCTGTGTTCATCGATGTGTGCGAAAAACATTAATCTTATCACTTGGCTATTTATCCACCAGCACGTACTGTTCCATGGATGAACCGATCGACAACTCGAACAGACTATCAGGCATTGCTCTGATAGCCCGGATCGCTGGAAGCATGTTGTTTTACGTGCTCAAATCCGAAACAACTTTCATCCGGTTTCACTGAAACCTATTCCCCCTTTTCGCAACCCGAAGTAACTCGAGCGTTGCCCGGCTAACTCTGCTAACAAATGAACCACCAAAGGCCAAAACCTTTTCTACGACTAAAGGCTGTTGATGAACAAGGGAAAGCGATTTTCGGCATCTTCAGGAGTGAAAGATGAAAGCTCCTGAAAGTGGACTTTTCAATGCAGTCAGTTTGGTTCATCTCCATCGGAACTTCCAAGGCTGAGTTTTTGCTCAATTCGTGTCTTCCTGTTCAAGAGCTACTGCAGAGCTGATGGCTCTATTTTCAGCACCTCAAAATCGTGTTTTCTATACTTTTCCTCGAAACAACACACACTTTATGGAGCGAAATACAAACACGCACACACACTAACGGAGTACGCTGGATGGAAAAGGGATTAGATATTGCAAAAACATGCCGCCTGACTTAAAACAACACTATGGCCGCTTATCCCGGTCGGTGTTTTCACTATTTCACCATGGATATCCATCAGACGGCCATTCCCATGAAGCTGTCCGGTTGTTTTGCTTTCCACACACTGTCGTCGGTTGTGTTTGGAAAGCTTTGCTGCTTTCGGGTAAAACGTTTGAGGCTGCCATTTCGTCGTAATCCTGGAATAGCCAATCAGATGGAAAATAAACGTCCAAAAAAGTAACACCTACAACGGGACTTCCCTATCCTTTTTGGGGAACAGCTGATCGATGAGGGAAGAAGCTGAAAGTTTCGACAGATGATCCGGTCCATCCTTTGTTTCGGGGCAAATTTCCATGAATAACGTTCGGTCCGGTAATGGTTGGCTTTTGTCCGCAGTTTGCTAGAATGTCTGTTAACTGGCCCATTCAATAGCCATTGTGGTGGTAAACTTTATCCAAAACCTCGTGTTTTGTGGGGGTTCGTTTGGGAGGAGTTTGGATATTGTTTTCCATGAGGTGGATTAAGATTTTATTAGCTGCTAGTAAGGCTTTGATGTGTGATGGTTGTACGAAGTATCGTGTCTACATCATTTACGCTCTTGTGTGCAATGTATAATGTTGATGGGATAAATTTATAAATTTATTCACTCCATAAACTGTCGATGATTATGACGTAAAGAGCGTTTTTGTCCTTCTATGTCCTGGTGTAATGTACTTGTCTTTAAACATTAACTTTCAAAACATTAGATCATGCTTCATCCTGTCACACAATATAATGCAGCTAGAGATGAAGTCATCCGGTACCTCGATGACCTAGTTCTTGTAGTGCAGGGCGTTTAATACATTCCCATAAGAAGGGAAGAATCAAAATTAAACTCATCAAAATCAAGAAATACAAAAATACAGACAATAATGCAAAGATAACTACAGAGAATTAAAGCAGAGTGAAGTAAACCATTCAAGACATTTTTAACTGGTCGTTCGTACTATTATGTTGCTGCTGTTTAGGATTTCCATCACAAATCAAAACTATTTTATACGCTGCGTCGTTGCAGTAAACTAAATCGTTGAAGCATTTTTAATTTAAAGTCTTTACTTATCTGGCTGTAACGCGCACTGCTTTTTCTATCAGTGAAAATCAATTGATGATTGAATACTGCATGACAGAAATTAAATAATACCTAAAATAATGTCCAATCACTCTGCGTTAATTCAAGCGACGTTTCAAAATCGAAAAACCTTTTTTGTACATCCACAATCGTTTGAAAAACCGTCACACTCCCTTAGCGATGCTTCCACTAAAGCTGTAAACACGAGTCAATTTACTACAAGCTGAAACTATTCCCATGCATTTTGAGCAATCAATTTACTCGACACCTAACTGCAGCTCGAACCGTTCGATCGCTGTGAAGTAAGCTCAGCTTAGTTCAGCTGTATTATTGCTCCCACGCCACCTCAAACAAGCGTAATCTTTCACTCGAAACAAGCGTAGCTGAGTGATGATTTCGCACTAAGAAACCGCCTTCTCTTGACCCAAATTCCTATAGACCGTCCCTCAATCGAAACTTCGAAGAAATTTTCTCACTCAATCTAACCCC
>KB666432.1:138411-172099 GCA_000349065.1 Anopheles quadriannulatus | reverse complement strand
CTAATCCACCACCTGATATTTTTAATCCACCTTGCCCCAAAGGCCCTAATCCACCACCTGATATCTTTAATTCACCTTGTGCTAAATCGATCATCGATTCATTTGACAGCTCTCGGCTGTGCTGTGTTTACATCGCGCGTTTGTTTACATCGGTCGTTTGCCCCAGCCAAAAGTATGCCGAACGCGCGATTCACCCACGAAACACACCCATTCCTACAATAATGTCGCTGTTTCACGCAAATGCTGGCCAGGCGGAGATTATACGCACCGTGCAGAAGGATCAGGAACACATCGAGTACGTCCGGGCGGCACTGAGCGAGGTGCTGCTGCTGCTCAGCCAGCGGCACTGGTTCCGGTACAATGCGCTGTGCAAGCTGGTGGCGGAGGTCCTCTACCACCATTACGCCATCCTGCACAATCTGCAGACGCTGGGCGAAGAGTACACCGGCATTATACAGGTGGACGCGAACTACGTGATGCTGCCGAACAAGGCCCTGCAGCTGCTCGCCATCCTGCTCGAGTACGGCGGGGAGCATGTGGTCGACCGGGTGCTGACCTACCTGCAGACCGAGATCGATCGGAGCGAGGAGCTGCTCGAGTCGGTCAAGACCGGCCTGCACAAGCTGATTGACACGCTGCGCGTGGTGGTCCCGTACGTGCGCGGCTTCCACACCAGCCTGTTCTACATCCACGGCGGAAAGTATCACATCTCGAAGCGCTTGACCGGCATAAACTATGTAAGCTTCTTTTTGCGGGATTTGGCAAGTTTGTTCTACCGTGTTTTAGCGCCCCCTTTAATTTGTCTCTTTCTTTTACCCGTAACACCCGGGCTGCAGGTGCTGATACGCAACTGGCTTAAGGAGGACCATTCCGTCTACGGATATAAGGTGCTGGGGTACGTGACACTCACCCAGCTCGTGCTAGCGCTTGCCGCCCGCTACCAGCAGTACCGGTCGCAACCGAGCCAGGCAAAGGTGGTCGCCCCGGTACGGTCAGCGGACAGGAACCGGACGGCATCGGGGACACCGCCCGGGCGCAGCTGTGCGCTCTGCATGGACACGGCGCAGGCCATCACCGTGACGCAGTGCGGCCACCTGTTCTGCTGGCAGTGCATACTGCACTGGCTCGATCAGCGCCAGGTGTGTCCGATCTGTCGCGAGTCGGTCAAGAAATCGCGCGTGGTTCGGTTGCAAAACTTTTCCGTGGACCCGGAACGCACCAGCTAGCCCTGTGCAACGATCGCTCAATGCAGGCTGAAGGGTTTTTTACGTTCCAAAGAAGCTACTGGTTAGGTAACATGCTTTATGGGGTAGGATACACTACAGGGAGAGCTTCGTGTGCAGCATTCTGCTCGTTTCGGACTGAATGTGCTTAAGCATGCGTTGAAATTTAGTCGATAGGCAAACACCCGTTATCGTTAAAAAAAGCATAATATTCAATATTCATCGCACTCTGTTCGGAACAGTTTGTGGGTTGGTTTGTTCTTTTTCGTTACCGTTTTTTATGGTTTAGTTTTAGTTTTGGGAAAGCTTGGCTCGGTTATTTACAAAGGAAATAAAAACGTATCATACAACAATACTCAGTGCAACATTGTGCATTGGAAAGGGGCGGAAGGGGAAGGGTGGCTGGGGGATGCGAATGGTGCGAACGTGCGTTACGGCTCTCGCCGCACCTCAGTAACAGGTCCTACAGCTCGGCCGCTAAGATATATGTTTTCCGTTTGTCTTTATTTTAGCATTCGTCGGCTTACCGGCTCGGGCAAAGTAAAATGGAAAGAAAAGTGGAAAGTTCTATATACACTTGTGCGCGTACTAATGCGCCTATCTACTCTTTTTTTTGAAGTCTGCTTCTTTCTTCTCACCCGCTACCAGACCCCTTTGGTCGGCAGTTTTAGATTTCGATTATAAAATTGGTTTCCGCTCCTCGACACGCGGTCTATCTAAATTCCCGTTCGTTTCGCTTGGTTTTGCTTAATCTTTGTCTCGGCGCTATCATACTTAGCTCAGGTCGGGCGCACCCGCGCATTTCCCGACAACAACACAACAACAAAAAACAATCCGACACCGCGTGCAGCATACTGTGCGCGTTTCTAGTTTCATTTACGGCTGCGCAGCAACGTAAGGTCACGCGCCCACGTTGCGTTTAGTTTGCTTCCTCTGGGAGGATCTATTCGCGCACACATACTCACACATACGCACACACTCACATTCGCGCACACGCACTATTTAGTTCAAACAGTCAGTCTCAACAACCGCGCCGTTGTTGTCTTGATGCTCATTAAATGTTCTCTCCCTTTAAAAAAAAAACTACAAAAAGGATTTTAAGGGTTCGTCGCCTGCTTCTTCAGGTTTTTCTTCTCTTCTTCTGCTCAAGGAACTCTGCGGGCGAGGGAAGGCCCGGCGGGCGGCGGACCGTTCACCGGACGCTCACGCCATTGATGGTGATGATGTTGCCGCGGCTGGTCGGTTCCGGCTCGTACACCTCCTCGTTCGTCCGCATCTCGTACGGCGCGTCGTAGAACTGTTCGCTCGGTATTTGGTCGTAGATGTTCTCGCTGCCGGTGCGCGAGCTGGCAGTGTTGTTGTTGCTACTGCTAAGATGGTTGTTGTTGTTGTGGTGCGTCAGCTGGCTCGGCGGGGGCGGATGGTGCCCCGCCCCGGACTGGTGGAACGTGTTGAACGTGACCAGCCCGCCGCCCCGGTTGGTGAGATCGAAGTTGTGCCGCCCGTTCTCCAGGCTCGAGTACGACATGACGGCCGCATTCTGGTCCTCCTTGTGTTCGGCCGCCTGCACGTTCTCGGTGTTCTTCACCGGGCGCGCCTTGTTGCGGTGCAGAAACAGCACGCCGATCAGGATGAGCAGGATGACGATGCTGGCGGCACCGATCGCGATCCCGGTGCCGAGACTGTTCGTCTCCTGCGCATCGTTTACGATCACTGGACAAGAAAGAAAGAGAGAGGGACAGAGTTAGACAAATCTCGTTTCATCAGTTTCGCACAAAAAAGTTGCACAAGAACAAAAACAAGCACTTACATTCACACCGTGGCTCCTCGCCACTCCATTTGCCATCGTCCATACATTTGCGCAGGTAGGGCCCGATTCGATTATAGTGCGGCACGCAGTGATACTCCGCCGAACCGCCGTACACGGTCGATTCGTTTACCACGATGACCCGTCCATTCTCGATGTCCGCCGGGCGGCCACAGTCGATCACTGCAACAGAAAAAAGCATGCGCGTGAAAAACACTCCACCACCTGGCAAGACCGCGCCCCGTGCACTACTTACGCTTGCACACCGGATTCCTGCCCGACCAGTGCCCGGTCGGCAGGCAGGTGCGCGTCCCGTTCCCGACCATGTACCGGCCCTTGCTGCAGCTGAACTCGGCCTGCACGCCCACCCGCCGGCTGCCGTAGCTGACCAGCAGCGCATCGGACACGTTCATCTCGTTGCACGTGATTTCAACGCACGCGGGCGTCTCGTGGCTCCAGGTGCCGTCCTCCAGGCAGAGCCGGCGCGACACACCGTCCAGCTTGAAGTTGCCGTCGCACTCGTACAGTGCTGCCGCACCGTAGTAGGTCGCGTTGGTGGCCAGCGTCACCTTGCCGTGCGTAACATTCTGTGGCATCTCGCAGTCAACGTCTGTTGGAAGGGGATGAGAGGATAATCAGTGAGAGCAGAGGCGGGACCCTAAGTGGGGGATCTAAATGGGGTCCTTAGATTCCTTAAAAGTCCCCAAAATGTAGCAATAGCAACAAATAGTACACTGTTCGCATTTTGTATGAAAATCTGTTTGCGAATACCAAATAAATGATTCTGTATTCGTTGAGGATTCATTCTTTTCTGTCCGTTTATATGGCAGTTATTGGATTATTTTAATGATATCTAAAGTTTTCCTGCAATCAAGCATAGGTATTTTGCATATTTTTAGGTTGTCCAACATCGTTGTTTCCGGTAGTGCAAATATTTCAAAACTATATTCAAATACTAGTATTTGGTGTAAGAAAATTTTCATTTATATAGAAGCCCTTCATAACCAATCCGCATGCGGTCATTTTTCTAAAGATAAGAGTCTTTTATATGGAAATGAATCAAACAATGAAATGAAAAAGTTTCGTTAGTAAAATTCCTGATCTAGTTGGTTCAGTTGCCCTGACCTTAACCAATTTGACCACTGCAACACCCAACTGACAATTGGTCAAGTACAGTGCTCTCCAACCTTTTTAGGTTCGTGGACCACTTGGCTTTGAAAATACATATGCTGTGGCCCACATCTATTGTAGGCATGGATGTTATAGACTTTTTTCAATGGTTTTAATCAAAATTATTTTTTTAAAATTTTGTAAAACTGCTGAAAATTGAATCTTCATTTTGGGAACACAAATGCACGAAATGTATCGTATTAGGGTTTTATTTTTTCGTGAACCACTTCTCTTAACGCCACACGTACCATAGGTTGGAGACCACTAATCTAGTACACATAAAAGGCATTTTTGGAAAACATAAAAAAAAAAATTTACCCATTTAGTTTTATATGTGTAAAAAAATTACACAATTACATAATTTGCAATGCATGTTTGAACTCAATATGGATATCAGCGATATCAAACTCATTTGACCCCGCGGGCCAAAATGTCACTGAAAATAGTAGCACGGGCTGCAGCCTAGTCTTTGCATGATATTATATGTTACAAAAATTAAATCGTTATCAGATCTTTTGATGTCATTTTGGGATGATAGTTACGTTACAAAATTTAAATCATTGGTGTAAAAAAAGTAAAAAAAAAATAGCTGTAGCATATTATTTTCAATTGATCATAGGCCTCTCATATTTGCAGCATTCGCATAGTTTTATGGCATCTAAAAAGATTCAGTACGCAAACATAATGTGCAAAAACTGGCCATGACTAAAGCGTTAGTTTCAATACAGAGCAGTAAATTTTGTAAAGTAAAGTTGATATCAGTGTCATTTTGATTATCAATATTTTTGAGCAGAATTTAAATAGCGAATTCTTACTTTTGATTCTGTCTAAAGACCATAAATTACAACAGGTCATTCAGTCCAGTTCAGATCTTCATTTTACAGAGGAGGGAAGGTGTCATACAAGTCCTTAATACCGGTTATTATCTTCCTGTCAATCTCCATAGAAATCTTCATTCATTAAGGCGACCAAAATCAGAGTCATAAGCCCACCTGTAGTTTATCTAATCACATTGGTCTTGGTAGGATGCCTGATGGAAAGCTTGAGATCTTTTGTAACATTCTATCAAAAATAACACGTGTTTGTGCTGACATCTGATTTCATTTGGTTTCTAAACGTATTGCAGAAATATAATGTTCTATCTTTAGTATATTTAGTAAAAATGGGTTCGACGTTTTCCAAAACAATATGCCAAAAAGTGTGAGAGCTTGCGTTTTGAATTCCTGTTGGCTGAGTGATTTTTTTATTTAGACTTTTTCTTATAAAATTGCTAAATTGTTCCCCAAGTGCCTTGATTGATGGGTAAACAAAAAAAGTAATGTTCGTAAACTACATACATATCAGTAAGTCATTCACAATTTTGTGGTTGCAACTAAATCGTGAGTTGTTGATTTTAAGAATTGTTCATCAAATATTTGTTGATAGCAAATTTAATCATCAGACAGGGCATAAATTATCATTGATTTTTTAAACATTTTACTGAAATTGTACGGAATTGAAAGCTCAGTTTCATCAAAATAACTATGTTTGATATTCCTTCTATGACTACAACAGTTTTTGCAATTCTTATATTTTTTATGTATACATGCATAGAGAGAAGGTAGATAAAAACGGACAAGGTTTTATGACGATGCATGGTCTGACAATTCATATATAAACCTGCGAAGTTGAAAATCTCTTCATATTTAAGGAGTGCGGAATTGGGTGACATGTGCTATAGAAGCAGAAATGCTTCTACAAATAAATTTAGGCTCAAGCGGTCACTGGCCAAACCAAAAGACCTCGCGGGCCACACTTGGCCCTCGGGCCATCAGTTTTACATCTCTGATGCACATGAAAAGTGAAAGCCACTGAACAAAGATTGTATAAACAATAGCCGACAATGATTTTCCATTACTTGCGTATTTGTAGACTTGTTGTCCTTGCAATCGAAACTATCGACGAAGTCCCAGGAGCTTTTTATCGTCATGAGATTTTTTTTTGCTTATATGGAAGAATGCGAAAGTATGTCAAGTTTTTCTATGTCTTCAAAAATTATCTCAAAAATTTGTAACAACTTTTGATTGCTATAAACGTTCACAACACATTCCACACACATACTTGTAAGAATGTATTACTTAAAGAAAAATTTAGTTTTCCGTTCATATGAGCAACAATAAAAAAAATATCAATCGCTTATAAAAGCGAACTAATATGAGGAGGTTTAGTTCAGGGCCCCCAGCGGCTGCTCAGTCCGCTTGCAGGAAAATCCGCCTTTGGGTGAGAGTTTGGAGATGTGAATAATTTAGAACGAAAACTTATCCATTCGTTCAGTTCGCCATCAAGGCTGTTGAACGCTCAAACGAACGGATGGACTAATGTATGATTAACAGTAGTATTGGGTTTCATGAATCTTTCGATGAGATTCATTCATATGAATCTTTAGTAATGAGTGATTCGAATCTAGAATCGAGTCTCTAAAGATTCATGAATCTCCAAGGATTAATGAATCATCACGGATCCATGTATCTCGAAAGATTCATAAATCCATTAGAATCCATATATCTCCAGGGATTCATGAATCTATCAAAATATTGAATTGGCTCGATTCCGCGTAACAACATGCTTGTTCAGTGAGTTCAAGCTATGAATTCATCGAGATCTATGTATCACTAGAGATTCGTCAATATTTCGAGATTCATGAATCTTTGAAGATCCTAGAATCTTTGGAGATCCTAGAATCTTTGGAGATTCATGAATCTTTGAAATCGAGATTCACAATAATTGAATCATTTCAAAGATTCATTCACAGTCATGAATCTGAAAAATATTTACCCAACACTAATTAACAGCATAAGAATGGTTTTGTAAACTACCCATACCAAATGAGAATGATAGGAAACGAATGAAGTTGACCGCTGCAAATATTGTGCAGAAGAACGAAAGATCTTCCGCATTGGTTCAGTTTTTTTACGAACGAACTGATTGACATTTTCATAGAAAGGAGTCAAACCTAGCAATAATGTAAAGCGCCCAAATTGGCCCTAGTACTTACAGACACACTCCGGTATTTCGCCACTCCACAGCCCGTTCTCCTCGCAGGTGATCAGCGCCTCGCCAACGATCTTGTAGCCGCGCTCGCACCGATACTTGGCAAGCGCACCGACCCGGAACGTCTGGGCACCGCTGACCGTCGCGTCCGACGTGCGGATCAGCGTGCGGCCGTACATGCGATCGTTGCCGGTGACGCTGACGAAGCTGTGCGGCGTCAGGGTCGGCTCGGTGCAGCGGATCTCCTCGCAGCGCGGTGCCGTCTCGCTCCACAGGCCGGTGTCGAGACAGAGGCGCCGGTTCACGCCGGCCAGCCGGTGCGAGTTGGCGCACGAGTAGACAACCTCCGACCCGAGGAACGTGGTGTTCTGCGTGTAGCGGTGCGACCCGAACGGAATAGGCGTGAGCGGGCCGCAGTCGACGTACTCGCAGTCGGGTGCATCGCCGCTCCACTGGCCCGACTCCAGGCAGGTGAGCGTATCCTCACCGCGCAGTATGTGCCCCGGATCGCAGTGGTACTGGATCGAAGAGTGGATGTTGTAGTCGTACCCGATCACGTACGAACCGGGCGGCACGTGGGGCGTCTCGCAGGTGATCACTGTGGGAAAAACGGAAGAGCTGTAGAGACGGGATGCAGAGAGGAGCGATGCTTCAGCAGCGAGCTACTTACGTTCACAGGCGGGCGCACTGCCGGACCACTTGCCATCCTTCGTGCAGTAGAGCTCCTGCGGCCCGACCAGCCAGTAGTCGTCGTCGCAGAAGTAGCGCACCACCGAACCGACGGTGGTGGAATCGTTCAGCAGCAGCATGTTGCCCCGGTCGGGACGGGCAGGCATGCCACAGTCCACGTACCGGCAGACCGGTATCTTGCCGGTCCAGTTGCCGCCCAGCCCGCACGACAGGACCGGCTCGCCGATCAGCACGAAGCCATAGTCGCAGGTGTACAGGGCGGTGGAACCGGCCCGCCGGCCCGACACCTTGATCCGGCCGCCCTGAATCGGCGGCGGTTCCGGACACCAGTCGATTAGACATTTGGGCTGCGTGCCGGACCAACCGCTCGCCTGGCACGTCCGATTCTCGTTACCGATCAGCGTGTAGTTCTCGTGACAGGTGTACGAGGCCTGCACGCCGAAGCTGGTGCGCTGCTCCGACAGTATGATGCCACCGTGCTCAATCTCCGGCAGCGGACCACAGTCGACGTCTGTGGGAAAACAAACAAAAAAGTGCGTTAAACAAAACCACCTACCTCCCCACAAGCGCTTCGACTCACATTTACAGGCCGGTGGAGTGCCGCTCCAGACACCGTTCTGCTGGCAGGTTCGCATCTCGACCCCGATCAGCGAATGGCCGACCGGGCACTGGTAGGTAATGTTCGCACCCACGGTATAGTTCCGCCCGATGATGGTCGTGTTGACCAGTGCTTCCGGCGAACCGCACGATAACGGATTGTGCTGGCAGATGTAGTTGAGGTAGTCGAGATTGCAGCCCACATCGTTCCACAGCCAGCTGCGACCGCCGTCTAGCACGACGCAGTTCTGCTCGCCGTTGTAGTTGTTCGGCTGATCCTTGCCCCAGGTTGGCTTCAGTACCGTGTCGCCTGTTGATTTGTGAAGCGAAGATGCCGTGAGATGAGCGTAGTGTAGCATGGATAACAAAACGAAGAAACAAGGGCTCGCTGTCGCTAGAACAACCTCCCCAGATGACAGAACAGCAGCTCTTCTGAGTTCTCTTGGCATCTCCTGGATACCGGAATGACTAAAGTTACTTCAAGTATAGGTAGAGAGGACCTCTTGATACTACCGTAGGTCTGCGTCATTGGACGTTGGCGCTAGAAAAAGATATCCAAGACTCAAATTTATCTGCAGACTATCGTATATTAACCAACTTCGATCTTGGCGGGCGGTTATGATATAAACAGCATTGGTCTGCGACTCTCCTAAGCAGCTGAAGTCTACTAAGGGATCGAGTAGACGACAAAGAATCTCCAATTGCAGTGTATCGAGAAAACTAATGAATTGATCGTGAAACCATCTACTGGCCTACAAACACAATTCAATCCACTTTTAGGAACGGAACACACTTTTGAAGTAGTCTCACGAAGTTCCATACAGTTGGTATCATAACTTGGGCGGTGCCGGAGTACAGTCGTCGACTCGCACGATTTAATTACATTTAATAACAACTGCGTGGTACTTATAAGTCTAAAAACCCTGTTTAGACCGACATTTCGTCTCATCACTTTTCGATACAAATTGGTTGATATGGCTTTTTTTCGCTTCAAATTCTTTTCGATTGTATAGGAAAGCATTTACAAAAGTAGCATTTACATTTATTTCGAAGCATTTACAAAAGTAGAATGTTTCCGATGGGTACGAAATTAGCACTTATGTTTCTAAGACATGGACCCTCTCCAAAATTGGAGGAACCTGTCTTGGTTAGGATCTGGAGGTAGATGAACAGAAGAATTGTTGGTTTTGTATGTGCAGAAGGACAATGGAGGACTCGCTACAAGAAAGAAAGAGAGGACTCCCTATACACAATACTAGTGATGGATAAATCACTAGTTACCACAAGACTAGCTGGCAAAAATCCAGAGTCGACTCGGATCCAAGTTTTATAATTTCGGAACCGTATTCGGAAGGTAAGTCTGCCCTGCATTATAGATCGGAATCGTCCGGAGTGATGCGGAGTTGTCCGAAGTCATCCTGAGTTGTTCGGCATCGTCATCGGGTGTCGTCCGGAGTCGTCCGGAGTCATCGGGAGTCGTCCGGAGTCGTCGGGAGTCTTTCAAAACCGTCTGGAGTCGGAGACATCCGGAGTCAGAGACTTCCGAAGTCGGCCGGAGTTGGATTTCAAAACATAGTCCTGTAGACGAAGTGCAAGCGCAAAGTGGGAGACAAAAAACATAAACGAAATGGAATGCTTGATAATAAGGCCAACTCCGGATGATTCTGACTCCGGATGATTCCGACTCCGGATGATTCCAACTCCGGATGATTCCGACTACGGATGATTACGACTCTGGGCGACTCTGACGACTCTGGACTACTCCAATTTTGAACGGAACTAGTGATTCCGATTTTCCAGGGGTCGGAATTGGACTTACAATAGTCGGAGTCACTATACAAGACAGCCATTAGAAAACAGTATATGGCAAGCCTAGACTGACTACCATTATTGCCCTAAACATGAAGAAGAGAAACTAACTGCTCATCTTCTCCTTGAGATCTGTAACTCTGAACAAAATCAAGTTAGCTGTAGCGTTCCAAGAGTTAAGCGGTGTTTAAACGGCATTAGCGTATAATGTATTTGAAAATGGAATGACAACGCCGAGCGGGAATAGTGCACGATACGAAAGGGAAGTACTAACATTTGAAATCTCCCCTCCCCCCCCAGTTTGTGATTGATAAATGCTTACAAACAGGTGTCCCTGTACCACATTCATCATCACCGCAATCAGCAGCAGTAAGAAAACGTTTGCCTATTGTTTCTTTTTAAGTTTTCGGTTCTCACCATTGTCCCGTACGCGCACTTGCGGGGATGCTGTTGAAAATGAAAGCACCATAAAATGGCCAATTATGACTGTATGCTGTGCCCTGCAGCAGGCCGTGAGAATGTTGGCCCTTCGGGTCGGATTTGCATCGGCCGCGTGCGTTGCCATTCGCAGCCGATAGATTTTCCCTCCCGTCATTCAGCGCTGACCGCTACGTTTGATAACCGATGACATCGCACGAACCGCTCCGTGCGATTGTACGATTGTGTGCAAATGATGATGCCACCGCCGGCCCGCTGTTAATTATCGACACTGACCCCCTACCGGCCGGTAGATTTTGCTTTGCGTTTGTTTTGCCAAGTTTGCAAAGCCTCGCGCTTACCGTTAACCCACTTCCAGGTGCGTGACGTAATGCCCGGCTCCTTTTGCGCCCCGATCCACACGAGCTGCGTCCGAAGGTCGGTCTTGCGCCGCTCCAGCTCCGAGATGATGTAGTCGGTGGTGACGCCACGGAAGTCGTGTATCAGATCGCCACCTGCCAGTGTGGAGGGTGAGAAAAGAGTGTGATTCGTAAGGACCAAATGTAAGGGGATTCGACCGAGCGTGCGGGACCTACCGTGCGATTTGCAGACAGCCCGCGCCTTGTCGAAGCTTTCGCCGCGCGTAATGTGGAACTCGTAGCACGTTTTCGCGAACGTCGTCAGCACGGTCTCCACGCTCAGGTTCGGCGAGGCGCACCGGTCCGACGAGAACTCGTCGTTGGAGAACACCTCTACCTCGCACAGGCTGAGGCTGCTCTCCACGCCGACCAGCTGCACCGTCACGTACTGGCCGATCAGGGGCCGGGCGCAGGTGAACGATTTGGTCGTGCCCTCGTCGACCGTGCCCGGGTACCAGGCACACAGCGGATTCCGCTGCAGATCGCTACTGCTGTTGCCGACACGGATCTCCAGATCCTGCAGCGGCTGGTGGCCGCAGCAGCCGCGCGTCGTAATCCGCACCACTCGCACCGCTTCCGGCGTGAGCAGATCTACCCGCCACCACGGGGACACCTCCTTCTGCGTTTCCGAGCACTCCTGCCCGTCCGGATTCTGGTTGCCCGGTTTGCCATCGTTCGCGTACCCGGCCGGTCCGGCCCGCGTCGCCGATGACTGGTTCACCGGCTTCCGGTACGCCACATTCGTACCTAAATGGGAGTAGCGAGGCTCAGGTGAGTCAGATGCTTGTGCGCGTTCGGACGAGAGCGTGCTAGTCAATTAGCGCCCTCCCCCGGTCAGTGGAATGTGCTAAATTGGAAAGTGGGTCCGTCGGTACCAGCTCACAAAAAGGGGCCCAACACTTACCACAAAATGGCAGCTCGCGGTCCCATCCTTTCACCGGGTCGCAGCGGATCGTCTCCGACCCGAACAGCTCATAGCCGGGATCGCAATCGTACCGGGCCGACTTGAGCCCTCCGCTGCCGTCGGTCGCCTTCTCCGTGTGAACCCGCGCATTCGCTGGCACTGCCGGGGGACCACACACTGGAAGAGAAAAGAGAGCAAACGACAGAATCGGTACGTTAATAAATTGGACAGTAACTTACAATATGCATACAACAAAAAAGAAATCAAATACGAGTGCAAAATATTCTGGGAAGACGATCATCTTTTTTAACGAGAGACATGGGATTGAAAAATGGCCGCTTTACGTACTATGATAGCATACTATAATCCCGACCAATGGTAATCTACTAAGTAATAATTTAAATCGTTTTTTTTTTTTGCCAAATAAAATAAAACCCTTCAAATTGGGCAACACCGCACACTAGAACCTAGAAAATTCGCAGAAGGCGTAATCGTCGTCATCAATAAGGAGAAGAATAAAAACACAATATAAAACATCCTCCCAGGAAGGTTCGTGTTTTGAAACGCATTGAAATCTCCTTTACCTATCCCCAAATGTGAGGTTGCGTAAGGCAGCGCTGAATGCTGGTTCATTGGCCTCCTCCCCCCTCCTTCCCCGCCGGGCCTGCATGCACATCCGATGAGCTCAGAGCGAATGTTGTACGGCCAGGTGAAAAGGTGACTTCAACGGTATGCCGGCGGCGAACCCTGCGAGCGCCGGTGGAAGATTCATTCAACTTTCCGCCGATCAGCGATGGTAACTAATGGGTGTGTGTGAGTGTGTGTTTTTTGTTAGTTCGGTCAAGCTGCACCAAACGAGTCGCCCACGGTTCGGCGTTGGTTATTTCACCTTTTTTCACGGGACCTGAAGGTGTTCAAAACAAATCTGAACAAAAAAAAAACAGAAATATCCATTCCTAAACCTTTTTGCTTTTTACTGTGCATTGGGATAGGCTGGTGTATCGGTCCAGTGGGGGTAGAAGGAAAGGTTAAAGGATTAAAATGTATCACATAAGCTCTTTCCTAACCTTTTTACCAAAATACCAACCTTCAGTTGTTTCTTTGAGATTGTATATCACCCCACCCCCCTCCCCCCATTTGACACATTTACGTTTCTCGGAAGGATGAAATAATCAAACCTTTTTTGGGGTTTTAAATAACGAAAAAAAAAAAACCAAGGAATTAAACATATTTCTCGTGACCAACTGGGTCAATAAACTGCTTCCCTTTATCTACATCAACCATAGGCAGACTTAGCGACCAAACAAGCGCAAAATCAGGCCACCTCGGTGGGTATGGCACATGCACAGTACTAACTTTCGCTTACTAGCTACGTGACACCAGAATAGGTTCCAAATTTGGTCTGCGCGGTAATTATAAAGCGTTTTTGTCGAACGTTTTCGACCACTAACCTTCTCCAACGAAAAACAATGGTTGCACACTTTCACTTTATGAGCGAGCGTGCATAAATAATTAATCGAATTTAATTTGCGTGCACTCACCCACACACACACACACACCCGCACATACAAACGCAACCAACTCGTGCAACCATCCGGTTCAAATTCTTCGCCGTTTGCTTGATTGCAACAAGTTTATTGTTATGCAGGTCTGAGCGCTTATGTGGGTCTGTGCTTACGTTCCTTGTGTTGCCCTTGTTGTTCCTTCATTTTCCGTACCGCACACCTGGCCCCCACGAAGGGTAGCCGCCGAGCAGGACCGCCCTGAGAGCGGGGCAATAAAATCAATAGTACCCAATTCAACAATCCCATCCGGAACGACGAACGTAACCTCGCTAGGGCTCTGGTTGTCGGCGCGGGAGGGAAACAGAGACTCCAACAGGGCTGCTTGTGTATGTCTGTATGTGTGTGTGTGATCGTTCGTTGGGAGCGCAACTTCGCAAGTGAAACCGAAAGTCGCCGCCGCTTGCAGCTCGGACGTCATCTCCCGCATGCCGCATGCTTCCGCCGCCAGCAAAGCTTTCTCGCGCGCAGCCTCCGCGATGGGTGGCAATATAAAAAAAAAAACGCAGGGCCCGCACCGCAAACGGCCCGTGAGGATGTAGAGCGTGTCGGCGCGGTAGGAAGGGCGGGCGTTACGTGTGTTACGTGCTTTCCCATATGCCGGTCCTTCCGCTCCCGCGGCGCAGCGAGAAATGGAAATCGATTTCTTCATTTGCATCGAATATAATCGGGCGAACCCGAGGGGCGGGACGTGCAGCGTGCGATAACACGGGGCACATAGCATGTGGCGTGATAAACGCTTCGTCGCGAAAGGGAGAGGAGGGGATTGGGAATGTGGTTGCGAACGCAGCATTGCAATTTTGTTGTTGCCGGCGGCTTCGGCCATGAAAAACAGATTTTCCAAACACGCCAAGTTTCGTTTTCGTGCGCGAGAGCATGTGTGAAGATGACGCTCGCAAACATTCGACGAGGAAATGTAAAAGAAAAAGAGAGAGAGAGAGAGAGAGAAAAGAAGGGGGAGAGAGAGAGAAAGAAAGAGAGAAAGAGAGCTACCCTTCAGCTGTAATAAATCATTTTCCTTTTCAACGTGGGTTTTGTTTTCTTGTTTCCTTTCGAGGCCTCGATCGGTACAGACAGAGCCACATCCAAATTGGAATGGAAAATGGTTTTGCCAGACGATGATGAGCCGCCATCGTATATATCGTATACGTATATATCGTTTCCGCGTACCCTTTTGTTTGTGCGGGGGTCTATCTTCAACGATTATGGGGAGTCTGTTCTCCCGATCGTGCATGGGAGAATGCATCTTTTTAAGTGCAGCGGTAATAGGTATTATTATTATCAGGCGTACATCAGCCACCCACAGGAAGGTGTTGTGTGTTTCAAAGGGATTTTGAACCACAACCGCTACTTTGGTTTGAAATTTACGCGTCCCGATTCGATCGTTACATTGTTGCGAGAGCAACACATTGCCATTAAATTGGACTCTTAACGCACACCACTTCCAGCTACTCACGTAGCCCCATCGTAACGTAATCAGTCTCTCACGCCGCAGGTCGTGAGTTCGGAACTAGTTTAGTGGCAGGAATGACCCTGATTCCGTATTTTAAGTTAAGAAAATAAAATCAAATCCCGAAAAGGAACAACATGTTTGCATCGGATGATGGGTTTGTGGTTTGTGCGAAATATTAAAAAAGTAACCACGAATAAAGAGTTACTAATAATGCTGTCGGTCGGGCCAGTGTGTGGAATGGAATTAATCAGTTGATGCTAATTATGTGTTCACGACCATCTTTACCAGGCACACACACACGCACAGTAGCAGCACAGACCTTGAGTTGTTTGTAACTAGCAACACCACACTTAAGAGGCTTGTTGCCGTGTGCGTGCCTTGGCTATTGAACCATCCATCTAAGACGCTTCAATCATAAATTAAAAAATAAATGTGTGAGCCAGCAGCAGCATCATCCACCGAAAAAAGAACCCTTTCACACACAGATTCACACACACACACACACACACACACACACACGTATCAAGCTACTGTCAGAGATGCGTGTGGATAGATTTTCGGAGGGAAACACACATGCTAATCACTTTTTGATTAGACCGACCCCGACACGAGGTGGCCTTTTGCTTCTTTTCTCTCGTGTGTCGCGCACACATTGCGTTGACCTTTCGCGTACACACACACAATGTACACTGTGATACGCATCAGTTGCATCACCATCACGGTCGCCTCGCCGCTTGTTTTCCCACCCCCGCCTGCAGGTGGAAAAATGCAAAAATCCGTAAACCGCAAGAAAAATAATGAGATGCTAACCGGGTAGGTAGGAATGGCAATGGGTGGTAGTTAGTGTTGCCTGGCGGTTTTTTTTCTGTTTTGTTTGTCCTCTCCTTTGCATTTCGTCGGGCGCGTTTCCATCCGATCCCGAGTGACGAGTGACATTTTGCTGTGGCAACCCTCGTTGTCAACATTTTCACCACCACGCTTTTGTTTTTGTGCAGCCCGGCGTGTTGCATTCGCGCGTTGTTTGGCGGCCATGGTGGCCTCCATGCGTGCGCGCCGAGTGTTGCGCACACACATTTTGGCCCGGAACACGGATTTCGATTGGGCTGTCGAAAGGGAGCTTGGGAGGATTCTTTTGAAAGCTCTTCTCTTCAATTAATTAGCTGACCGCTGTGCAGTGGTCCGATTCTGGCACGAGCAAACAAAACAAAAAAAAAAAAACCCCACCGTGCCATGAACGAGAATAGCGCGCCGAATAAATTACACGGAATAAGGTTGCCAACGCAAAAAAAGTAAAATAAATAAATAATAAAAAGAAGCAAAACCCAGCCCATAAGGCACGCACAAGGTAAATTGCGCAGAATCATGCCGGGCATCAGTTTTGCGCCACTCTAAAAGAGAAACGCACCCATCAATAAGCGGGTCGAACGCGCGGTCCGCGCGCGACATCATTCCTTTGGCGACATGTCATCACATTCTCGCCCGTTTTTTTTCACACGCACACACACACACACACACCGAAAAACCTCTGCTCGGGGAGAAAACTCCTGCTGGAGAAATTGGATGCACCGCAGCGAAGGGAGGGACAGAAACCGTTAGATTTTAACGCCCCCTCCCAATCGGGTGCTTTCTTGAGGCCTTTGTGGCTCTCGTCTTGCTTCTTCTTCTTCTTTTTCTTGTATCCCACCACAGCGTCCGGCAGACAATGCGCAAGCGGGGCGTGGGTGTGGACGTCCCTCGAATGTATAATTTCGACCGTCGTTTGACCCCGTTCTTCGTGCTCCTGGAGATTCCTTGTGGCCCCACGGTGGCCTGGCTGCAGGTGACTGCCTGTTCCCAACGCCGCTCCTCCAGCTCCTCGGGCTGGCGTATTTAATAATGGGGTCTCGGCATTCCTCCCTCCACGGTGTGTGCACTGTGCATGCAAATTGGAGGGTCGGCAATCTGTCAATTGTTAGGAAAGCGAACGCTCTTCTTCCTCTTCTGCCTGTGGCCCTCCAGGTTGGAATGGAAGTAGCCGGTACGCTACCGAAAATGCCCCTTTACCGATCTGGCTGCCGGTATTTGGTATAATGAAGCAATATCGTCCATTCGAAGCAGGCTCCATCATCAAAAAAAGCTCGATTGCGTGCTGGGGAGGTTACCGGCCTTTCGAGAGACGTTCGTTCGTGTGCTTTTTTTTTTCGTTACGATGGCTTAAGATTTTAATCATCGATTCGATTGGACGTATTCGACAAGATCAGCGTCACGAAAAGAAGATAGTCATCAGCTAAGTCATCAGCGCAGCGACAGCGAAGGACAATACTGGAGCGTGATGTGCAAGTGCAAGTCAAGGCTTCATCTTTGGAACGCTCGTAAAACGAAAAAAAAGAGCGCTTTGCTTTTTCGATTTTTATAAGACTTTGCTCAATTTTCTTACTCAGATTTGTGTTAGAAATACAATATAAAACACACTTCACATAACCACAACAAGCTACGTACAAGTAATGCCGCCCGAACCGGGTGAAAGCACACGGGTGTTTCTAATGGTTTTGCTGCAGAAACGAAACAAAAAAAAACCCAAAACCCTTCGCTTTCGATTGCGCAACGCAAACCCACGGACCCTCTCGTGGCATGTTTCTTTCTCCGTTTTGTTGTTGTTGTTGTTGTTGCTATTGCGTTTGCTCGATCGTCATCATAACGAGTGCGCATCACGAGTTGCAACAATTCGATTATCAATTGCCCTACATAACATTGGCCGGTTCTCACCTGCACCACCTGTGTCAGTGACGGAGTACACGATTTGCAAAAATAGACACGTCAGACACTCACAAAAAAGCTTCAACGTACCTTTCTCTCTAAAATGTACACCTATATGTGTGTATGTGTGTGTGTGTTTGCACTTGTGTAATTCCGATGTAAAGACGCGGGTTTCAATTGAAGCGTGCTAATACGTATGATGAATACGAAGGTGCGAAAATTATTTGAGACGCATAAAAAATGGGGCAGCAAAAAAAAAAACGTCAGCAACCCAAATGGAACAAGATTTTATAATTACGGCGGCAGCGGCCCGAAACCGATAATCAGCACGCGTAATCGAAATCGAAAGCAGCCTGAGACGTTGGCAGCGAGCAGCTCCACGGGCCGGGAACACGATGCAGGAAATGAGCGTCCTGTGCAGTGCAGCCGTGCGGTTAGCTAATTTCAACCAGACCAGTGAAACGAACGCACAGCGGAATGTGTCCCGGATTTTAGCGGATCTTCTTAATGCTACCAATTTGCGAACCCCCTTTCCGGCACAACAATTGCGCAAAAAACCAAACTTCACCACCTTTGAACCTGCCTACTGAGGTGAAATATGAAAGACTTCAATGCGCTGGCAAAGCGACGAACTTTTTGGTTTCCTCACTCGCATCGAAGTCGTTCGTTGACTTGGGGTGTTTTTTTTTTTGTTTGTTTGGGTCTCATGGGTTCTTTCCTGTTCCTGTAACCGAAAGGGGTTACATTTAAAGATCCACACACATGCACATACCCATACATGCACGTTGCATTTAAGCGAAAGTAACCCACCCTGAACGAAAAACGTGTTTCACACGGCAAACTGTACCAAATGCATGTACACCTTTGGAGAGTGGCAGCAGGGAGTGCTCCCCTTCACAGCAGCTGCACTTCTCTCAGCGGACGGGACGGGATGGACGGGCAGAGATGCTTGAGAATTTTGCGTAACGTCCGGAAGAGCGTGCGTTTCAGTTGCGGGGAACTGTTTTCGCATATTATTAATAAGTGAACGAGGAAAAGCAGCCGTTTTTTGGTGTGGTTTCAATTTTCCTGTTTCGCACAATTTAACTCTTCCCAATGAGGCAGTGATAGAGGGGCTGGAGGGAAGGGGTTTCACATACTATTACTAAGGGAATCAGTTTTCTATTATTATGAGCGTGTGCTGAGGGCACTGTGAAAAATGTGACTAAGCATAGGTCGGCTCCCGATTCCCCGGCCCCAACACGGTATACAATTAATGGATGCCTTCACACGTACTTTTGCTTACGGAGTGTATACCGTACTTGGATGCTGGTGTGTGAGTGTTTTTTTTTACTTTTTTGATGGTGAAAACAATAATTAAACGCTGCCGATTTCAATGCCCCGATAAAGCGTTGATTGGTATGCATTGAGAGAGGGCAGGAGAGATGAAAAACGTTCACCCCTGCGGCACATCCACTCCCTCCTCTTCCCTATGTGCTTGTCTATCTTTACCTCTGTTTCGTACTTCTAATGCTTCTCCAAAAAAACTTGCTCCGAAGAGCCGAAAGCCGAACCCACGAAAAAGAAGAAAAAAAAGCGCAGCTGTGAAAGTGAAAGTTGTTGCTGCACGCTTTCCGTTGCTCCCTGTTGCTGTTGCTGTTCTCCTCGCACCCGGGGGGAGGGTTGGGTATCTCGCACGGGGTTTTATGTGCCACAGCAATGAGCACTAGCGAGGGCTATGCAGCAGGCGCCATTTTACTGTACTGCGTTGTGCAAAATTGTGCAACGTGAATCCAATTTCAATGCTTCGAATCGCACCGAACCTCAAATTACATAAAGAAAAGCAGTCGCCAAACCGTTGTCATGCTTTTCGCTCACTCTCTCTTACTCTGTTCGACTGTTTGCTGTTTACCGTCCGCCCTCCTGCGAGAGGATCTGAAAACCGACACCAAGCTGCAAGGTTTGGTTTTGCGGTGTTTTTGTGTTGTGTGTTTGCGTGTGATCGCTCGTGTCCAACCTCTCCAACTAATACCGACTTGCTCATCAATTGGCAAAACTTGTGGAGTTTTGCCACCAGGCACTACCACATTACTGCAGGCGATAATGCTGCTGCTGGCCAATTAGTAGCAGCCAGCGTGAAGGCAGTGCTTGGATGAAAATTGCCCCAAAGCGGGGTTGCAAACTCAAACCAGAACGGATGGTGGATGTAAATGAAGTTTAAAGACGGTTAGCGATCGGTCACGTTGTGACAGGTACGGGTGGCCGCCAGTGGTTGCAATTTAATTGAAAAAACCCCGAATCGAACCAATGCAGTACTCACAATTCAATGAAACGTGTGTTGTGTCATGGTTTCTTCTCGGGCGGTTCGTCGCTTTCGCGTCTGAAGTCTTTCGTTTGCAAACGTTTCGCATACGGTGCAAGGCGGTCGCGAACAGACAGTCTGAATGGCACTTGGCACACATACAGAGCAAATATGTAATGCTCCGTTATTCTCAAACAACATTAATCAGTAACAATAAACAATAAAAAATGCTGTAGGAGAATAACACGATTTAACATTCAACTCATTGGCCGCGAATTCTGAAAGTCTATAAATATTTACTGCCATGATTAATTCCATCCCCCGTCACACTGGATTTAAAATTACAGCCGGGGGTTTATTGTTGCTGCTGCTTGCTTTAAACCATCTTCAAAAGAACAACAAAACTCTTTCATATCCTTTAAGCTTCAGTCGAAGGTGCTTTGCTTTGCGATTCTTTTGCCTTCTTCCGCCACGCTTGATGGGTTCGCCGAAGTGCCGGCAGTAGACTTGTTCTCTCTCCCTCTCCACGGTTTGGTAATTTCTAGACGCAGTGTGTACGCATGTGTTTGTGTGTGGTGTGTTACCACTAAGAGTAGCACAAAAAACGAGAACACCTTTTCCTGCGATCGGTGAGTATCGAATTTGATTTGCCATTTAGTCCGGTTGGTGGTTGTTGGTACTCCACTTAGCGATAGCGACACACTTGGTGTGGTAGTAGTAAAGGCACAGGCCTAGTAAATCGTGCTTGCTCAGTAGTAGGGGAAGGTAGGTTTCGGTGTGTTTGTGTGACCAGGTGTTTGAATGGCCAGAGCAGCAGCAGAATTGGTGTACACGCGTATATCTCCGCTGTGGGGTACGTGGTTTATTTATTCATCCATTCTTCGCAGCCTAGCGTTTTCTGCTTCGTTTTCTTTCCGCTCGGACGATACGCACACAACCACCCACGGGTACTTAATAGAGAAAACCGCCAACCCAACACTGTTGGCAGCTCTGACGACGGTGAAACAGGTTTCCCGCTTGTGAGGCACAAAACAAAAAAAAAAAAACAGCGTGACAATTCAGGTTGTGAAACGGGGAGAAGGGAAGAGATCTTGAGGAATAAAACACACAGATCCTATATACAAACAACACTTTGATCCATCAAGCCTCCCTCTCTTTCCGTCTCCTATTAATCGCAATCGCACACAGCTAAAGAAATCCATTCTTGGGGATTTAGAGTTGATTTTTTACATATCTCTCTCTCTCTCTCTCTCTCTCTGGCAACCCTTGCGCGCAAAGCAAATGGATATTCCTCTCTCTACTCTAGATGCTTCAAATGTCACCCCTTAGAGACATACGGGGCGTCGATTTCCTTGACACTTAAGCGCACACAGAGGAGAGATACCACCCCCCCCCCCCCCGGACAGGAGAAATACAACCAGATCTCTTTTTATGTAGATTTTGGGCAGCAGAGTGTCTTTACCCCACACACACTAGTGTACAGTACTACTGGCTCTGTTGCTGTGTGCTTGTAAACACCCCTTCACCTGCTGAGCTAAGCTGCGCGCGCACTTGAGAATTGAACCAACGCGCAAACCATTGAAACGGAGGCACCGTGCGTGCTTGACCATCGCCTAGCGATTGGGAACGGGGTGTTAGCAGCGGCACTTAAACCGTGCGCCAGAATCAGAGCGTGTAGGCAGAATCCAACTGACTTCGATCGGTTTCGATCGATCGGGCGGGGTTCGGTGGCGGGCAAAACTAGTTTTAATTCATCCCAAACTGTTGCAAGACCGTCACCAGACCGACCTATGCGACGGTATGGGTGTAGCTTCTAAGGATTCCGGTGTGCTACACGGCGGAGTAGGACCCTGATTCTCGCTTCCCCAGTCGCGCTTCTCGTTTCTTTGCTCCGGCTCGAAATTATTACCCTCAATACCGATCACCTCGGCGCGCCAACCACACCACAGGACGGGGTCGTATTGGCGAACTGTGGCTGTGCACCATGCGAAAGGGTTGTACCTGTTTCGCGCTATAAAAGGTGCGGTCCGGGAGTGAGTGTGGACGCAGGTTTTTTTTTGCATTAATTTATTTTTTCGCCTGCGTGCTTGTAGCCACTAGAACAGAACAGAACTGATCCTCACGCTACCAGTAGTATCAGTAGGTGAAGGGAAGAGGGGGTGGATTGGTTTAATTTGCTACCACTTACCGCTTCGCTGGCCGCTGCTGCGGCGATGAAAGGAAGCAGAAAGAAGTGGTCGTACTTGAACGGCGACGGCCGTTACGGTAGAACTCCGTTCGCCATTACTTTGTTCCAGCCAATAACCCCGCACACCCTTGTAGTGCGAAAGGACATTGAAGCGGGAGCATGGTTCGCTCAGGAAGGATATCTTGGTTTGATTTTGAAAGGCACTTTTGGATCGTCGAGACGCGCACGTAAATCTAGGGCTCGTCGAGGTGTGAAGTCACGACACACTCGAAAAAACGATGGAATCGTGCCACATAAATCAATCTCCCATCTCGAATTGCGAGAGCAAACAGATTGGTTGATCTAGGGGGGGGGGGGGGACAAAACTTTCCCTTCGTTAATCTGCTGAATCTTCTGGGCAGGCGAATTGCCGCCAGTGGTGTAATTCTGACACTAATAACAATGTAGGCCAACCGAAAGGAACGCCAATCTGACACGAAGATGTTATTTGCCTATAACGGAGACATGTTGGACGGAGAACGAGTTTTTAGGTTCTAGCAACTCATGCAAGGTTTCCACCGTTGCAGTCAGCAACCTATTTACAACAATTAAAACGACGAAGCGCATTTTCCAGTGTCTTTAATGCTCCAACGAGCAGAAAGCAGTAAAATGAGAATGAAGCTAAATTGTACCAGTGAGAACAACTATGTTTCCCTTAGGATCTAGCAAACGCCACAGTTCGCCCCGAAACAATGGCGCCCTGGGACAAACGACAGTCCGCGTGGAATGGCCACACCGGCGGAGACGAAAAGCCCGTGGACAGCGGACACCATGGACTGCTCTGCTGCCCGGAGAGAGCGAGAGAGAGAGTACCTTCGTCGTACCCATTAACAGATCGTTGCCCTTGATTTGAAATTCCGGACACTGTTAAGATGTGGCCGGGTAACGATGCAATAAAAAAACACACAAATTCTACCGACTTGTCCGTTTCCCACTACCGCCGTGGAACGGGCAGGAGATTTTCCAACTATTTCTTTTGTTGTTTTCCAACCGTGGGTTGGGTCAGAACGTTTTAGTGCCGCTTCCGGCTTGCTACTCGAAATTAACCTCATTTTCCTCCCCTCATGTCCGAAAGCGAAGAAAGGGGGAACAATAACTGAAAAACAATAAACCCATCAAATGTTAGGGAAAAGGAAAAATTAACCCCACAGCAAAAAATGCTCCAAAAATTGATGTCTTACTGTTGCTGCGGTCGTTGGCGCCTTCCAACCTACGTAGGTGACGCGACTGCATTGTTGATGTGTGTTTTGGAATGCAGGGACATTCATTCCCATGGCAATTCCTCCCCGGGGGCAGCCGAGAATGGGATCAGATAGAAAATTGAAATACCACGCTGTACACGCTGGTTTGCACGCGGGAAAACTGACTCCCGGGAAACCCCCGCTCGGCTGTGTGACGCTTCGGACCAAAGGCTCCGGATGACGGATGGCCCAAGCTGTGCTGCAATGTGTGAGGCTTTTAATTATCGCACATCCACAGCTAAACCGCCTGCGGCTTATCTCTGCCACCGGCCACAGCGCTGCCACAAAGTAAGCGTTCGGCTGGCACGCGGGTTTAAGGGCGCGTTTCCCAAGCCTTTTTTCCCACTGACCATTGTATGGCTGACGAGCCCACGGAGCAGAGCGAACATTCCCAAAGCCCTTGAGCCGTACGTTCCTCAAGCCGCTCGGTAGTATGGCCCGATGGAAAGGGGCAAGGTATCGCTATCACAAGTACGCGGTCTGCGCGCGCTAGAAAAACGAGGACAACTGTTCGTCATTCCATCAAATTACCACGCGGCCCGTCGTACGTGGGATTTCGTGCGGCTTGGAAGGGAGCAAAAAAAAGGGAAAGATTTCTCCCGGCAACCACACAGCCCAGAAGAAACGGAGAAAGAAGTAAAAAAAACTGTCCATCCACGGTTGGCGTTCGTACCAGACAAAACGACCAATCGGGCGTACCGGACAGGCTGGTCGCAGTTGTGACTTAGCAATTACAGGGCCCGGTGTGTACACGCTCCAACTGTGCCCCCACCGTTCGGCCCCAAACACCATCCCGAAACATCTAGGCCGGGGGTCAGATCGGTTCTCGTGAAGATGTGCTTCGTAGCTTGGTAGGCTGCAGAAGCCTCTTCTTTGCTGTTGTTGCTTTCCTTCTTCACTCTCCTTTTCCTACTTTATCCATCTTTCATTTGCTGGTGCGTTTTCTAGGTCACACTGGGGGCATCTTGGTCGTTTGTCGATTACGGGCGCGCTACGGTGAGAACGTTCCGCGTGTTGCAGGCAATGGGTCTGTTGTTGTTGTTGTTGTTGTTTTTTTCGGCCTGCCGAAGCGGGGAGCCTTCTTTTCGAGTTTCGGTCTTTTGCCGCCCGGTGTGGGAGTGCTGACGCTAATTAACCGATGCAATTCTTCCGAGTGTGGCGATGCCGACCTTCGCCACACTTTGTCGATGATGGTGAACAATTTCCGGCGGCAACTTTTACAAAGCAAAACCAACAACAAAAAACGGTCCCATTTTACGCCAACAAGCATCAGATTCGATTGTGCCGAATGCGGAAATAAGAACGCCCTCTCTTTGCGGGCAGGGCCAGGGCTAATGGATGGTGGGGTTTCGGTATTGCAGGCAAAAAGTAAACGGTTGAGGAGCTCCATTTAAGAGAACGGCACATCCTAAATGCGTCCAATATCCACCGATCAAACATCGCTTCTGTTGGAAACTGTTTTGACAGGTGCGTTCGTGTGTGTGTTTGAGCGAACTGTTTGAGTGCGTTTGAGACGACTGCTGCCGTGGTGCGGCAAAAATGGAAACGCATTCGGTGGTTCCACCTGGCCAGCTTTTGGTTCGTACTTTGTCTGACCTTTTGCGATGCCAGCCAAGGTGCGCTTCCGTTGAACACTATCCTCCAGCCACATTCTCGAATGTCACATTTGATGCACTTTTTGCTGTGCACTTGGGTCGCAGCTACCGAAAAGACGATTGAAAAAATCTCCCCCAATTGAAGCTGTTTACAACAGCAACAGCAAAAACGTAGAACGTCGTGCGTTGTGCCAATGCCACAATGTTTTTTTTAGTACGTGTAGCACGATGGGTGACGCGGGTTTTTCGTTTGCCCAACGACAACGGCCCCAATCTTGGTCACGCTGGACCCCAAAACCTGTCTGAGTGGGTGGCTGGACGTGAATCAAAACCGTGGACAGTGAAACAGAAGAGAAGAATAAGCAACAAAAAATGCAAGATACATCCGTTATTCATGTTTTGTTTGTAATCTACACAACCACACCGAAAGACAGAGAGAGAGAGAGGAGAGAGAGAGAGAGAGAGAGAGAGATAGAAAGAGAGGAAGAAAAAAAGGAGAAGGAGATACAACTACTAAGATCTAGTGATCTGACTAATTGCTACGGTGTGCGGTGGGTCCAACGGTGAGCGGACCAGGCTTAGACCTCCACAACGACATCACTGTCACGGCACGACGAGTGGTAGGGGCTTTTCGTGATATCATTACCATCGGTTGTATGGCTGCAGGGCTTACGAGTCTTAAGGTTGCAACCCAATCGCCCCCTTCCCCTAAAATGTTCTTTTTTTTCAGACGATAGACACTCGAAGAACCTCTAGTTTTAGTCGAGATGCACGGGAAGGTGCATTTGCCAGAAACAATTAAAGGTACCGCAATGATTGCCCGGCTGCTGCTGTTGCTGCTGCTGGATGGTGGATCAATTAATAGACATTAAGAATAATGGGCCGATTTAAGGGAGACGAATGGGTTTGGAGGTGTTAGCAACCGATATGCAAGCTGCGAAATCATTGGGCCGATCTTACTCCGCCGTTTCGCTAAACCTTTTGTACCATACGTTCCCACTCGTACTCGCTCTTCCCCTTGCAAGCGCTTCTCGAAGCGTTCCGGTTCGAAGGACCAAAAAATCGTACCAATCCGTCCGTCGCACGGTCGGCGTTCAAAAAGCTGCTGCTAAAGCCCTGATGTTTGCCCGGGTCTGGGAGGAAACTACACGGTACACGGCGTGTGCCGTATCGTGAACAGGCGAAAGGACAGATCGTGCACCACTCACCTTGACTGCTGACACCGGCACAGGTGAGGTTGATCGTAATGGCGACGGTAAGCAGTGTGGCCGCCGTGCGCCAGGTGGCGCCACCGGCCGGTTGCTGCTGCGGTTGCTTGCTGAGGCAGTAGCGGGCAGTTGATCGCTGTTGGTGTTCACCCGGACTGTTTCGGCCACCGTCCGTGGCACCCCGTGGTGGGTGCTTCCATTTCCTCATGCTGGGGACGCGCTTCCCGCCACGTGCGAAACGGTCGCGATGGTCGCGGTGGTGTCCACCGAAATTAGAAAGCCCGCGGTACGATACGCTGGACGCGTCTAATGATCAGCCAGACCTCTGCCAGGGTACGGCCATGTAAGTTGCGGTGTATTGTACGAACGCCGCTATGCGCCGGCAATGAGGAAGTGAAAGGACTGCAGGTCCACACACAAACACACACTCACACATGCACACACACACACACAGCGTGTGCGGCTCGAGAGACCTTCTCGTTAGGCAGTGAACGCTTACACTTACTTTAGCAGTTGCACACACTTTTACACACATACACAAGTACACAAACAACACACACACAGCAGTTCAGGTTTTCGACTTCGGGACACTGGATCACCGGACACTGCCGCTTACCAAACACTCAATTACGGCACACTAACTAGAGTTGAAGAGTTAAGAGAGCTAGTTAAGAAGGTGGTCGAGCTAGAACCGTACGACAACCCCTCTCGAGAAATACGACGTGTACACAAACGTACAAAAACAACAACTCATTCTTTAGTAACTGTTTGTACACCAAACAGATCCTAAAGTTGGCGGAAAGATCCGGAGCTCAAACATCCCAAACAAAATCATCCCCCCCAGCCCTCCCCCCCACCTAACACAGCCTTGTAAGCTGCCGAGGAGCTGCACCGAATGCACCGGAGATTGCGTGCAAGAGAGCTGCAGCTAGTAAACGTAGCCCGACAATTTGGACGTAGCCCCAGTATCACCCAGCAATGCATTCCCCGTCCCGCTTGGATGACGGGAATCGCAGGAAAGGCGGCAGCGACTGGTTTTTCCTGTTGTTGGTTGGTGCGGTGTGTGTCTCTACGTCTGTCCTCGCTCCACCACTCCCTACGGGTGTCTACGCTCACGACTGCGGCTTGGTTGATTGTTACGGGTGGTGCTCGTTAGCGGGTACTCTTCCTAGTTTTCACTTTCGCTCAGTGCCGGTTTTTCACCATCTCGGTGTGATCGATACGATGGAGAACTGGGCGATGATGGGAAACGTGCACCGAACCCTATACCTGCAGCATGATTGACAGTGGCAGCGCCACTTCCTTTCCTGCACGGACACGGTTCTGTCCCCGATTCCCTATTCTGGGGTTTGTTGTTGCTGCTGCGGCTGCTGTTGCTCTATTTTCATTTTTCGTTTTTGATTCTTCCCAAGTGCACAATGCACAAACCCATGCACACGCACACACACACACGACAGCTGCAGTCGACCCCAAAGGTAGCCGTGCAAACTGGTTCAGGCTCAGAACTAGGGCAGTGGGCAGCCCTGTCGCAGTGCACTCCGCGGGGGAGGGTTCGTCGCCCGTGGCAGCAACAAATCTCCGAGCGATTTCGTGCACCAGCGGAATGCCAAACGTTTCGGCTGGCGAAGGGGCAACTCAAAGGGGAAAGTTGCAAAAAGGACAATAAATAACGCACTCACACACACACGTACAGGGGCTAACCGTACCGTTTAGCGTCCGTTTTGAACCGGATTGATCGTAATGTTTTGCGCACAGCGTCGATGCTGTGCCGTCGTGTGTTGCTTTCTGAGCAACCGCTCGGTCGGTTACGTGTGCGGAACGACGCCTTCGGTTCGGACTAGCACACTGCCTTACGCGCTGAACCGCTCACCTTTACTGTCGAAGTAACACAAGCACCACGCGGCCGTCCGCTCTCTCAAGCGACACACTCGAGGCACTCGACTGATGGTGTGCTGTTCCGGGACGCGCGTCAATCGGCTCGCGTTGCCCATAGTGCGCATACAACCTCTTGTAGGGAATGAGAGAGGGGGACGATGTTCTCTCAGTTATGTTATGCTCCACGCTGGAGCATCGATCGGTGATCGCACCTACGCTCTCCGCTCTTGATCTCGCGCTGGGCAAATGTGTAAGGCCAACCGACATCAAAGCCACACTGGGCCTTGCGGTGGGTATAAATCGGACAAACTTCGTCGCAAGTCAACCCCTTGCGAGACGGTAGCATACAAGTTGTGTGCAAGCTGCAGCGTTACAGCAAATGTTGAGCGTTGTGCATTCTTTGGGGCGCTTAAGCTGCCCCTTTTTACAACACGGCGCTTGGCATGTGTGCTTTCAAAACGTGACCATTCATTAGTGTCGAAACGTATACACTATTTTTTATGTATAACGAACCCCTCATAAGTACCCCTTATAATGAATGTTTCGTATAACAAGTAAATCTAAATGCTCAACAAATACCTCTCATAACGAATAGAATATCTCATAACGAGCAATATCATGTGTGTTTCGGGTGTGTTTTTTAGTGCTGATGTGAAATCAAGATCAGCATTGGTAAACATTGGTCATTTCTTTGATTTTTATTATAGTTATGGCAAATAAGAGCTTCGATATTAAGCATCCCTAAATATAATAGAACTAGCTAGCAGGAGGAATTTGTCGTATAATTGAAGCACAATCGTGTGGTATACGTTGAGGAGTATTTCTAGTTCGTTATGTTGGATCTACTTTTCTACAAAGGCGAGAGTTTCCCCTGCCAATTGCTACCACTTGTAGGAATTTTATATGACTACATATCTGGAGTGCAAGTGTGTTGCAGATATGATGGCAATACAATTATCGAAATCTTCAATGACCTTATTTATGCTGAAGAATGTTTACCATAACACATTTTCAATAAATTTTCAATAAAGAAATTGGCCTATTTGAGAATAAGTCTAGCTTGAAATGTCTAACAGCGAAACACGCCGAGACAAACTGTGTTTTCTGACATAAGCGACAAAACCAATCGATCACTTTTTAATGAAAATGGACCAATACAGGGTTTCAAAGACACTTTCAAATGTCAACATTGTTATTCATCGCTTGCAAGATGTTTTTCTATAGAGATTTTGAGCCGATTGGCCTCATTTGCCTCTTAACAAGATGTTAATCCACATTAATCTGATATTTAATGATCTGATCCAACATCATAATTTTTAATTACTTCAGCATGATTTTTAACACTTGAATGATCTGTTCCCATAGTTCTTTTTTCATTTGAACCCGGATAAGGTAACTGCAGGAAATGGTTTTCAATTACGAATGATAGTTTTGAAAAAAAAATCAAATCGATCCAAAAAGCCGGTATAGAGTCTATTTAGATTACCATAGTCAAACAAATAATATGGCTATCCTTCTTACTGATACGGCGCTATCACTTTGCGGTCTTGGCTTACCTCTGAAGTGTCTGAAATCGCTCACGGACTCGCGCGTTCGTCTGCCAGTCCGTTATCCCGGCCTTAATGGTGGACTCCTCCACGCCATCTTGCCACCTCAACTTAGACATATCACGCTCCCATAGCAATTTGTGGACGGACTAAAAAGACGTTACAGGGTCTAAAATACATCCGAGCATCTTCCCCTCGAACACGGCTAAGAGGGTTTCTTCGGATTTGGACGGTGTCCATGCCTCAGATGCGTATGAGAGTACCAGTACTATATAGGTACTATAAAGTCCCAGCTTCGTCCGTCGCGACAAGTTCTTTAAGGTTAACTGATTTTTCAGGCTGTAGAATGACCGGTTGGCAGCCAGCATCCTTGCGCGCAAGTTAGCTACCATGCTATTGTCATTGCTGACCTTTGACCCAAGATAGGTGAATTCTGACGACACATAAAAATTGCGTTCACCTATCTGTACATCCCTCCTACGTAAGTTTGGATTTTTTTATTGGTATAACGGCTGATGTTGCCGCCATCAGTTTGGTCTTTGCCTCTTTTATCTGCAGTCCGAGGATCTCTGCCGCCCGCTCGATCTGTTGGTAGGCTTCTACCACACAAGAGAGCCGCAAACCAATGATGTCTATATCATCAGCGTATGCCAAGATCCGGATTGATTAATAGTAGATGGTTCCCGAAGTCTCCACGGATGGCCCTCTCTAGCACCAAGTAGAATAGGAGACAGGCAACCCCGTCCCCCTGGCGTAAACCTTTGCTGGTAGCAAAAGGGCCTGGGAGTTTTCCATCCATCTTCACCTGGCAAGTGACGTTGGTCATAGTCATTCTAACCAGCCTTATCAGTTTGGCCGGGATTCTAAAACAGCTCATAGCGTCGTACAGTTTTTCCCTGGCTATGCTATTATATGCTTTTATATATGAAGCGGCTTTGAAGTCAATGAAGAGATGGTATGTGTCGTGTCTGTATGCTGCCATCATCTCTAAGATCTGCCGCAAGATCTGATCAGTGGTTGATCTTCCGTTTCGGAATTCTGATAGCTCCCAACTATCTCTTCGACGTGCGGGACAAGTCGATCCTGAAGAATATCGACAAGTCGATTCGGGAGAATATTTTATAGGCGATATTCAACGTCGTAATACCCATTGTTAGTTGTTGCAGTCCAACCTGTTTCCCTTCGTTACCTACAAGACATCGATTCGCTATCCTTCACCTCAGTAACAATTTGATGAATCTTGTTCTCTAATCATGCACCTTCATTCTTGACCATGCTCCATTATTTTTCAACCAACGGATAGCTTTTTGGGCTTCGTCGATGCTAGGTGGCAATAGCATAACACTATTAGCAAACTCTCAAAAAAAACGAATAAAAAACACCTCATCATGAATTCGTTCAGGATAAATTTTCTTTTGTCCTTTTATATTTTTATACTAATATATTATTATTCATATTTTATTTAAATGGTATCTATCCTTTTGTAATCAGGCTAACATAATTCGCATACTTTTTGTTTGTCCATCATCGGTGTTTCCGGTTCTACAAGTTTTTTTTTCAAAGCTATAATCAAATAATTATAATCAAAAATCAAATAGGCCGGTCTGGTGGTACAGTCGTCAACTTGTACGACGTAACAACATGCCCGTTATGGGTTCAAGTCCCTTATAGACCGCGCCCCCATACGTAGGACTGACTATCCTGCTATGGTAACAATAAGTCACTGAAAGCCAAGCTAACTTCACTAGTGGGTACTGGCAGGCCTTGACCGACAGCGGTTGTTGTGCCAAAGAAGAAGATGAATCAAATACTAGTTTTATTTAAAGTTCATAAAAGATAGGAAGAGATAGAACATTTAGTATACAACCTTGACTATTGCTATAGCAGACTGCGAACACGATTGCAGATTGGACCATACATCATGCAATGCAACCATGGCAACACCATACAAAAATATAAGGGATATAATATTAAATATTCGATGTATTGGAGAGGTCTCAGGTTAGAGAGAGAGTTAGTAAGCCTAGTAAACCTGAGAGGTGCATTTGGAAAGCTTAGCATAAAAACAGAATTTTATTCATTTGTTCTTTTGTATTTCAATAGAATTTGTTTGCTCGTGTTCATGAGAGGTTTGATGGAAAGTTTGGGTTTCATAGATACAAAAAATAGCTTGAAATCCAAGTGTCTCATTTTAATCATTCGGCACTTGTTTATATCGAGGATACCATCGAAGAAACCATCGACATACTTCTTTAAAATTAAGCAGCCCTTCAGCAAAAGCTTCAAGCTTTATCGTCATGAGCTGGTGTTATCGCTAATAAGGAAGAGTGAAAACGTATGTTGAATTAGTCTCGACCTTCAACAATTTGCTTCAAAGTTATTAATAAATTTTGATTGCTATAAACGTTATCAATACATGTCACATTGGGAAAGGAAGGTAAAGACGGACACGTTAAGGAAAATGGAAGAATCTTGGGATATATAAAAGCAACAACCATGAAAATGATCATATCTTATGTTATACCTTGTGTTTCATCAGAAGATGTGTGGACATTATTAATTTTCTATCGATTTTTATATTTTTTAATATATAATTTGTGTACGTGAATTTTAATAAATAAAAAAAAAATCGTGTAGTTTTAAAATGTTCGGGTCAGACGGACACTTGATATGGGAAAGATGGACACCATGTTGGATAAGAAATGCACCTGTAGAAAACGTTGGAAATTGAAGAGGTTTATAGTATTTTAACATATCCCATTGCTTTCCACTTCCTGGTACGTACATAAACCAATTCTTGCCCAATTGCAAAGACGATTCATTCAGCCGTGAATTAAGGAATTGTTCGTCGCTTCTAACACCTCGTTGATTGCACAATCTAAGACATTATTAAAAATTCGGGCAGTAACAGCTGACGTTACACTAGCTTACAGAACAACAGCCTCAACTTCGCTTTAGGATATTACTCCACGGAAAATCCGCGACCCCAGCAGATTTGAGGGACTTGTTAACAGATCACAGATTTCCATCATTGTCAAAATTATTTTTGATCTTTGTTATCCCATCGAAACTTTCATCTATTCCAGGACGATGTCATATCATCGGTGTCTCTTCTTTTTGTTGATTAAAGTTGCCAAGTCGTGTCAAGATATTGGGTTTTGTGAAGTGCCTAGAAGTGTAATAGTATAACGCATGACTGCTATTTTGACCGGTGTTTCAAGTCTCGCTTGTATCTATACTTTCTCTAGTTGATGGAAGGTTTATATCTTCGCAATACTTTTATTTAAGATATTTGATAAAATCTATTCGTCATAAATTGATATAAGATTTAAAAAAAAATCCGGTGTCCATCTTTTCCTACGAAAGGGTGTCCGTCTTTCCCGTTTTGATGTCAGGATGCATAAATCACCCGAAAATTAGTTATTTTATTGTTTTCAATACCGTTCTTTTGTTTTTATTTTGCTTAATATTCACGTCAACTCATTCATTTAATAAAACATCCAAAAATGTAAACAATACAAGTCGCAGAGCTTAGAATCTGTCAAACTAGATCCACAAACCGCACGATTGAAACTTAGTTTTGTTCATATATTTCACTTTTTTTTGTGCATATATTATGACAAAGACGTTCTCAAATGTGTTGTTTTACTTTCAGTTTGGATGCTGCATTGTTGAATTATTCGATAATTACTTTATCGAAATTACTATAATTACTTTATCGAAATTACCGTTGGAAAATTTCATTTCATTTCATTTATTAATTCAATATCCGCCATCAAGGCTAAATAAAGCAGACTTAAAACTAAATAAACCCTAACAAATAAACAAAATAATTCATGAAAAACTAAGCCTAACTAAACTAGTCTTGACCTAGCAAAAAAAATTGAAGAAAAAAAA
>KB666432.1:125961-138058 GCA_000349065.1 Anopheles quadriannulatus | reverse complement strand
GTAAAAGTGGTTAAACAACCTGAAACAGGATAGAATAGGATCATTGAAAGTATAAAGAGTGTGACGTGTTTCAATTGAGCCTTGGAACGCTACATGACAGAGTTGATGATTAATTAAATCAAACGTTCTTCAGTTGGCTATCAAAACAATGGAGTTATGTTACATTTCATCGTGAATATTGTTCTTGATGCCTGGTTATCATCGCCCCAAGTGGCAATGTATGAAGTTTAGGTTAAATTTAATCTTGATACGTTCGGTATAATCAACTATACTATTATCAAGGTCAAAAGTACGATTGAACGTTTTCGGCTATGATTATAATTCAATGAGTTTATGTTTTTGTTTCTTTTTATTCGCTCAATATACAGTTTTAAATTTGTTTTGCGGGCTGCACGAGCCTCATGCCTCTCCGGGAAATTCGGACCAACCGTGGGAAAAAAACTGACAATAAAATCGAATAATCTTTAAATTCCATACACGCGTACCGTTTTCGGCTAGACGCGTCTGTTTATTGCAATACTTTACTAGCTCACCAACGAATACTGTTCGTTACCAGGGGGGGGGGGGGGGGTTTGGGCTACGGGGAAGGGGTTGCCTCCCAATCCCGCCTAAGCACCCATTGCAGTTATCGTTATCGTGCAGTTAACAGCTAACTATTCTTCACGATGCATTTACAAGTCTGAGGATTTATACTCATATAGCACCGTCCGCGTTTCTCGCTGCCCTTCTCTCGCTAGCTTTCCTCACGAAACTAACGTTTTGTTGCCCTCCTCAGCCGCCTCCTCGGACAGGATCGTGATCAGTGTGTTTTCCTCGAGGGTCGTGTCCGTTTGGCCCGTTTCCGGACGGCCGCTACTGGTCGTGCTGCTCAGTACGCTGCTGTCGGGTGCGGGTGGGCCGCGTGGAGCCGGTTTCGCAATCGCAAGCAGGGGCAGTGTGGAGGCGTCCGGCGCAGTCGCATTTGGGTGGTTCGTACCCGCCAGGTTACCGGTGGCGGCGGCCGGATCAGCGATACGCACCCCACCACCCGGCTGACCGTTCTTGGCGCGATGCGGCTGCCGATCGGTGGACCGGCGAAAACACTCCATGCTGTAGATGACTAGGAAGGTGGTGGCCAACAGACAGCCGGCACTGTTTAGCAGCGTCGAGACAAGCATCACGTAGTACCAGATGCTGTGCACTTCATTGCAGTTGAAGTCGCTGGAAAAGGAAGCGGATGTGCCCAGAGAGCACGATTAGCACGTTTGCCGAACGCCACGCGTTTACGCACGCTTCCTACCGATACTCGAGCCGTATGATGCCGGCGTCGTGGTACGCGCCTCCAGCGGGCAGCGGTTCGTCAAGCGATGGGTCGGTCGCGTTCGCGCTCATCGGCAGCACGGTCGTTCGGGCCGTCGGGCGCGTATCGATCGTACACACGCACGAGGACGAGTTGACGTTGAACGTAAACTGGGGCTCGCAGCGCAATCCATCCGCGGACAGGTTGGTCGCGTGGATCATCGCGTAGATGAACGCTAGCGCGGTGAAGAAGATGGTCAGCAGCAGCACGATCAGCGCGTTCACGCGCAGAAAGTGAAAACAGTTTTCCCGCCACGGCGACTGCGGCTGGTGCAGCCGGGCCACGTTCTGGGCGGGCGTTCCCTTGTCCGTGCCGGTGCGGGCCCGCTTGAACTGAAACAGCACCAGAAACAGCACGCCACAAACGATGAGCTGCGGGGTTTGATTTTGATGGGGGGGGGGGGGGGGGGGGGCGGGAAAGGAAGATGAAGATGAGAAAATCATGCCAAAAAGGGAGTTCTCCGCGCTCACACACGCGCTCTCGCTACTCACGATCAAACCCGACCAGTACGGATTGTCCTTGGTGCTGGTGGACGGTGACCACACCATGATGTTCAGCCCGATCACGTTCAGCACGATGCCGATCAGTATCTGCAGCACCATGAGCGTGCGGCACAGGCGCAGGTGGCGCAGGTTCAGCGAGTTGCCGGGCGGGTACCGCACCGGGACGGTTTTGTTCACCACCAGCATGCGGCTGTGCCGGAGGCTGCTCCGGGTCGGCTTGTGGCGCCCGATCAGTGTGCTGGCATTTTTGGCGAAGTTTTGCGGCACCGTCGTCGTCATGTAGACGGCCTGGAGAAAAAAAAAGCAAATAATAAAAATGAGATATTAACTGAGCCAGGCAGGAATAGCGCGAGGAGGGCGGGATGCTTTGATCTTTAACTCTACGACGTGATACCTGGGTATGATTTTCATTTAATTTTAAACTTAAATAACTTTTTATTGAACGATGGTTGCTACTGATTTTTTCATGTATCTTCAGGAAATTTAATTTTCATAAAGGTCACATGATGAAGTTATTTTTCAAAAAAAATCCTAAATATTTTTTTTTCTTTTTTTCTTTTGATACTCCTTATCGTTACGACCGGCATACCCGGATATCCCATACATTTTGTATGTGTTTTAATATTTGTTGAAAAAAGAAGGCATTAGGGTGAAAATTCGTCCGTTTTTGGTATGAAATGACTATACGACCCGGAATAAGAATTGGAAACGTAATTTCCCAAAGGATAGAGAAGAAAGCAACGAAAAAGCCACATCACAGTCGATTTTAAAGGGTTTGTTCTAAGAGTCCCTTGAACTGGTGCAGGAAGGTCAGTTTAAGGGAAATAGTTCGACAAACCGATTTTCGAGCTAGGATTTTATGTTTGTTTATTTTTATAGAGACTTTGAGCTCAGAAATGTCAATTGGGTAATCTTATTCACGTTGATGAAGAAATGAAAATTTCAAAAATTTAATTTACTATTTGTTTAACTATTTTGTAATATATGACAACCAATTTATTCATGAGCCGTCTTTAATGCTGTACTATATGTATTATATGTATATGCTTACTAATTATATACTTCATGGATGATTCTGATAATTTTATTTGAATATGAATAGAAAAGCAGAACATTTCCATAAAAATATGTTTTTGATTTGTTTCTGTTATTTAATTTATTGTATAAAAAAATAGAAGGCATTATATATTATTTCAATATGCATCATGTTCTACGTTTTCCTCATATTTACTCTCTTCTAATCATATTTCAATTATAAGAAATATTACCAATAAAGAAAACTGTGGCAGAATTAGTATTCTATGAAATTCAAACAATACCATAAGTACGTAAGCATATAATTTTTGATAACATTTACTATGAAACAATATAAAGTTATTTATTTTTTTTATTTAGGTTTAGGTTATTTGGCAAATTACTGCCTACATAACAAATAATAATTGTATTGTAATAATTGTACATCTAAATCGAAATCGAACGTAACTTTGACACATTAAAGCTCGGAACAAATCAACAATTTACCGCACAAATGAAAAATAGATGAGAAACATCAACGAAACATCAACAATAAAAGATGAAAATTGTATTAATAATCACCAACAACATGCATGGGAAAAGGTACTTTCATTTTATTTTTCATGCAGTAAACTGTTCCATTTAAAAGGCGAGTTGTAAAACTTAAAAAAATATTAAAAATAGTAAATGAACTTTAAAATTCCCATTTCTTCACCAAAGTAAATAAAACTAATATCCGTACCTATGTACCAAATTTAAAATTTTAATGGTCAATACAAGAGAAGCTATTAAAGTTTTACTGTGAAAAATACACTGCCATTGCAGTAACAGGTAGGAACTTGATTGAGCTAAAGAGCAGATTGCAACGCAGATTGTCGATATCTACCTGATATTTGCCGCAGAATGGAGGATCAAAATTAATCCATCCAAAACCCATGCAATTGTCTTTCCCCATCGTTTTAAGAAAACGCTGACTCCACCTCTGAGTCCAGGGCTTATTGTTGATGGGACGACAGCCCATGGTCGTCGTCGGTAAAATATCCGGGGTTGCGATGGACTATAAGATGATCTTCAGGGGACATGTAGAATCCATCTTAGAAAGAGGACATCTTCTTTTGAAATGCCTCTATCCACTGATCTGTCGTAGGTCTCGTTTATCACAATTAAATAACTTGGCAGTTTATAAACAGATAATCCTACCAGTTGCTGATATAGAGAGCCCCAGTATGGAGTACATGAGCGTAAACTCACCTATGTAGGCTACTAATCATGCTTAACAAAATGTTGCGCATGATAACTGACCAGTGTTGCTAATTGTCACCATTTTTTGGAATAGTTTGATCTTTAACTCTGCGACCGGATAATCGGGTATGATTTTCATTTTCAAACTGAAATAACCTTTTTTTTAATAGTAGCTCTTTTTTCACGTGTCTTTAAGAAATTTAAGTCTTATGAAGTGCTGTCGAAATCATTTTTCGTTCATGATATTCACGATTACCATGACACAACTTTTCAAGAGCGATAATCATTTGTGTAATAACAGTCAGCGCTTTTGCGATGACATGATTGCAAAAAAAAAGTAGAATGAATATCGTTATCGAGATCGATATCGAGAACTGCGTCATCGTGCATGTACCGATATTTCGCTATTGGGCCACTTGATACTAGAGTTGTGCCTCAAGAACCAGAACGAATCAAAATATAGTTGGAGTTGATCATGAAAATAACGTCCTACCCGTCTAAATAAAGAAAGCCTTAGTAATACCAGGATGTTCATGAAAAGAAAGTCCTTCCCGTCGAAAAAAAAACGCCCTAGTAAGCTAGGTCGTTCATCTCTTTCAATACAAATATGAACGTGAACCGTAATATCAGGACATTAACATAAAAAATCTTGATAAATAATTTGAATAAAGTCGCTTCAAACGGAATATGCTGATCAACTTACTCCTCGTGTTTATCGAAACTCCCGCAGACATCGGTTAAAATATGGCATCAAAAAGGTATCGGTTCATGTATTCGGTGAAACAATAACGACTATTAAAATAAATTAGCATTGTGCAGAAATTTGTTTATGGAAACCAAAACATGTTGAACGATTCATCTTTTTAATAAAATAGGTTTTTTTTCATGATTTTAACCAATTTAAAAACGTATTTTTATCCACCCGTAAAATTGACGGGTATCCGTAGAGATAAGTATATAAGAGACGCTCATAAACCTAGTGTTAATTAAAGAACTAGTACGTACACGTTCATCAAAATGAACCGAATTGCCCAAGCCTACTTCATACTTTCACTCAGTCAGCCAGAACCAGAAGTACTCATTTTCGATGAAGATCTAGTTCACTTGAAGCACGGAAAAATAAAAAATAGTCAAATTAATGTACCATAAAAATATCATCGTGTCAAATGACATTTTTTGCGTGATTATCGAATGAAAGCGTGATTCTAGAATGCAATGCTTGAAAAAGTATCGTTTTGTAAAATTTCGCAACACTTTAGCTGACACAAGCCGCTTCACAAGGAATGCAGATTTATACAACATTGCTGGTGTCCTTCCATTCAAAAAAGAGGTACAAAAACAGTCGGGAAAAACCCGAAAAATATACAAATAATTGTATGTACATAAATGAGAAAATTAATTACTTTTCATACTAAATGTATGGGACACCCGAGCATGCCGGTCGTAGAGATGAAGGTGTAAATTTGATCATTGATATAACGGGTTGAAATTGTTTACGAAGAGTTTACGATCGCAGAGAAAAAGAAAACAAAAAATAACGGCCTTCATTGGGAAGGTGCCAAAACGAGCGTCACAACTATTTAGGACTGACGCGTTGACGTTTGTCTTTGACCGCAAAGCGCAAATTTTGGTTCGATGAAAGGCGTTCGTGGTGATGGTTTTTCCCCCCGCGTTGCTTTCTTTACTGATTTTCTCGCCGAACACACCCAAGCATCCCGACTGGCGGCACGTAAACGCAATGCCCTAGCCACTGTAACACAACCGCAATAATGTGAAGGTTCACGCCGGGGGCATTTTTTGTGCTGTTTCTCAAATTGCAAACATTTGTTTTTCGGAATGTTACTCGAAACTACAGCCAGCTCGAAGCGTTCCAGCCACCGATAAGAACGCTCAAATGTGCAGGCAAAAAAGCACGAAGTGAGCAACGTACAAACAGCAAAAACAAAACAAAGAACAAAAAATAACGACAAGTTTTACCCACCGTTTGTCGCTGTATGTTCAAAAACTGCCAACCATCAATACGCAGTGACTCACGGTTACATGTGTACATTCCAGCGCACACCACACACAAGTCGGCCAAGTCAGCAGAGTGAGAATTAATATGAGATCATTCCCGTGCGTCTCGTGAGGGGAAAAGGTGGGGTGGGTGGGTGGCTTGAGCTTGGAATTCGAGCGAATAGTTCTCTCCTGCACACGAGGCCCGAAAAAGGGGGGAAAAACGGTCCGCTTAAGGGCAAATGCAGCCACCTGCACACATACGCACACACATATACATGCTCCAACATACCTCTCACCCCCTCCTCCCCTTACACTTGCATACATACATTTTTCACGGTTGAGTACCACCGCGCGCGCGCGCACCCGTTCATCAGACGCGAGCTAACAAAACAAACACACCAAACAACGGCTGAAAGCGGAACCGATCGTAACAATAAGCCCTACACCCACCTCCCCGCTCCACCCTCCAACCATTGAGCCAAGGGCGGTTGGGTTTGTTTCGTACGACATCCGTTTCCGTTTTTTTGCCTTTTCCAGTGTCGCTCCGCGGAAAAGCGACAGGGCCAGAAACATCCCACAATATTCTATTGTGTGAAAAGCGCGCGCGAGCGCCCGTGTGTGTGCGAGGTTTTGTTGCGCTGTGGCCGGTGCGCGTGGTCCGATGTTCGAATCTTGCACGGGGACTGTAATGCCCCGTGTTGCTAATTCAACCAACATGGATCACGCGGAAGCACCACCAACATTACACTTTGGGCCGGGTGGCGTCATCCACCTCATGCCCTCCGAATTAAAAAAAAAACAAAAAAAAAAAAATAAGTGCCATACAGTGGAGCCTCTCATTACGGGTCCGGCGAACCAGTAGTTCGCATAAAGAGCAAGTCTAAATGGCCCACAAATACTACTGTAAACGAACAAATCTAACGAGCAACAATGTTTGCGTTATTGATACATTTTTTTTTTTTTGAAAGACTCAATGTTGTTTGCATGAAAAGAGAATTGAAAAAAGTGCACGATAAACAACGGGGGTTATTCTGTTTGTTTACTGCTCGCTCATAAAGGAAAGATTTTTTTATGTATAGGAACAATCTGTAGCGGATGTCAGTTGAAAAATTGGCATAGAAGCTTAGGTATTCTTATTTCTAATTGTTTCAAAATTTTCCTGAATAAAAACATTACACAACAGGCAGGAAGGATGTGATGGTTGTGGAGGTTGCTTTTAATTGTTAAGATTCAAATTAATCAATGGCTAAAGGATTGTTTACCTACCAATTTGTTAGCAACAAATATTATTCGTTTTTAGTTTTTTTTGTCAATTGTTCCTTTCTCCTTTACCACAGCAGCACATGGTGCATTCGACTGACGAAAATTACCGTAATCTAGCGAGAATAACGACACTCCTGATTGATTATTCAAAACTTTTGGAATTTTACGAAATTAATGACAACTTTTAGTTGTTACCAATTTGATTCACATAAAATTGTTTTTTTTGTGCTTCTAGTATAGGCGAATGGCAGAACTTCGTGTTCTTTTCGTATTTTATGAGCTTTAGTTTTTGACCTCATGCTCAAGTGGTTATATTTTTATGAATTTTAATAATCAACTTAAAGTATCAGTGAGATCAATTGTTTCCTTAGTTTCTAAACTTATTTCTTTTGATAATGCTCTTTCTAGTAATATCTTTGTGGATACCTATGCACCTGTCCATCTCACTAAAAAGGTACTATCCGTGTATAACGACCCCTTTAATCTGATTTTGGTCATTTTCGACCCAAGAGGGGTTCGTTATACATGCAAAATTACGGTATTAAAGACATATCCTAGGACCTAGAATCAAATCTACATTTTTTCGTAGCCTACAACAAATCGATTCATGTCAAATGCCTCACCGTACAACTTTGATCGTATGAACATGTAAATAAAAAAACCCAAGAAAGTAAGATATTACTCATACCATCAGTGGCGGACGCTCTAACTCGTTGTTTTATTATTATGCATTACTCCAGATATGTGCAAAACTTTGAGAATTCCTGAACAATTCTTTAACCTCGTATGTCGTTTTCACATTGATGAGACTTTTCACAATCCGACCAGTATCTAAAAACTCTCATAGCTTGGAAAACCAAGCATAGCCATTCTATAAATTTTCAGTACTTGTGATCTAATCTTAGGTAATTTAATAGGCATGCGAAGTATAAATGTAGCATTTTGACAACGCTGATGACTTATAATGATAACTCATAACTATAGGTAAACGGTAATTATAATTATAAAGGTAATTATAGCTAAACTCAAATTATAGCCCGATTACGATCAGCCAATATTAGCTATGTTGCCATTTGTTAAGGAAAAGAGATCAAGACATCTGATTTTTTAGCAGCATAGCTAACGACTATCTACGTTAATCAAGTGAAGAGCGTGATATCCGTGGTTTCTGAACTGCTCAGAAAACCTCAAATTAGAAAATGGATGAAAATATTAGAAATCCGACTTTAGCGTGCCGCCGCTATTAAAACAACTTCTAAAACATCTAACTATCTAATCAAAGACTAATGCACTGCACTCTTCGTCAATCAAATAACTAAAGCCCGCGTTATAGCTCCAGTGGAATTGGACGTGAAATTTTGTGTGTTTTGCTATATAGCTATATAGCAGGATAGTCAGTCCTACGTATGGGGGCACGGTCTATTCGGGACTTGAACCCATGACGGGCATGTTGTTACGTCGTACGAGTTGACGACTATACCACCAGACCGGCCCCGTTTAATAATTTATACATTAATTATAATATTTCAATCGATACGTTTAAAAAGCACCTTTTAGCTACATAAATATTTCACACTTGACACCAATTAAGATTAAGATAGATCGTTTGTTAACGCATAGTGTTGAGATAGTTTATTAACATTGCTTACGCCAATGCAAAGGCGATAAGTAAATAAATTATATATTGAAGGATATTGAAAGTATACAAAAGGCGAAGATTTTTTATCAAAAAGGCACGTTTACTATTGAGGTACTTCCAACAGGTTAGTTATTTTTTTTTTCTAACAAAACAGATTGGCGCAACAGCTAACATCAGTTTTGACTGGTTGATAGTATGGGTAGTACATGTCTTTAAAATTACGACAAATACAAATGGGACACTAAGGTGGACATGGCTTATCAAGCCGGTTTGCACGGCAATTGAATAGTCCTGGTAAAATAAATCTTAAAAGTAAAATATACATGTGGTAACACTGGTGCGTTCCATCACAAAGGCGTTAGCGTTCACAATATTGGGTATTTTCCCTTAAAGACAATATTGTTCCAAATTGAAATTTCAAAATGGTGCTCATTCCATTCGCAGGGTAGTGTGTTAGAAAGCGTGGCAGAAAATACCATTACCATTTCAGTAACAAAGTAAAAAATTGTGGAAATATGTAAAATAATGTTTTACTTTTCTAGATTGTGCTTAACAACAAATATTGCAGGGTTTTCTAGGGGTTGTTATAGTTGTCGGACACTTCCTTAACTCTTTCATATTGAAAGTGAACTTCATATGTTGGAAATTGGCATCCTTTTTGGACTGGCTCCTTGGAAATTCCTATTGGATTTGTCAAACAAGGGTGCTATAGAGTCCAATTCCTATTACATTAAGTTCATCGCCATTCATTCATTCCTATTACATTAAGAGTCAATAAAGTGTCCCACATCTATGAGCACTCCTGGAAAACCCTGTAATGTTTTTTTGGTAATATCGTTTTGACCCTAGAACCTGCCATAAAAATTGCATTGAAAAGAGTTTTTCGTCAGCACTTTAGTATGAAGGGAAGTTATCTTCTTCTTATTCTTCTTCTTGTTTTTTACATACCTCAGACGGTCCGCCGGCAGCGCCCGTGACCGGGTCGGGCAGTTTGATGGTGATGGTTTTGATCGTCGAGTTGGGCCGCGAGCAGCGGGGCGTACTGGTGGTGGGCGGTTCGGTACCGCCGTCGCCGACCGCACTGCCGGGGGAGACCGAGGGTGACCGCAGCGGGGCAGTCGAGGTGCCGCTGGACGCCGGCGAACCGGTGATCGGTGGTGTAGCCCCGTTGTCGAACGGCCGGAGCGGCGGAGTGACGGGCGAGCCGGAGCTTCCCGGCGGACTGCGCGGTTCGTCCAGTGTCAGGGCGATGCTGGTGGTGGTGGTGGTAGTGGTGTTGGTCGTTGCTGGTGCCGTGCTGAGACCGAAAAAGTCCGACTTGGCCGTACTGTGCACCGAGCGGCGGTCGGGAATGTTCTCGTCGAACCGGAACTGTATGTCCGGAAACTGGATGGTCCGGCCGGTCAGGGAGGAGGAGGTGGACAGGTTGTCGTAGAAGCTGAGCGGCCGCTCGCCGGTGCCGGGCGGAGCCGGCGCACCGCCACCGGTCGGTGGCATACCGTGCGGCGTCGTCATTTCGCTCTGTTGGGCCTTCTTCCCGCACCGCGCGCCCGCAGCGCTTAATGGCGGCTGTTGCTGTGGATGCTGGAAGCCGAACGAATCGGTCGAAGAATAAAAAATGGCGCTTCCCGCACCGTCCACAGGCTACAGGTACAGGTGTGCACGGTGTGTGCGCGCGCGCGTATGTGTATGTATGTTTTTGTTTGATCGCTCGCTTACAGGTGACCTTCGATGGCTGCGGCGATGACCATCGCGCGCACGAGGAGATGATATTTCCCTGTTTTAGCCGCGCACAGCGTCCGGAAAGGTTGTTGCCTCAGCTTCGCAGCGCCGAACCATCTGCGTCATGGCGCACACACAGACGCACGCAGCACTGGGCAGACACGTGGCTTTTGGATGCGATCTGCAACGGTTGATTGCGAGGAAGGCTTTTGTTTTCGCGGGGAGAGGAGGCAGGCTCGGCACGGTACCTGGCGAGGGAGATACCGGTTTTTGTCCAGCATTTCTCGACGGGCTGCCTTTTTTTTGCCTTTTCGGCTTTGCTTTGGCGGCTGACCCCCGGTCGCACGCTCTTCGGGGGCTACCCCTTGTGTTTCTCGCTTCCACAAAATTCCACCAAACAAACGCACAGATAATTTGAATAATTATGCTTTAATGCAACACGGCCCTCGTCTTCCACCCTTCTCCATCCGCTCGATCACACACACACACACACACACACACACACACACACACACACACACATAAACGCACTCTATCTCTCTTTCTCTCCCGTTCGTTATACCGCTGCTTCGATCACTCTGCTGCTAGCCGACTTCAGTGAAGCGTCCACTACTTTCACTCATCAACGGCGGCCATTTCTCCACGCGGAGGCACGATGCCCGTCTTCACCTGTACCCCACTTCCAATGTACACACGCGCGCACCCACAACTCGTCCCCAAGGTTCCCGCTGTTGCTCTCTCACACACTCCGCAAACACTGTGTTGGGGTTTGATTGAAGTTTGGTGTTGTGGTTGTTTGGTCACTTTACTTCCACTTGGGCTGGCCAAGACAGAAGGTGTTGGCAGGAGGACGGACACACCACCAGTGGAAAACGGCGGCATGCACGCGCGGCGAGGGAAAACACCAGAATGCGCTGGCTGAGCCGAGGAACTGTATGGCCGACGGAGCGACACAAAAAAGATGCCGTCCGCACGCACCGCGAGAGCCTACGGGTACGCGCATACATGCTCGCGTCGTTTTACTTTTCTGAGCGTTCGATCGTTGAGAGCGCGAGAGAAAAGGGCGATCAAACTAGGGATGGGCAATTCGGTTCTTTTAAGTGAACGTGAATGAACCAAGTCGTTCACCAAAACCAACCCAAGGAAACATTTTGGACCTAGCTTGAACAAAAACTGGGCTGTCTTCCCAAACGTCCAAAACGCGATGAATGGGTAAAACTATGGACCTGAGATGGGGCCCTATCTCAGTACCCAAACTGGTACCCAAAGGCAGACAATTTTGGACTTATTTTTTGAGAGAGAGCTAAAAAGCTGATTCCTCCCCTCTTCTCCACTTCTCTCTAGAATTCCATTTGCATGAGTTCTAGGAGAAGGGGA
>KB666432.1:110491-125325 GCA_000349065.1 Anopheles quadriannulatus | reverse complement strand
GAGAGTATATTTTAACGCTCGCGAATGAGTGCAAGCAGGTGCGGTATAGAAGATAGAGCAAGACAGCCCAGTTTTTGTTCAAGCTAGGGCCAAAATGTTTCCTTGGGTAGTTTTACCCATTCATCGCGTTTTGGACGTTTGGGAACGTGAACGTGATTCTTTCGTTCTTTTACACATAGCAATAGGAGAAGGTTTTAAGAGGCGAATTAGGCCAATCAGCTCAGAGTGTCGCAAATAAACAAAAAAAAAAAATACGGGATGGTAGGTAAAGACGGACATTGTGGGAAAGATGGACGCTTATCAAAAATCCAGTGACGGCCATCTAATGTCGAACACCTCATATTTTTACCTATTATCTGACTTTGCAGAACCCTGCAGGAACAGTCCATGGACTGTTAATCTTTAATCTTTTTCCTATACCACTTTTTTCGGATACTTTTTTCACCCATTGGTGTGGCCACTCTCCAGCTATGCATAAGGCAGTGGTCTAATTTTGTTGCGCGCAAGATTGTTGCTCGAAAACATATCGCTGAGGTGTTCTATGAATGTTGCTGGCAACATTTCTCTTTGACATTGTTTAGCGTCAAAAAATATCCAATTACCAGCTCAGAGTTTATTTTTTTATAATTCACTTGTTGAATAAAATGTTGCAAAAATAATATATACACCAAAAAATGTATTACAAATGCTTAAATTCCAAATTTAGCGGATGTCAACAAGACGTACACTGCTGCTGTGTCTTTTCATACACCCGATTACCATGTCCAAGGTAAATAGAAAATGTTGCCAGACAAAAATCATATCGGTTTGAATTTGGCCGGCAACAAAGTTGCGCTAGCTGTCAAATCCATACATTTTGCCAGCAACAATGTTGCGCGCAACAAGCTTAGACTTGTTGCGCTGCCTAATATGTTTAATATATCAGAACACTATGCATAAATGTAATAATACTTATGAAATTTATGCGGTAAACTGAAAATCGTACAGTCTTCATTTCATAGCAAAATGACGACGTAGCATACCAATATTGACTAATATGGTTGTAAAATCATTTCATATCTGTTAGTAAAAGCCCATCGACCAGTTTGTGTGGTCATCTGCATATTACATGGCCTAGACCAAGCGCTCTACTGTCTGAATCAGTTGGTGGAAGGCTCCAAAAGAAGTAACATAATAATTTTAAAGAGAATGTTAATATTTTTTTCATAAATTTAGTGTTTTTTAATCTTTTAAAAGTATCAGGAATGAAGGAGAAGTGAAAACTTACTGCGTATCCTGCCATTGAAACTTAATTGCCTCAATGCCGTTATTAATTATTTAGGTAGAATAACTACTACTTCAAATTAGATGACTATTTTTGTTCCTGGCTTGATTACTGAGCATGTTTGAACATGTTAATAACATAATTCGTATCTACCTTTAGTAAGGTAGTGATTAAGACTTTGTGCTATAAGCGCTCATGCATCCCCACAAAAAAAAACAAATGTCAACGTTTTCTACATGATGTTATCTTACCTAAAAATTTCAAAACTGCAAAACTGCAAAATAAAAAAAATATAAAAATTGATAGAAACTTAAAAGTTTCCACACTTTGTCTGATAAAACATGAGCAAAACATAAGGTAAGCACATTTTCATGGTTGATGTATTTATAGACATCTAGATTGTTTACATATTCCTTAATTTGTCCGTCTTTACCAAGCTATCCCTACCTGAAGACAGTGGCGCATTATCTGTGATGAGTGGAGGGGGAGGGGGGATAGGATACTATGTTACATACTGGACTAACGACTCATGCCTAGAGCCCGCCTAGTTCGCCCACCGTTTGATCCGTCACTGTCTATACAGTTTGTGAATCGGTACTCTTTTCAAAAATCGCTAGAACAAAACCTGTTATATATTCCTGTTTTTTTTTTAATGAAAATGAAAGCATAAATTAATTTTGTGATTTTTTCTCGAAGTAGCAAAAGAACCAATGCGTTTTATACTTGTGGGCCGGTTCATTTATGTTTCAATGTGAACTTAATGAACCGTACGATTCTGGTTCATTTGGCACACCTCTAGATCAAACAAAACGATGGTATGTCGATCTCCCTCTACCTGCTGCTATTTGCGATCGTCTGTCGATCTCGTGCGTGCGCTCTCACTTTTTTCAATGTAAAGAATTCAAACCGAGAGAACAACACAGAGAGAGAAGAGCGAGATGCGTTAACACGCTCTGCGCCAGGGTTGTGCTGCTCGATCGTTTTGCTATTACTACTTTTTTCCAGCACTTTATATTTTAGTATATTTTTTGCTTATTGCATATTTAAAATAATCAGTGATTAGACAAGAGAGAAGTCATTGTGTCCCAAAAATTCCGCCTGTAATGGTTTCTGTTTCATACATTTTTTTCAGATGGATAATATGATACAAATAATTGAATATTATTTTGTTCATTTAATTTGGAAACAAAATGTATGCGAATCAAATACTTTTTACCACGTTCTAATTGTATAATACACGCATTTTGCGATGATCTAAACAAAGGTCAGTAGTAAAGAATCGGTTCAAATGTAATATGAGTTATTGAAATTTATATATCTGCGAGAGTTCAATCGTTGAAACTGTTTGATAAATATTGTTACGAAAAAATAACAGACAACCAACGATCGTTTTCAGATTGGAACAGTCAGAAAAAATGGTGTAAACAATTGCAGCTACACAATTCTCTCACCGTGCTAGACAGCGTGTTTTGTATTAGCATTTTAAATCCCGCAACAACGAAACCCATTCCATTTCCGGGTTTCTTCCGCATCAGGAGTCGAAAGGGCTCTTGGCGGGCGGGTGGCAACGTCAAAAATGCAAAACTGGAGAGGATGTTGGTCTGCCAAAGCACAAACACACTGGCCAAGAAAGAAAGGCAGGAAAAAGCTACACTGCACGTATCATTTTAACATTTCAAACGCTGCTCTCAATGCACCTGCAACAACACGCACATGTAGCGCGTACAAACATAGGAAATGGAGAGGTCCGATTCCGATTGAAGATTCTGGACCGCTTCCGATGCCTCCACGAGGGTAGTGCGGCCGGTCCCTGCATGGTTTTAATCTTGCTTATACTGTATGTTCTCCAACACCCACACGCCCCTATGCAATTGAGTTTATTTAGGGGGGGCACAGCATAGAGCTCATAAACCGACGCGTATGATTACGGCACCAAACCCCGTAGGCCGTCCTCCTTGGCGGACAGCCCCTCGAAGTACGCCGTTCGAGCACGGAGAGAAGAGTGAAACGAATCAAACCTAAAGGTAATAAAAATTCCCCAGAGCTTGAAACGATCCGACCCGGGCCGGACTCTTGTCCGGCTCTGCATGCCAGGAGTGTAATTTAATTCCACTGGAATTCGAGAAATCGAACCAATCGATTTCCAGAAGGAAGCAAAAAAAACCGCAATCGGCGAGAACCGCGGTTTTACCGGCGAACTCGCAACGGCCGCAACTCGAAACCGCGTGCAGGCAGGAGAACCGGAGCTCATGCGCGTGCATAAACATAAACAAATGTCTAAAACGAGATTTTATCGCAATCATGCTGATCACCCACCACACATGCACAGCAGCACCCACCACACATGCAGCAAGAATCACCGAAAGCAGCGCAAGAGCATAGCGAGCACGGATTGCGAAGAAGCTGCCCGGTTTCTTCCTACTTTACTACGAGCTGCCATCCTCTTTTGTGCTGAATAAAACTAATTATAATCATCTCCAAAACCCCGCGAACATCCCCTACCCTCCTTCCTTCTCGCAGCGGCAGCAGCTTTGCGGTGCATCGCTTCCGCCAGCGCGTTTGCCAAAGATCTCGCTCAAGCGATCGACACACGCTGACTCATCATCAGCACTCGCAGAGGAGCCGGCTGGCGGGCAAAAATAGCGTAGCCCAACATCTGGATATCTGTCTGTCTTGTCGGTCGGTGCCTGGCCCGTCCACCCGCCCAGGGGCCCATCGAGGCAGACAATAGAGTCTATTTTGCTTACCGTCCCAGCACACGGTGCTGTTGGGCGGGAAGGAAAAAAAACACACACACACACACACAACCAATGCCAATGCTTCCGAACATTAACTCGCACGTCGAGCGTCGGCTTAAGTGAGGTAACATTTACCCACCGTCAACCACACTTCTTACCTGTGCCAAGGGTCCAGGGTAGAGAGAGAGAGGGGGGGGGGGGAGAGGGCCAATAGGCAGCTCATTAGCAGGCTGGCACCTGGCACGCTCGGAGGCTGTGCTTCGAGAACGTTATCGCCCGCGTTATCACCTTCCTTCGGAGCATTTCCACGCCCTTGCTGGTGGAAATTTGTCACGATAAGCGGACCGGCGGACGTACTACCGCTATCAGCACCACAACCATGCTGGGCGGTAGGTTTTGCGATAGTGGCCGGGAACATTTTGTCATCGGTAGCGCTTACATGAATAAGCATATGTCTCTCGCTCTCTTTGTTTCTCTTTTTTCGAGAAGTTTTATTGTCGTTAAGGGCTAAACGGTGCTGGATTTCGTTCGCAAACAAACGCACTATAATCGTACATTCTGCTACACACAGCACCCACACACAGGCGGGTGCTCACTTTACATATCTCCTATCTTGCAAGATACATTGAATTTAGTATATATTTTTTAAACACTACATGGTTTACCGTAAAAATTTTTGAGGGTTTTCCTAAGCTTGTTTGTTTGTTGTTTTTTGTTTGTTTTCGTTGACGAAGCTGTAATAAATTCGCGAACAAAAAAAGAGTGTACGCTCACAGCACGGCAGCATGAGTTTGCCGCCTCTCGAACCACGATACGAGTCTTGCTGCGATTCCACACGTAAACAGACATACAAACAAATACACAAAGTGCAGGACTAATTCTAAGCTAGAGCTCCATATATACGCAAATACCATCAAATAATAGTATGTATCAAAATCGACAAAAAAAAAAATTACACACATTTTCCTGCTTCGATTCGCGATTGCTGCACGTTATCGAGGCTCGTTATGGGCGGCCCGCATTGCGCAACAGGGCCGTCACATCGGCCACGCTCATCAACCGTGGGCCGTGGTTGCGATGACGCCGCCAGTACGCGGCCACCCGCTGCTGCTGCTGCTGCCGTCGTCCTTCACCTTCCGCTCGCGCTTCGCCTTGCCCGGCGACCGAACCGATCGGTCGCAGCAGATACTCTCAGACCGCCTCGAGCGTGGTACAGATGCCCTGGCTCGCCTGCTGCCGCTGCTGCGCCACCATCTGCCGGTACATCTGCACGATCTGCTCGTGCAGGGCGGGCGACGCAGTGCCGCCGCCCCCACCGAGCGGTGCGTCCGCGTGCAGCTCCTGGTTAAGGTAACCGGCGGCGGCCCCCGCTGCACAGGCCGCCATCGTCGCGAGGGTGGCGGGCGGGAACCCGCACAGCTGGCGTCGGATCTGCAGGTCCTTGCGTGCGCTGAGCGCCCGGCCGCACTGGTGCCGCTGTCCCGGGACCGGTTCGGTCGCGAGTATGAGATTGCGCCGCAGCCGGGCATGCTCGCGCAGTGCCACGTGGATGGCCGCGATCGGGTGCAGGATGCGGTCCACATCCTCCAGCTCGCGCTCGACGCTGCTCGCGCTTGCGGCCGGCTCGGCGGCCGCTGCTGGCGATGGCTTTTTCACGCCCACCGGGCTGCTGCTGGCCGTCCGCTCATCCGCACCGGTTTCCAGCTTGATCGCGGCGCTCTCGTCCGTCCCCTTGACATCCTGCTCCTTGGGCTCGTGCTTCCGCTCGGCCACCTGGTCCTGCTCTTGCCCTTGCTGGTCCCCTTCCGGCACCATCTCCTGCGTTTCCTGCTTCGCCACCAGCTGCTTCTTCTCCTCCTGCGGGGTGGAGACTGTGGCGCACGGGGCTACTCCAGCCCTGCCAGCCACGGTCGCCGCCCGGAACTCTTCCAGCTCCTCGCGCAGCTTCTCCTTCGATTCGGTCAGCACGCGCTGGGCGTAGTTTTGCCCTGCCAGCCGGGCCGAGATGCCGATGTCGAGCAGGATGTGGTGCGCCTTCCAGCGATTCCGTGCCGAAACGGGGAACTGCTGCTCCCGCTGCGCGACGGGCTTGAGCGGGCGCAACGCCTCCTGCGCCAGGCTGCCCCAGTCCACGCCGAGCGGATCGCCCAGTCCGCGACAGCGGCCACTCTCCTCCGCCTCCAGCTCGCCGTCCGAGATCTCCTCGAAGTCGAGATCCATCTCCTCCTTCAGCTCCTTGTTCGCGTGCAGCTTGCCGGCGTCCTTGCTTTGCTCGGGCGTCGGGCCGGCCAGCTCACTGCATGTTGCCGGCTCGGGCAGTACGCCCGGGTCGCCCAGCGCCACTGCTGCCGGCAGCGGTCCGCCGGTTGCGACCGTGCCTGGTGCCGCGTCCCCTTCCCTGGGCAGGACGCTGGGGCTGGCGGTGGCCGCTGCCGGCGTTTGCAGCACGCTCGCCTTGCCTGCTACTCCCATCTCCCCTTCCCCTTCCTGGCCAATCAGATCGACCTGCTGGCTGCTGCCGCTACGGTCGGTCGATATCGAATCGCACAGCTGGTTGGCACTGATGTCCTGCAAGGAAGGGAGAAAGGAAGATAAAATGATTAGATAACAAAAACCAGGAAGCACAAAAATTGTTTTTGAGATCAAGTGTACAAAAAAAAGAAATAAAGAAAAACCAGCTCCATGCTGCTGTGGTTCTAATTATTGTCCTATCAATTTGTAAGCTTTTGTAAGAGAACTCAAAAATGTCCGGAATGGATGTTCGCAAACCAGCGGCAAAATGCACCCACAAAAGTATAAAATTCGGCAAACAAACCAGACTCGTCACTCCTTAACACACGGGTTTAAGAAGCGTGGAAGAATCTCTACGCCATTGCCTTGAGTTGTTCCCCAATTTGTCGATTCCATGAAGACGAATGCAGAGAGAATGGAAGTGTTTGGTGATACGAGTGACAAATGTGAGAAAACTACATACAATTTAATATTTACACATAAACACAAACACAAAAACAAAAGAAAAAAATATAACAATGAACAACACGGCACACGCACGCTACAAAACTAATGAAAATGAAAGGAAACGAAACATGCAAAGCGCGATCGAGGCAAGCAGCAACATCAACGGCGATGAAACAAATCACGACATTGTAATATCGCGCAGGGCGTGAGCAGATGAAGAGTTAGTCAAAAAAGAAATGGTGAAAACAGAACCGAGCTTACACAGGACGACAACAAGCGGGGCGGCTTAAGGCCACCGACGATCGCATCCTCGTACGATTTGTAGCGGGCTTTCGACAGGAACGGTGGTGGCCGCTGATACTCGGACGCCGAACCGTTTGCGTTGCTGCTGCTGCTGATGAGTGATGGCCGTGGTTCCAGCGGTCCGGTGGGTGGCGCACGGTGCTCATTGATTTCCTGCGTTCCCAAACGTCACACACGCACGTACGAGGAGAGCAGTGCGTAGGGACAGTGGAGGGAAGACGTCGCCAACGGTGATGATTAGGGATGAATATGGGAAGGGTTAGTAATGGAATGATTAGCAAGCCAACAAGCGCCATGAAGGAAATGGTGATTAATGAGTAACACCGATCAGGGACAACGGGTTTAATTAGTTAACAATGAATTTAATCGTCGGGATGGAAGTAAGTAGATTAACTTAAGACTAACGGAATAACGAGAGTTTATGGAGATGTAATGTTCTATCGATGACATGCTACTTATGACTGTGTGTGGCTAATGTACTCCTGGATTATTAGAGTGCATTTTAGAGTGAATCTGATTTCTTTTTGGGGTAAGCAACTATCATGAGTGCCATATGTGACTAGATTTAGTCACTGAAAGCCAAGCCCACAAGTAGTGGTGCAGACAGGCCTTGACCGACAACGGTTGTTGAGCCAAAAAGAAGAAGAAGAAGTTAAGTTATTCATAAATCTCCAAAAATTTACAGAGCTTGGGCTTCTTATTATTCTTATGCTTGGTGTAACAACTACGAGGTCATGGCAAGCCTATATATGCTTTCGAGACTTCTTGGCATGTAGAACACAGCCGGATAGTTTGTTTTGCTACGAGGAGACGGCCCATGCTAGGCTTGAATCCGACGACGGGCATGTTCTTAAGTTGTTCGAGTTCTGCATGAGATCAAGCAAATTCAATATTTTTAAAATCCTACATCTCTAAACCTTCATGAATATTTGGAGATTAATGAATCCTAGGAGTTTCAAGAATCTGCAGAGAATCATGAACCTATGGAGAATTATGAATCTTTGGATATTGAAAAATCGTTAGAAATTCACGGATCATTGAAGATTCGATTTGCGATTCGAATCACTCATCCCGGATGATTCATATGAATGGATCTCAACGAAAGATTCATAAAGCCCAACATTAAACCATACCAAAACCAAACCCCCCGTAAACCGATCTTGAGTGTATGCCCTCCTCCCACCAACGAGCCCTTTATCGCAACATACCTCGTCACGTGTCAGAATATCATCTGGATCGTCACTGATTTCGCTCAAGTTGTCCACCTCCATCGTGTCGAGCGCCTCGGACGTCGCCGTATCGATCACCGCACCGCCGGTTTCCTCCGCTGCGGGTGATGCGGGCGTCGCGCCTGCCACCGGCGCTATACTGCTACCCACTGCTACCGCCGGAGGTACTGCGGCCGGGACGGTTGCACCGATGGCACCAGCATCGGCCGGTGCGGATGGTTCGTTGGCAGCGACAAGCGGTACCACCGTCAGTCCCGCATCTTCCGGAGCGGGACTGGCTGGTTCGTCCAGTACGGCGCGCCGTGGAACGATTGGTGCAGCTGGCTGTGCTGGAGGAGGTTGTTGTTGTTGTTGTTGCAGCTGCTGATGTTGTGGCTGTAGTTGTTGTTGCTGCTGCTTCGCTGGATCTTGCTCGTAGTTTGCAGGCGCGATTCGGTGGGGTTGCTGTGGCGGATGTTGCATCACACCACCTGCCGGATGCTGCTGCTGATGATGGGGATGGTTATGCGGATGATGATGCTGCGTCTGTTGCTGCTGGTGTTGCTGCTGGTGTTGCTGATGATGATGCTGCTGATGCTGCTGCTGATGCTGCTGCTGATGCTGCTGCTGTTGTTCGCCGTGCATGTGTGGTTCGTGGGAACCTCCGCCCGGTCGCTGATTCTGCATCGGATGCATACCGTGGTGCTGCTGCTGATGCTGGTGCTGTGCCTGGTTCGTACCGGGTGGCGGTGCTCCTCCACCATGATGCGATGCCGCCTGCATCGATGGACCACCGCCGACGGGTGGCGTCTGCCGGTGGGCATGGGCGTGCTGCTGGCTGGCCGGCGATTGGTTCGGTCCCATGCCATGCCCGGCGGCCTGCCGTTCGGCCTGCAGGTTCGCCTGCGTCCGGTTCAGGCTGTACTTGTTCGGCGTGAAGCGATTCAGAGCGGGACCACCGCCCGGCCCCATACTACCGCCCACCCCGCCACCGCCGATAGCTCCGGCGCCCCCGACGCCGATGTGCGGCTTGCGTGGATGGCCATGGTACGGACCCTGATGATGGTGGCGCCGGAACATGCCGCGCTCGTTCGGCGGCCCGGGCCGTTGATGGTGCAGAAAGTCGCGCTCGTGCTCCGGCCCCGCCTTTGGCCCGTGCCAATCGCCTGGCGGTGCCCCACCGGACGGGCCACCGCTACCGTTCGGTGGTGCTTGCCAGGAGCGGCGCGCCGGTGGACCGCCTCCTCCGCCGCCACCGTGGGATGGGGATGGACCGGGCGGCCCATTGCCACCGCGGTCGCCATGCTCGTGCTCCCACTGGCGCTCCTTGTACTTCCAGTCGCCGTGCAGCATGCCCCGCTCCGGTTTGTCCGACCCGTGCCACGAGTCGCCCGGACCGTCCTTCCACGAGGGCCGCTCGTCCCACGCCCGAGACCCACGCGGCTCGCCTCCACCTCCTCCACCGCCGCCGCTGGCACCTCCACCTCCACCACCGCCTCCTTCGCCTCTACCACTCTGGTACGGTCCGTCGAGATCCACCATCGAGCCGTGCTGATCGCCTCGGTCGCTCCATTCGCCCCGCCGATCTCCACCACCCTGCTGCTCGTAGCGACTGCTCCGCTCTACCCGTTCGCACTCCCAGCCGCCCCGGTCGTGGTGCGACGGCGGTGCCTCCCTTCTCGGCGGCGGATCGTCCGGATAGTCGCGCACGTACTCGTCGCGGGCCGGACCACGGTCACCGCCTCGTCCGCTGCCGCTGCCACCCATCGCCAGCCGCTCGTCGTAGGCCAGCTCGCCCCGGTCGACGCGGTACTCGCGACCGCCGCCAACCCCTCCACCCGAGGACTCGCTACGGCCCAGCCCGCCGTGCCGTTCGTAGTGAGGGGGCGGCGAATCCCGGCGCGCCGAGCGCAATGGCGGCGATACCAGACTCGCCCCATACTCCCGCTCTCTCGACCTGCTGGTGGTGCGCCGCTCGTGCAGCTCGTGCAGGTAGGCCGCCCGCTCGTACGACCGATCCCGCTCGCGCATCGCACCCCGCGAGCCCCTAGCCGACGTGCCCGGCGAGCAGGGCGAACGGCTTCGGTCGCGATCGACCGACTTGCCGGGCGACCGAGCCGCCGCCAGTGCACGGGCGCGTTCCGCAGGCCGTGGCAGCAGACGCTCCACCGGCCGGTGCCGATCGGGCTTCTCCAGCCCACCGTCATTGTCCCGCCGCAGGCCGCGTGCCTGTGCCTGCAGGTGTTGCTGCTGTTGCTGCTGTTGTTGTTGCTGCTGCTGCTGCTGCAGCTGGTGCTGCTCCTTGCCGACCGCCACCAGCCGATCGCGCTCCCGCTGCCGATCTCGAGCCAGTGCCTCCTCGCGCTCCTTCTCCCGCAGCACCAGCTCCCGCTCGCGTTCGGCTCGCTCACGTTCGGCCCGTTCGCGCCGTTCCCGTTCCTTTAGCACCTCGTGCCGGCGGCGCTCGTCGCCTCGCGTCAGGTCGGGCGTGCGCTCGCGCCGCATCGGTATCATGTCTCGGTAGCGGGCGGCCGCCATCCCACCCATCGGCGAGGAGAGCCGCCGCTCGGGGCTCTTCTTGCCCTTGCCCTGCAGCTCGCGCATCGGCAGCCCACCGCTGACACTGCCACCGCCGGTTCCACCACCTCCACGGGATGAAGCGGGCGACACGCCGCCGGAGCGCATTCGCGGCGAAACTGGCCGCATCTTGAGCCGCTCCCGTTCCCGCTCCCGTTCGCGTTCTCGCTCGCGCTCCCGCAGGCGCATTCTTTCCTTTTCTCGCTCGCGCTCCTTCTCGCGCAGGGCCAGCTCGCGCTCCTTCTCGCGCACCCGCTCGCGCGCATCGATCGCCGACATTTTCTCCTTTTTCGACGAGGAGGACGAGGACGCCTTCAGCGCGTACTTGCTTGCGGACGCTTTCGCGCTCGCCGGCGACAGATCGCGGGACGACACCTTGCGCGACACGTGGTGCGTGCCGCCACCGCCCGGGCTGCCCGGCAGCAGCTTCTTCACGCGGATCGTCTTGGTGAGCAGCACCGAGCCGCCACCGCCGGAGCCGCTCTTGCCCGCCTTGGCCAGCAGCCGCTTGTTGCGCTCCTGCTCGTGGGCGGCCGCTGCCGCCGCCAGTTTTTTCGCGTGCCGCTTGGACAGCTTGCTGGAGGCGGCGAGGGACGCGGACGGGCCGCCTCCCTCCGAGCTGGAGCTGGTGTCGTTCCGGGTGCGGACGCGGGCCGACACCGCGTGGCGCTTCTTCAGCCGCCGGTGATTCGAGTTGTGCGAGGACGAGCTGGACGTGCTGGACGTGTCCGACTCGGAGGTGTCCGTGCCGCTGCTGCTGTTCGTGCTCTCCGACGTGCTGGTGGAGTTGTGCTGCTGTCCCCGCACGCTCAGCTGCTGGTGGCCGCCACCGTGCTGCAGGGACAGCTGGTGGTGCAGGTGCTGCTGCTGCGACCGGTGCGAGCTGCCGGTCAGCTTCTTCATCTTTTTGCTCAGCTCGCCGCGGCCGTCCTTCTTCTTGCCCGAGCTCGACGCGTCCATCTCTAGCTTCAACTCGTGCTGCAGTTCCTTACGCTTCCGCTCTAGGATGGCCTGGTCAGCATTCTCGAGGGACGACTGGTCCCAACCGCTGGCACCGGCCGCGTTGCTGCTCCGCTCGCTGCTGACACTGTGCGGTGGTGACCGTGCCTGCCGTTGCCGGTGCCGCTGCTGCTGCTGCTGCTCCTGCTGTTGCTGCTGCTGCTGCTGCTGCTGCTGCTGCTGATGGTGGTGGTGGTGGTGTTGGTGATGGTGGTGATGATGTTGGTGCGTCGATTCGTGGATGTGTTGCTGCTGGCGCGGATGGTAGTATTGCTTCAAGTTGCCCGCTTCTGGGCCGTCCTTATCCACCACGCCGGCGGTTCCTTTCGTCGTGGCGGCCGATAAGTGTTCGCTGTGCGATGGAATGCCTCCCGGTTGCTGCTGCTGCTGCTTCTGATGTTGTTGCTGCTGTTCCTGCTGTTCCAGCTGTTGTTGTTTTTGTTGCTGCTGCTGCTGCTGCTGTTCTTGCTCCTGCTCCTGTTGTTGAGCCGCACTTGCCTTTGCCTGCGCTTTGGCCGCCAGCTGCGCCTGTATGAGCCGTGCGTGTGCAGCAACACTCTCCGGTACGGTGGCGGTGCTGCTGCTCGTTGCCGGACCGGACTCTTCCGCTGCCGATACGATGCGCTTCACAATCTCCTCTTTACTTTCCTAATAAAACAAAAACGACATGCAGGAAGAAAACACAGCCGAAAGTTAGAGAGGCAAAACGGGCGAAAAGAAATACTTTCATGCGCTTGGTACACGTACGCCGGCTTCCTGTCCGTGATATTGTTGTTGCTGTTGCTGTTGCTGCTGCTGTAGCTGCTGTTGGGATGATCCTCCGGCACGGCCGATCCGCTTCGTGCCAAGCCGCTGGAACACGCTGGGGCGATCCTTGATGAGGGTTGTCTTCTTGCTCGCGAGTTCTAGTGTTATTTTACGCTTGATCGGTGCAGACATCTTATCCCCGCTCGCCCCTGTGCCGACACATTTTAGACCCCCGCGGCACGCCTGTGTCTGCCCAACGCGCGCGCGAGCGTGCGCCCTGTCTCTCTGTGTGGCTGTGTGTGGATTGAGGAGTTGGTTTCGCTTTTCGCTTTCTCTCCAAATGGGGTACACTGTTTGCCCTTGACGTTGTTTGATAGGGGAAAAGGAGGCTTGATCGTGAGGTGTACACTTCTTCTACTGTTCTCCTTTCTCTTCACAGCTCACTTTTGTCTATTATCGCGTTGGCTCATTTCCCACTTCATTTCACCTATTTTGCTCACTTGGAAAGCCAACGTACGCGCACCTACACCACTGCATTGAACACTCCACACCGTAACACCGTCCTCACAGTTGCCCTTTTCCCCACTACACGCCCGGCTAGCTGAACGTCTCCCGGTTCACGCCAGCGGGTAGGTTATAGAAAGGCTGTCCGGAAGCTGTCCCCAGACGCTCACCAACTATTCCAACACAGAGCGAAGCTAGCAAAGACGGGCAAGCCGCATCGAGATCCGGTGGATTGCCGGATACCGCTCTCCGGGGGACGCCCCGTCGCCGCACACCGAATGCGCGTGTGTTGGTGGAGGGGGTGAAAGGTAGCAGTGAAAACTCCCACGCAAGGAAGCAATTAAAAGAAAAGTAGCCCGAACGCCGTCAGTAGCTCGACCGGACGCGACTTTTAGCGATGTGCACTGTTGGGCCAAAACACTGTTCCCGGTAGGTTTTCCGAGTCGCAGGGCCCGGATGGTCGGCTTCTTTTTTGTGTTGTTCACCGTAAAAGACGCCCTCTTGCAGAGACGAGACAGAGGAAAGGCTCAAGCCAGCGATAGAGCATGCAGTGTAGCCTACCAGCACGCTCACGCACACACGCGCACTGCAGAGAGAAATTGGTGACGGCAGCGCAGCCATTTTATCGGGCATAAACAGGTGCCGCGTGTGACAGCCGAGGGGTAGGAATGAATCGCACCGGCGTGTATCAGCGCCATCTGTTGAGCAATGTACTCCGCACAGTTCGAAATTCAAACGTCGACATTGATGCGTCGGTGTGATGGTATATGTACAGGTGAGTCTTAACATAATCGACTCGAATTACGACAATTCGGTGACTATTTGATGAATGAATGTTTAAAAATGTCATATTGATAAAAAAATCGCTCATTACCGTTATATACACATGAATGAAGATTTTCACCTGCCCGAACTTAAATGTTCACGAGTTACACGGTTCTCGACTTAGGCCCGTGGCAACGCTCATCGGATGCGATTTTATCGGACGAGATTTATATGGGATTTGACAGATAACGTCGGACGTGCGATTTCGTCGTCCGACGTTATCTGTCAAATCCCATACAAAAATTTGACAGGCCGTCCGATAAAATCGCATGCGAAAAAGCGTTGCCAACGCCCTTACGCGAATTCGGAGATACGCGGTTTTCTAAATTTGACACATTAAATGTCAAATCAGTACAATATGCGTCAAGTTCGGTATGAATTGCATTTTTACTAACAAATTGAAACCGCTTAAATTCCAGAAATATTAGAATTTTCTGCACGAATCATATCAAATCAATGATGAAGTGTATAAAAGTACTAAGTTAAACCAAAATTCAGTTCTCTCGTGTCATTTGTAAAGAGCAGACGTATTCACGCGAGAAAACAAACCAAAACAATTTAAAGACAACTAAGTTCAAGTACAACTAGGATGAACAGTGCAGAAAGAAGATGGGAGAATACGCTTCGTATTAGCTTTGCTGATATTGAAGTAAAACCATCGAAAGAAGAGATCTATGATCTAATCGTCAAGATGGTTCTCCCGACGGACAA
>KB666432.1:62425-86924 GCA_000349065.1 Anopheles quadriannulatus | reverse complement strand
TGTTTAACAATAATGATTGGAAACAGCATTTTATATAAATATTGAGGTATATTTTTTATTCTCAACTTTGCGGCCCGCGAATCACTGAAAATCTGTACTTGCGGCCCTGTGATGAAATGAGTTTGACACAGCTGCTTTACATCATCAACATTTTCTGACATATTTAAATATGAAGATTCTTAAGGGTGTATTCAAAGTTGAAATAAATCGTGATTCCAGGCTGTTTCTTTGAATCAGATGTAATGAGGGTAATTTAAGAAGGGGGTAATTTGATTACAAGGTAGTACTGAACACTATTTAAATATGTGTATTTGAAAATGAGGAAACATATTGCTCAGAGAAGAAATAGTAGCGTAGAGAATGTAGCATAGAAGAATGTTTAGAGCAAATTTAAATTACAACTGAAATATTATTTCCTATAAACAATAAAAAATAACAGATGTTTAATCAATCCAAACTCTTAAATCATCACGCGTTCCTTTTTGAAAAAATCTAGGTTCAATTTCTACAGCTCGTACTCGTTTGCGAAAAAACTGTGTTATGCGAAAGGATTGATTCTAGGTCAAGAAAAGGGTAGTGTATTAAATGCATCTAAAAAAACGAAAAATACAACCATACGGAACACCTCCAAGTGGCAACAGTAATGCATTGATTAATTCTTAGTGTTGAAATTCTCGCCTTCACGAGCAAGTAGATCAAGAATGCATCCAAGAACAAACTAATCAATACACCACACCCTTGTGCAACACACACTTCTCAGGGGGTGACACACTAAAGTCCACGTCATGCCCAGTTACACGGCTGAAGCCGAAGAGTGTCTCCAACATCGATAAATAAGAAGGAAGGAAATGGAGCAATTAAACCACAGATGCTACTTCACTCACTAAACATGTCGATAAACTCTCAGTCCCGTTATCATATCTGAAAACACTTGTCTGGACGTGGAGTGGACGCGCTCACGGCCCTCCACGTCTTTTTTTCGATTTTTATATGATTTCGTGAGTTTTGGATTGGCAGTAGGTGTTAACGTGTTACCACCCTTACACTTTTCCTATGCACTTATACACTCCCCCTGTTAGCAATAGGTTGATATTTAACGATTCTTGGCAATGAAAATCTAATCCGAAAATCTTTGCCTGTACCCGGTCAAGAAAAAAAATGAAATGCTCAATGTTAATCAATGATCAATGATAACCACGATTTCTTATCGGAATCAAAAATGAAATTGCCCGTTAAGCGAGATTTTACTTGTTCAGAGGGCATTTAGATTTGCTTTTTATGCGAAAAACTCATGAAAAGGAGTACTCGTTACGAGGGGTTTCACCGTATTGACCTTTCTTGCAAGCTGTCTAGTTCAATTGTTCATGGAACTACGAGACTCATATGATAATTATCCAAAGATATAATGTACCGAACCTTTCTAAAAGCTCTATATGTGTACTGTCTACACGTGAGCTAAACTGTGTGTTAAAGTATCCCAGCTTCGTATTGAGTATAAACACATTTAAACCCAATGCAATGCTTCGTCTTATCTCAATTTGGAACTCGCTTTTTGCTAATAGGACTTGTATCACTTGGCTATGGGCACAAACTTGCACATTTTGTATTTGCTGCAACATTAGTGATCGAAAAAGGGACTTCTAAACTAAACTAAACCAAAAAACTAAAAACTGCCACGTTAAATATACACCATCGGTTTCATAATTGTTATCAAAAACACACACACACAAGGTGTGTTTGCTTCATTAAGAAATGCGGTGCAACCCGGTATAACGAGTTGAACCCTTTAAGCAGAAAACTCGTTATTTCATTGCTATTATTATTGATCCATTTAGTCGATTATTTAAGTCTCTTTTTGATATTTACCGTTTGTTCCAATGTTTTCGTGAACCAATGATGATTTACGTGATTTCCAATGGTCACGTGAGCAATAACAAAGTGAAATGATATTTGATCGGTTTGTGTCTAGGGCAAGTTTGTTGCTGAGCTGGTATACATTTCTTTCCAGACTGTTTGATTTTTTTTCATCATTAAATTCTAAAAATTCGTCAGCACGAACTAACTTTTCAAAGATACAACAACGATACAACACCGATTGTTAGCCGATCGTGATCTTGATTTTTAATCTCCTTATGCGAGATTTTAATCATTAAGAGAGTTATTTGATGAGCTTTTAGATTTGCTCGTTATGCGAAAAATTCATCATAAGTAGTACTCGTTATGAGGGATTAAACATATCCGATGAAAGAAGTAATTAAATCGTTTCCCGATTTGACCGTTCACGTAAACGAGTCGATTGAGGAGATGGCACAATTTAATCACAATCTTTAAAATCAGTCAGTTTCGATTGCTTCTAGTTTACCTGCTCTTGCACGTGTTCGGGCGCTTTGGCGAACGGTTTGTGTATGCCCTGGGTCATCAGCACGGTGTCGTTCTTCTTCGACGGTGTGGTCGTAACGGTTGGCTGAATCGAGGACACTGTAAAAGGAGGAGTCGTGTTAATATCCTCGTTAAGAGATGGAGTCCTCGCCGCTACTACATACGCGTATCCATGCCGTCCGGCTTCATGCTGATGCGGGCGGGCGCAACGTCCCGGCCGGCGAACCACTCCGCGGCGGTCAGCGTCGGCTGCCACAGCACCCGGGTCGGCGGGAACAGATCGTCCTGGAACAGTTCGACCTTAAGGCGCGGCACGGTGAAGCTGAGCGGCTCGACCGTCCCGTTCGTGAGGCGGAGGGCCCGCGCAAACTCAACCGCCGCCACGTCGCACTGGTTCTTGGCGAGAAAGCTGAGGCCCTGGGTCAGATTGGTGCAGCGGTGGTGCGAAAGTGGGCAAATGAACGGCGCCTCGTCGGTAATTTCGAAGCAGTAGATCGTGCTGTCGCCCTTGCCGGTGGCGAACAGCGTCGAGCTGTCCTCGTCGTAGTACGGCATCAGGATGGCGGGCGACACGTCCAGCCCGACCATGCCCATCGGTGCGCTCAGATCGGCCACCTTGTACACGTAGATCTGCCGTTCGGAGACTCTGCGAACGGGAAAAGGGTTCAGTTTAGTCGCGAAGTCCCACCGGGGTCCTTCCCCGCATCAAACCTACTTGTCGAAGCCGGTCACCACGAGGTAGTCGCCCTCGAGCGCCCACAAGACGCGGGCCCCGCGCGTCCCGACCGGTCCGGTGCCCTCGCCGATCGGCTGGCTCGACTGGCGCGGCTCGTACACGCGGATGCGCCCGTCCTTCGACACGGTCGCACCGTACCGGCCGCACGGGCTCCACGAGAAGCAAAAGATCTGGTCGGTGTGACCGTGCAGGGTGCACTTTTCCTCCATCGTGCCGAGATCCCACACCTTCATCACCATGTCGACGCTCGCGGTGAGCAGCACGTTCTGCGCGAGCGGGTGGAACCGGAGCGTGTAGAGCTTGTCGGCGTGAGCCACCAGCACCGCTTCCGGCTCGTTCGTGGGCTCGGTCAGCCCGCCGGCCGGGATGCGCCACAGCTTGACCGAGCCGTCGTCGCAAGCCACGGCCAGCCGGGACGTATCGAACGGATCCCACTGGAAGTCCATAATGTTCTGGATGTTGACCAGCGTCGGGATGACGCCGTCCGGCAGGCGCCCCGGATCGTTCAGCTCCAGCACCGCAATCTTGCCGCCGGCACCCGCGATCGGCACCGCGACCCGCGCCGCATTTGCCGCAAAGCCGTCGCACTCGCCCGGTATCTGGCGGCTCAGGTTGCGTATGTTCTCGATGTGCGTGCTCTTGTGCCCGGGCGTACCCTTCAGATGGCGGAACTTGGACACGCGCCCGAACACGGTCGAGGTGCGCTTGGACGCCACATTGTTGTTGTTGTTGTTAGCGGAGGCGTTGTTGCTGGACGCGACCGTCGACACGCCGGCCGTGCTGTTGCTGCGCTTCACTATGTCCGGCATGTTTTCCTTCGACAGGTCGCTGCGGTTGCGCAGAAAGTCGGTGGCCGGCGGCGGCGGCATCAGGTCGGTGTCGTCCGCGCACGATTTCTGCTCGCCGCGCACCTTCAGCGATTCGCGGCGGCTAAACAAAACCAGAAGAGAAAGGGGCGTCAGTGCGTCTGCGGGAGGCGACCATTCGCGACCATGTGCTTACCGGAGCGGTGTCGGCGAGCTTGCCTTCTCCCCGTCCTGCACGCTCTGCGAGCGGCTCTCGAACATGCGCCGCCGTTCGGCGAGACTAGTGCGCTGGGCGCTCAGCCGCTCGAACTGGCCCTTCGCGTCGTCCGCGGTCGCATCGAACTGGTCGACCGACTCCGACGAAGCTTGACGTTCAAATATCTGCACCACACAGAAAAGAAGAATGGAAATTAGAGACATTTTTGGCTGGGCACTTTCGGTATCAGTTGGGTCAAAAGGAGACTTTAAAAGGGATCACAATGGGATACTTTTTGTGGGTATTGCTGAAGAATTGGAACGCATTGTTTAACCTTTTCCTGTTCACCCGGCTGTTCAGCGCATGCAGGCAGTTCCATGTCCCAAGGAGGTGTGGTTAGCGGTGTTAGTTGTTTAGGGGAGAGCGTTAGAAAAGAACATAGAAACAATTGGTTGGTACGAATTAGTAAGCGCACTACAATCACAATTCATGCTAACGTTGTGGGGCAGCACCGGTCCAGAGATGGGAATTATTGGCTCCTGCTGCAGGTAAAGCGTACTGGTAACTTTTTTGGAAAGTATTATTTTGTTAGAATATGTGTCAAGTAACTCGGTATCAAAAAGTCAGTATCACTATAGAGGTGCCGAGAGGTGATTCTTTTCAGTTGAGTGGAATCAGCGTATATCAGCGGTCGGCCAACTTTTGAAGTAAAGGGCCAAATTTAATAAATGATCGAGAGCCGCGGGCCAAGCCCCAAATCTTAGAATCAAAATAATCAAATAATGCTATCAAATAATGCGATTGGTAATTTATTTAATTTGGGTTCATTTTTTGGTAATCTTTAATCTTTAATCTTTAATCTTTTGTAATATCAGTCAAGCAAATGTCAAAATTGGTGGTTCCTATTATTGAAACTAGTTGTAAAAAAACATCAGTAAAGCATCGGAAACAGAGTGCGCAAAACAACAAAGCAAGAGTAATATTGCATCTTAATCACAAATATCACCATGTGCTTCTTGATGACCTCCTCGTTTCACGCCGTAAACACTATTAGAGATATTATGGGGATGATAGAAAAGCCTTGATGACTGAAACATCATCGAGACAAACGTGCATTTTGTAACTATGAAAATGCGTTACTAACAAGTAATGCTATGTCCTGTAAATTGATAAATAAATTTCGTGTGAAAACATAGTTTGACAATTGTTATTCTCGTAAAAAGCAACAATGTGGAATCGTCAAACTCGTAAAAACAACGGGGTTTTTTTTAAATACCCCTGAAGAAATAAAAATGAGACCAACTGATTTGTGTGTAGTTAAGAAGAACTAACACAAGTTTAAACAATATTATCCCAAGAAATTCATGGAGCTATTTTCTAAACTATGTAGTACAGGCGGTCTCCGAGATACACGGTTAATGGGGACCGAAAACGGCCGCAAAATACCGCGTATCTCGAATTTCCGCGAAAGTCGAATCTCGTGATTTCCAGCTAAAATACCACTAATTTTCGTGTAATTTTGCAAGTAGGGGGCGGTTTTGGTCACTTTATGAATTATTTGATATGATTCTGACTGAATATAACTGTTTTAAACTTTTTGAAATAGTTTTTAACATTCGATCAAAACGGAAATTATTTGGCAATTTGCAATTGATGTGTCAAATCAGTACAATTTGCTCAAAGTATTGTCAAATTTAGAAAACCGCGTATCTCCGAATCCGCGTATAAGAGGTACCGTGTATCTCGGGGACCGCCTGTACATGTATTACGTTGGCGAAAGCCGAAAGCTCTCTCTCTCTCTCTCTCTCTCTCTCTCTCTCTCTCTCTCTCTCTCTCTCTCTCTCTCTCTTGTCGCAAAGTCGCATGCATAACTTTAAATAAATTTACTGCAACCAGACTTTAGTTTCTTCTCTATACAACATTTTGAATACAATTTCATTTACAGTCCTCCATTCCGAAAGTCTTATTGTCGTGTCTGAACAATGTAAATATAAAATATATATTATTGAGGACCTCACTTATTGGTCCATTATTTCATTTTACTACAATTAAAGTTGAAAGAGCACGACGGTATAAAATCTTTTGTAATTTGTATAAGAAAAGTTGTCTCCCATCCTTCAAAATCAGGCACATCCATTCGCTGGCCGGATTAAATGCCGCGGCGGACCGCATTTGGCCCGCGGGCCGGACTTTGCCGACTGCTAGCGTAGATGAATGGCTTGGACGGGATTCGAAAGTTTTACACAGTTAACAGTAAATTATCTTTAAAAACTCTTCGCACAAAGCTGAATTCGTTCCATGGGTCGACGAATCGCTTGCAAGATTCAAAGCACTCACTCACTCTTACACACAGTGCACATCTCTAGTCTGTATCATTGTTTGTCTGCAAGTCTACAACTCGGCAATTGGGAAGGGATTCTCGCGTATTCAATAATTTCAATGACTCATCTTAGAATAGCAGATGTAACGTGCATACGGAGTCAGTATGAGTTTCTGAGTTAAATTACTAAACTATTTCCCACACAGGTTGTATGCAAAGTAAAATAATTGATTCTAGGGCCCAACGCTTTTAGGGGCGGTCCCGTGGTACAGTGATCATCGCTTTGGGGTTATGTTTTACTCTGTGAACATCGTTGGGAATGTGACTCACTCAGTTGAATCATTCGTAAGATAGAACCATTTTTCGAGTGTTCAATCTAGATCATTTAGCTCTCCACGGCGACTAGCAACGTTCTCTATATTAGTTTTACATGATTGTTTGATGATGTCATTTAAGGATTTAGCTCATCGTACGTGTGTCACTTACTTTCGTGGTGTCGATGGGGCCACAATTAAAATATTGGGTTGTTTAGCGGTAAAGACTGTATGTACTTTCAAATTAATTTACTCTTATTGCTCAGTGTTAATAATACGATTACTACGTAAAGCCCCGTAAAGTGATCATGTTTACCTTCATTTCTATAACCAGAGTTGTCCAAAATTTATAATTTAAAGAAATAATTTAATGTATCAACTTAAAAAAACTGTTTATACCCCATTACTTTTATAACCACCTACCCGGGTAGGTAATACATGCATTAAGGGGTTTTAGTTTCGGTTTAGTTGTTAATTTTATGATGATATCTATAGCAATGCGTATTCTTGTATTCATGGAGTCTATTCCAAAAGTTTTCTAGCTTGAAATATTCTTCTAAAGCCATATAGATTAAAATGCTTGACCCGATAGTCAGCATGAACTGGCGGTCTATTAGTGTCAGTTGAACTATTTATTCTGCATTAAATTAATGTAACTAAAAACCATTCTTCATTAAGTTATGAAATAAAAAGAACCAATGATATTATACATAAAAAAATAAAACAAGAAATATATTCAGCAATAAAAATGCTAATTCTTGTATAAAATGTATGACCTACTCGCGTAGATGGCTATAGAAGTAAAGGTGTAGTTTTTGTTATGAATTCTAAGGTTAAAGTAAACGTGATTATTTTTAGTGTATCAGAAATACAAAATACCTATCAAAAGATAAGGATGCCAATTGAAAAGGAATTCTATTTTTCAAATAATTTGCTTCATTTTTTACAATAACTAAAAGCATATTTTTCACATATCCTCGCTATCCATAAAATTTATGTAGAGCAAAAAACAATATAAATTTTTACGCAATTGGATAATCATATTTAGTTAGAGGAATGAGCCATTTTTTTTTTTCGTGCGAAACGCCACTCTATGATAAAATTATTTTTTAAACCCTAAAAACATCATGTTCACTTTCACTCGATCCCAATATAGACCTTCATGATTTACGCTGATGACTAGTTACTTTTATCTAGTTAATTGCAGCGATAGTTTCGTTTGTTTTCCTTTGCTACATAAATTCCCATCTCTGGTGTATCGTGTCCGGGTTGACGACTGACGTGCTTACCTTGCGCAGCTCGGCATGCGGTATGGTGCGCGTTTCGACGTCGCACTGGTCCATCGGTTCGGCCGGCTCGGGTTTTCCCGGCTCGGTCGGACTGTCGTCCTTCGGCTCGTCCGGTTCGGGCGACACGGTCAAGGTGTTGCCGTTCTTTTCAGCCGGCGCGCTGCTGTCGCCGACCGTCGGGCCGGGCAGAGCGGCAGATTCCTTGTCGCTTCCCGGTTCTGCACCCGGTACGGCTGGCACGTTAAACACCTTCTCGAACGAGAAGTCCCCGGACGAACCGGTGCTACAGAACGGTTTCGGTCCAAGGCGTGGCTACACGACAGAAAAAAAGAAGAAGAAAAAGAAGCAAATAATTAGCTACCGAAGCGATAGGAATTACTCTTCATTTCGTTTTTTAGCAAAACATCTAAACACCCGATCGTTAATAGAAAAGAAATCAATACGACAGAGCATGCAAAAGGGAAAAGAAATAAAGTTTAAAAAAAATAAAAAAAAGGAAAAGACATAAATGATATAATAAATAGTAATATAAATTAGTAAATGCTACACACATGACCGCCTAATATTAATATTACCATCAGCAAAACAAGTAAACGAATAAAAAAAAAACAAAAAAAGGCACAACTATGGTACATCATCAAGCGACAAAAACACGCGTGAAAGACTCGACAAAGGCACGCCGGTTGTTAACCTTGTATCCGCTGGTGGTGCGCGGTCGGGCAACTGGGCGCGGCACGTTGGTCGCTCCCGCCGGTGCGACCACCGGACCAGGTGGGCTCACGTCCTCCCCGCTGCCAACCGAACCGGCCGTCCCGGCCAGCTGCTCCGAGACGGAGTTGTTGCGCGAGGTCCTCGGCAGTGGCTTGGGCGGCGTCGTTTCGCCCGCCACCCGCCCCCCATCCGTTTCCGAGTCGAACGAAGAGCAGGACGTTTCGCGCTGCTGCTGCTGCTGCGGGTGATGGTGCGGATGGTGATTGCCGTTGCCATTGTTCTCGACCGCCAGCGGTGTACCATTGCCCTCCTCGTCCCGCTCCTTGTGCACCGCCGATATCTCCTTGAAGCGCTGCTCGAGCTCACACTTTTCCGTGTGCGACTGCTGCTCCATGTGCTTGATCTTTTCCTTGATCGGCACGAACGTCGGCTTCACGTACGGTTCGCGCTCGATCTTCGCCGCGGTCGAGATGTTGTTCGGCGACTGGGCGCTGCGCATCTTGTTCGCGATATTGTTCACCACCTCCGTCAGTGGCCCACGGAGGACCTTTTATATTATTCATTTATTTTTCCGGGTTTTTTTTAATGCGTTTTTTGTACGAAGCGAATGGTTAGCGCGGGATTGGTTTTTGTGTGGTAGAGATAGAGATGGATATGTGTGTGGTTTTGTTTTGGTATTTGGTACAGAAGACAGAAGCCCCCAAGCAAAGTTAGATTGAGGAATGAGAGCAATGGAGAGAGAGAGAGAGAGAGAGAAAGAGAAAGAGAATTGGGTACATATATTTAGTGGGTATGGTAACAATGGAGTTATGAGACGGAAGGATTATGTCCAGCTAAATGCGGCTCTTATCACGGCACAAAATTTGCCGCGCCACTGCACTAGATACATCGAACAAAGGTTACGATTCATCCATCGACTGCGTGGTACAGGTCCACGCTCCATGCAGAATGTACAGGCACATTAGTAAGCTAACCCGACTATGCTAGACAAAAGTTTGGAAAGGGGGTAAAAACATAGGTAGAAGAGGATGAAGATGACGAAGAAAAAACCTACAATGATTGGTGCATCGCCATGTTCCCGTTTCGCTGGATCGAGGCTAATCTTCGGCACGGGTGTGTTGGCACCGTTGAGCCACTGTGTGGCAGTCATTTCACTCTTGTAGCCGTTCGTGTCCGGGTAGAGATCGTTGTGAAAGTCTCGATACGTCTAGTAAGGAAAAACAGTAGCCGATTATGCCAAACGTTTGCCAAATTGCCCAAATGCTTCCAATGCCCCACGCAATGCCCGCTTACCTTTCGCGGCACCTGGTACATGATCGGGATGACCGAGTTGGACGTGAGCTGCATGATGCGGTTCACCTCGCCCTCCATCACCTTGAGCGCTCGCTTCGGCACCAGACAGGCGCCCTTGGTCTGTTCGCCCGAGTGCCGGATGCCCTCGATCAGGTACGGGTCCTTGTCCGTCACCTCGAGATAGTTGATCGTCGTGTCACCCTTGCCGGACAGGAACAGCATGTTCGTGTCGGGATCGTACAGCGGCATCAGGATGCCGGTCGAGCAGTCGAGCTCGAGCGTTTTCTCCGGCACCGAGAAGTTGCGCAGGTCGCGTATGATGACCTGGCGGAGTCGGGCCGCATCGAAGCCGGTGCTGAGGATGCGGTTCTGCTCGCCGAGCCAGACCACGCGCGAGTCCTTGATGCTCTGGTGGCTTTCGGCGGCGAGCGTGATCGGGGCGCTGGCGCGCGGGTCCAGTACGCGCACCATCTTGTCCTTGCAGCTGGTCACGCACAGCCGGCCGTCCTGTTTCCAGCTGAGCGACTGGATCACCTCCGGATGTTCGTTGTTCGCTGCAATCAATGCGAAACGTTGATGATAAATGTAAAGTAATTTCTGGTCACACTCTTCATTCAGCGAGGCTGAGCATTCTGTATCGCGGAATAATCAAACAAAAAGTACTTACAGAACGCTTCCTGTTGAGTGGTCAGATCCCACAGGCTGACCCAGCCGACCGCGGTCGCATACAGCAGACAGTCGGCGGTCGGATGGAAGCCGACCGTTTCGACGCGCCGCTGCTTGGTCGTGAACGTGCACTCGGGCGTCGAGAGCGACTGCTCCAGGCCCTTCTCCGGGATGTGCCACACCTTCACCAGGCAGTCCTGTGAGCCGGTCGCGAGCAGCCCGTCGTGAAACGGCGAAAAGTCGAGATATGTCACCGTGTCCGAGTGGGCGTGCAGCAGCGGCATCGTCTTGCTCTTGCGCCCGCAGTCGTCGATCGGCAGCACGGCCAGGCTCGACCCGGCATGCTCCCAGTTAAACGCGATGAAGGCGGCCGACGCGGCAATGTTATTGCCGTACGTTTGATATGACCCGACGAAAATGTCCCGTATGCACGCCTCCGGCTTCGGCACGATCGGGGCCGCATTCTTGTACTTGGACGCCTTGAACCGCCACGCCATCGTGACCGCGCACTGGTTTAACCTGGAAAGCAGGAATAGCGGTTAGGATTTTGGCCAGGGGATACGGAGCGTCTTGAGTAGTCAGGGGCAAAGTAGGCAAACATCTGGAGTCGATTCCGACCCGACTCCAAAAATTTCGTAACTGACTTCGGAAGATAGGTCCTCCCAGCATTATCCAGAGTCGTCCAGAGTTAGAGTAGTCTAGAGTTGTCCGGAGTTGCCCAGGGTCACTCGGATTCGGAAATGACTAGAGTCGGCCAGAGTTGGCCGGAATCGGAGTTGGCCTCGAAACAAAGGCCTGTATACGAAGTGCAAACGCAAAGTGAAAGACAAAAAAAAAACACAACGAAATGAAGTGCCTGATCACAAGCACATTGCACAGGATGGAACCGGATGACATGACTTCAGATCACTCTGGACGACTCCAGACGACTTCAGACAACTCCGGACGACTCCAGACATCTCCGGACGACTCCAAACGACTCCGATCCATACAACTACGACTCGGGATGACTCCAACTACGAGCAGAATTAGTGGTTCCCATTTTGCCGGAGTAAGAATCGAACTAACAATATTCGGAATTGGATCGGAGTCGTGAGTGCGCTCGAAAGAGCATGTCACAAGTCTTGAGCTAGTGTATAAGTGGCTAAGTGCTGTAAATTTCCTATTTTGATGCTTTGCGACTAACGGCTCACAGCGAGTTGCAAAAGAAGGCTGAATGTCAGTATTGAGTCGCCACATAGGATACGTTTGATTCTGTTTAGATTTGAGTCTCAAAAAGAGTCAAAACATTCGAACTCCTTCTAAACGCAAGTCTTCCACTCGGAACTCACTAAAAGGAGTGATTATGCGTCGCTCCAATGCCCGTAATTTCCGGGAATCTTCATCACCGGTTTGGAACACTTTCCTAGAAATAGGAAGATTGCACTTGTGCGATACGAGAGGTATGTTTCTACCGTTCCTCACCTTCCTCTTCTTTCTGGTCACACCCTTCATTCAGGGTGGCTGAGCATGCTGTATCGCGGAATAACGCTACCGTTTGCATCCGGTGAAGATAAGCTAGCGGAGAGTTTGCACAACAAAAAACCTACGTGAAGGAGTGTGACACATCGATCAAAAATTGCAAAACCTACCTAGAGTGTAATGAATTGGTGTCGGTTTTGAGCCGCCGTGCAGGATTAACGGCTGAAGAGTTAGCCAAAACATTCAAACATCTCCCGTGGCACGCTTTCTCTGCGCTTTAATACGCCAAATACTTTGCTCTAATGCCCTAGTCCAAATGGCCGGGAGTCTCAAGCATCGGTTTGAAATGTTCGAACCTAGACAGAGGAAGATTGCACTTGTGCGATACGAGTGGTATTTTCCTCCCGATTCTCATCCCCCTCCATCGTCCCTTCCTCTCACATCCCCTTCACATTCCGGGTTGCAGCCCGCAATCCGTATCGCGGAACAAATGCTACCGTTGCATCCGGCGAGGACAAGATAGGGGCGAGTCTTCAACGCAGGAACAGCACCCCACTTGGGGTTGAGCCGACGGAGACGGTGTGTTTTATGCGACAGGAAGAGACGAACAAAAAAAAAACAAAAAAAAAAACAAAGCAAAAATACACACAGACGCGCACATGGACGCGGGATTGCGGGAAGACGCGTGTGCGTGCAGCCAAACCTGCGTGTACATGTGTGACAACCATCGGGCAAGAAGTTCCAACGCCCGCCCGCAAAAACGGATGGAACGGGTCAGGCGGGACCCTTTTCCTTCGTGGGAGGCGGGAGTGGGGCAGTGCGTGCGGTTCGCTTTTCGCCCCGTGAGCAGAGGCGCGTGCGCTTTCCGTCAGACATATGCAAAACTCCCATCCAGGGGAGGGTGTTAGAAGCGGCGAAGGGCAGACGGAGGGGGAAAGGGAGCTTGTGGAGGGATATTGCTGGCGGAATACTGGAAGAGATATCAAACACTTATGCACACAAACACACATTTCCGCCTCGCTACTTATCGGACGCTTTTTCTCTCTCGCTCTCGCTCTCCCGCTCTCGCTCTCCCGCTCTCAGATATTTTGAGTTCTTCCCGTATTGTTTTTGTGGTTCGCCCGTCCGGCCCACCTACAACGGGTGGTTATATGCAAGCATGGGTGGTGTACGGGTAGGAAGGCAAAAGCTATGCGCGCGATATCAAATCAACCGAGACCGGATCGAAGGGATAGGGAATCGCGCAACAAAGAAAGAGAGATAGAGAAAAAGAACCCCGAGCATGGGCGGATGTATGTGTGTGTGCGCGCGCACGCGAGAGAGAGAGAGAGAGAGAGAGAGAGAGAGAGAGAGAAAAGACAAGAGAGGAACCTTTACGAGTTTTGTGCACAAAGGAATACACATTTGACGATAGTGTGACAGTTTGGGCTGTTGTTCGTCGCGAATAAAAAGAGAAATAAAGATACACTAAACCATTTCTTATGGTTCGTAGGGAAAATCAAATCCTTTTTTAACCAGTTTGCACGTCAGATGGTGCTGATGGAAAATTTTGAACAAATTATGGAATGACTTCGATGGACTTTTCTCACACTTTATCGTTCGGTCTCGGCCGACAAGTGCTACCATGACTCCCGTTTTTATTCTTATCCTTCTTTTCTCTCTCTTTCTCTCTCTCTCTCTCTCTCTCTCTCTCTCTCTCTCCCCCTCTCTCACTATCTCTTTCTCTAGCACATCCTTTATCGCTCCTTCCTTTTCCATTAACACTACGGCACTGGAAACAGGCCCAGGACACAAATGTGCCTTTAATGGCTAATTCATTCATTTGCGATGGGTTTTAAAATACATCAAGCTTCGTATTGTATCAAGCGTATTACGCACGGCCAAAGTACCCCCCCCCCCCTTTCTCTCTGTTTTACACTGCTACATCACCGCGGGCCAAATGGAAATAGTGGCCAGAGAGGGGAGCAGAGAATTTGTTTTCATTTTTCACCTTCATCCCACGAACCAGGCAATGGGAGGAAGAGAGGAGGGGCAGCACACAACAAAAAAAAACACAGAAAGCAAAAAGCACGCAACCACGCCGCCGAAAAACTGCCGGCTGCCGGCCGCAAGGGCGGAACCCCTTTTTTTGCGCGTGCCGTGTTTTCTTCGCCTGCTGTCTTTACCTACCCTTCCTCTTGGCGCACACACATACATACACGGCCGATAGGGGTGGATGCTTTTTAAAGGGAAGAAAAACGGACCACCCCATGAAAGGTGGAGGGTGGGAGGGTGTGATTGGGCGAGCGAGAATTTCTGCAAGCAAAAGTGCATCGAAGTAGATTTTTTTGCATTTTGTTTTTTTTGTTGGGTCCATATGTGAGGTTGTTCTAGGAGCCGGAGAAGTAGGCTAGTTTCTAGGCAGGTTTAAATAAAGGCACGGCGAAAACTTTGGTTCTATGTGTGTGAGTTTTTTGTGTGTTTTATTGGTGTTGCCGCATGATTTGGTTTGCACTGCACCGTGAAGGGGAGAGGGGTGGCGAAGCAAAAAACACCAAAAACCGAGGCAAACTAGATGGAAGAAGCTTTGCGCTGTGCCTTCGCCTTCCACCTCCTCCAAAGGCACACATGTTCACTTTATCTTTAAAAACCGTTGCCCCAAAACTGCATTACCCGTTTTGTCCTTCCGGTCGGGCGCCCTTGTGCCCGCAAAAGGGACGGGCTTTTTTTTTTTTGGGGCGTGTATGCTACAGTTGTATTGGGGAAGCAAAAAAAAAAAAAGAAAAAGGACAGCACGCACACAGATGCAGAGACGACCGGGACGAGGTGAAACAATAGTTCCTTTGCCGGCGTGCGCTCGCGGACGCTCTTTGTCCCTTACCTTTGCTTTGCTAGAAGGTATCCGGAAGGTGTGTGTGTGTTAAAATGGTGACTTTTCGCCTTGAGCTTGAGCGTTTGCCGGCCGCTTCGGGATGTCTTGTATTTTGTTGTTGTTGTTGCTGTTGCTTTGGGTTGCTACTGCTTGATTGCTGCTGATTGCTGGCTCGGGCCGCTTGCAGTTGTGCGTACCTTACATACACATATACACACAAACACAAGGAAACACACGCACTAGCAGGGCCGCAAATTTTTTCCGTTCCGTTCCGCTTCCGTCACTGTCACTTTGTCCTTGCAGTCCCGGCTGAAAACGGCACGGGAAGTCGGCGGTCACCGGCGTTGGCGGGCCACAGGGCGCGAGATAATATACCCGAAAGTGTACACACACTTACACACATGCACACGGGCGCGTACGCACGCACCGATAATGCACCGATTGCAGCGCGATGCACCGGGAAGGGTTTTAATGTTTTAAACAAACTGAACCGAAATGAAAAAAATAAAATAGATAGAGCGCCCGTTTCCGTGCACGGTAAAAAAGGACCGGAGCAAAAGAAAAAACAAAACTCAAACGAAGATGTAACAAATATTCGCAATCGCCGCACACTACACACTACGCACACACAAACTACCGAGCGGACAGCAAAATGCAATTCACGGGCGTGCTCGCTTGCGATTGATTCGGGTTGCGCTCGTACTGCTGCTGCTGATGCTGATTCGATTCCTGTGCTATGTTGCTACCTGGCTGCTGCAGACGATCGAACGAGACCTCCATCCGCGACCACTTCTGTTTCGTTAATGCTGCCCGTCTGCCCTTTTGCGCGATGCTCGGGCGGCTCTCGCTGGAAAACCATGATGATGCCGCCCGGCCCGGCCCGGCCCTACCCTGCCCTTGCCCCGCCGAAGATGCTGCTGTGTATGTGTGCGTGTGTGTATATGGGTGTGTATGTACGCGCGCGTGTGTGTGTGTGTGTGTGTGTGTGTGTGTGTGTGTGTAGAGTGTAATCGCCCTACCGTACGAAGACGCCGCGTCTGCGCCTGCGTCTGTGTTGGTGAGACGGTTGGCAAGGCGGATGCTTGCTACTGGAGCGCGCACCAACACACATACACAGATAAATGCAAAAAATACACACACACACATACATAAAAATGTATTGTTGCATTTGTCTATTGTTTAGAATTTAATTGTAAAAAAATGTGTACAATAACAATTAAATTTACTAACTTCATATGCTCCGTCAGGTTGTACGGCAAATTGATAGATTAAAACCGTCCTGGGCGGACCGTATGGTATCTCGGCCGCTGCACTGTTCACGAAGGTTTGTGTCCCGGGAAAGCCGATAGATGGCGCTACCCGCCAGAACGTTTCGTAGCCGTCGCGGGCGGCAAGCAATTTGGTTATCTGTTTTTTCTACTTCTTGGTAGTTTTCCTAGAAACCCGATCACTGATTCGAAGGAATCGCCAAAATTGCTAGAATGTTGATCCACGTAAAGCTGTTACTTATCAATGCGAGCGGTATGGAACAAGTGAAAACGAAACGCTCAAATAGGTAATTAAATTTCCCCATCCGGTAGAAAAGAGCCACATTAAACGCTGTAAGTGCATTTATTGCCATTGCTACGCTATTTCTCAATGAGCATTTGCGTGTCAATATCGAGAAATCATAAACGAGGCTATTAATAGCTTAAAAGTTAAAATTTAAAATAAGCACTTTCCGGTGGCGAATTTGATTGCCTTTCTTGTAGAACATAAATCGTAATACTTCGGCATGCTTATGAAGAAAACTAACCGATTACCGTAAATCTCATTGTCACGACATTAACCCTATTCCAGGAAACCGGCTACACGGGTAGCCAAATCGATTTTGATTGCTTATTCCACTAATTCTAGGAATCCGATTGACTTGAAATTTGGAATGTAAGTGTAAACCACAGCCATTTCCCTTGAAATTTTTCGTATATGTTTTTGATTATAATAAACCTGTTTTTTAGAATTATTTTTTGCAATACCCCTATTCCAGGCATTCGGGATGCGCGGGGAGCCAGCGACTTTGGTGGCTTATATCTTTTGAATGCGTAATAAAAACCGTTACAACACACCTGTCATCATAATTTTATAAAATGCGTTATTGCGACAAATGCAAAATTTCATCAAATGCTGTCAATTGATAAGTTATGTTGAATATACATTGTGTAGGGAGCTCTATCTTTAAAATTTTCATTATGATAAAATTACATTAGACGTACAATATACAGTTCTCAAAACTATAATAACCATTTTATTGTGAAAAACTAGTTTTTTTAAGTTCTGTTATTTTTTCCAAAAAAAACCTTTAAAATTTGAAAAGTTATAGCATAGAAAAGCAAAGAAGGAAGCGAGTTGAGCCAATCTATGCACAGTTATAGAAACTACATTAGTTTATTCCATTCTCTTTACAATTCTCATCGATACTCTATCCTATTGGAAGTGAATTTCATATGTTGGAATTTGGACTCTATGGCACACTTTTTGGTCTGGCTTCTTGAAAATTCCTATTTGTCAAACAAGGGTGCTATAAAGTCCAATTCCCATTACATTAAGTGTAAGTTCATTGCACGTATGAAAGAGTCAATAAAATAAAATTGGAAAACTATGCATTGTACCTTATTATGAACAGGCCCATGTTCATGTGACATATTGTACTTTAAAAAAATCTGCTTCTAAAGAGATTAAAATTTGAAATTGGCGTTCCTTTGCACTGCAAATGTCTTAAATAAATATATTCAATTTTTGTAAATTTAAAAATAGTCATTAAAATAGATTATTAAATACCATTGGCTTGCGGGTGAAGCGCTGCCGTAAAAAATGAAACAATAAATAAAAAATAAAAAAAAAACATATCCAAACGTAGTCCACATCCAAAACCATTCATGTTTCTAAGATTAACGACACGACGTTCAGGTACGTTGAATAGTTTAATTATAAAATACGTTACCATGTCTCGCTCCAGATTCCGCGACGCGAAGCCCTCCCAAAGAGCTCGATCGAAAAACACTTTTCCCGGATGTCTGTTTGCCGACCCGTATGTCGCCATAAACAGACGGATCAAAGAAAGCCCTCCCGAAAGTGTTTTGACGCGCGTATTGTTGTTATTTGTTCCGGTGCGGTGCGTCGCGTCGTCGGGCGAGCGAATACACATAAATATACCCCACGCCTAGCAGCTCTATCTGTTCGCTGCCCATCGAGAAGGGAAAACGCAACTACAAATTGAACTGGTTTGCGGTGGCTGTACGAATGTATTTAAAATTTAAACGCTCCTTTCAATCGAAATAAAACTTGAACAAAAGCTTGATTCACCGCTATTTGCTAACGGCAACTGCAACCAACGGCTCCATCGGTTATCACACGGTCCGGGAAAGTGGCAGTTTTTGCTGTGCTGCCCGCTAGGCATGAATCGATATTTAATCGGTCATGACTCATGACTTCATACAACAGAGTATTAATAGTCGGTTTGATTGCTTTTGAATGTTGCTGAATGGTTGGTGGTTTCCGGTGGCCCCCCTACATCGTCTTCTCACTTCAAACGCCCGCCAATGCTCAGCATAGGTAGGCACGCGGTAGATGACTCATGCGGGGAGCACATGAAAATACATATGTGCACAGATGCGGTGCACTCACCGATGCGTTTGGTAGTCCAGGAACGGGGGGTTTGGGGAGGTTTAAGTCGAGCAAGTAAATCGACCATCGAGTCTATCTATAGCGTCTTCTTGCTGCTGGCAGCATCGTCGACAGCGTCGGAGGTTGCGGTATCGGCGGCAACCGTCGGGCCCACCGGGTCGTGACCGGGCGGCACAGCTGTCTTCTTGCCTGCCCACCGGCACACCCCCCCGGCACAGTCGAACGGATTTTTCGGCTCCGTCTTGATCACGTTGCCGTCCGCATCCTTCTTCTCCCAGGGGTTCCAGTACTTAAGCAGGATCGGCTGCACGAACTTGTGCCACAGGTATAGCAGCACGGGCACGATGAAACACGGCACGCACACCATTCTTCCTTCCGGGTGTGAGATTGGAAGGTTGTCGTTTCCTTCACCGCGCGGCGGTCGTTGCTCTCTTTCCGGTTGTGTTGCCCTTGAGAATAAGTGTTACGAGCATGAGACAGGTGTGCGCTGCTGGAGAATTACACTGAATACTAACTTACTCAAGCGGTCCGTTTGCAGATCGATGCAAACAATCCGTAGTCCTTTGGATTGGTATAATAGACAACACAGGGGCGTAGTCGAAGGACCCTAGTCGAATGGGTGGAAGTTGCAGAATGGCCACGAATAAAAAACGACCACCACAGATGGTTTTGTGTTTTGTTTTGCCAGCCTTTTCTGTGTGATGAGAAAGGAAAACACACACACACACGCACTACCAAAACAAGCGAGCTGACAACTGTATGGTGTGACCAGTGTGACCAGATGATTTCGGCGGTTTGCGGTAAGAGTACCAAAATTTTATCGGTAGTTTTCGGAAGGAGTTTCAAATTTTGTCGGTAGTTTTCAGTAAGTTTTGAATTATTAAAGGGGGTAGTAAGTCCTATTTTTATTCCAAGGAGATGGATTAGATTTCTTTCATAGCGGTCACACGAATAATGCCTTTCTGTAGTGTCTATATGAAAATTGTAATTGTGCCACAAATCCACTGGATGACCTGTAAACAGGTTTTAAACGGCTCAAGCTCCTAACCTAAACGGAATATAAAAAGACTTCGTTTTGCAAACGGCGAACGACTGATGCATTTTAAAAATAGCAAAAAGCTGGTAGCGACATCTGTTGGTGGAATAGCCAACGGAGCATTCCCTGTTTTGAAAACTCTCTCTTTCCCTCTGTACTGTTGTATGGTTTCGCAATACATTTTGTGTTTTAATTGGTCATAAAATGTCTAATTTAACTTATTATATGCAGCTATAATAACAATACTTCTTTTTATGTTATAAATTTATGGCTTTTAGTAACGTAAATTGAATACACAGAAATTAGTTCAACTGACACTAATACCATCGACAAACCGACGTGACACTGGCGTTACAAAAATGTCCCACAGGAAAGTACTGTCATTTACCAGTGAGGCGATCACTTCTGTCAAAGTAAACTCTGTTCACGGCATCTTAGATGTAAACAACTTTTCTAAATACAAATTGCGAAGGAAGTGTGAGGCAAGATTTAGTTAGAATTATTGGACGAAGCACCTAGAAAAATCATTTTATAAGTTTCCAAATCAAAACAAAAGATGTGAGAAGTGAATAAAACAATGCGCATTGGAATTTGGGAAGAAAACCAAAAAGAAAGTTTAGCAGTTTCTCGTCTGTGTCAGTGTAGTAAGCGAATCATTATAGAGATGGCGCTAGTGTTTAACGTATCTTCATTTGAAATAAGTAGACAACTTTTGAAGCTCATTTTGTTCGAAGTGTCACGTCGGTTTGTCGGTGCTAATACACCGCCATGTCTTCCCGACTATCGGGGCAATCATTTCAATCTATGTGACTTTAGAAGAATATTAGGAGCTAGAAAACTTTTGGAATAGATTCTATAAATATAACTACATGCATTGCTATAGATATATTTACAAAATTAACGACTAACCGAAACTAAAATCTTATATTGTATGTATTACCTACACGGGTAGGTAGTTATGGAAGTAAAGGGTATAAATTGATTTTATTAATTAACGCACATTTAAAAAATGTTTAAAAAATCTGAACTTTTTACCACTATTTTAAAATATGTTTCTCTTCGCATTCTATTTTTTTTTTGGATCGATTCGATAATCCAATAACACATTATCATAAAAAGAATAAGCAAAACATACTCGGGTAGGTGGTTATAGAAATGAAGGCTAAATACTAAACTCCAATGGAAACCACCAGCTCTGAAGCAAGTGAGATTAGAGTTTTCCCAAATAGCCAACTCAAACTCCATAGCAGATTTGAGGCAAAAAAAAAAAAACCTTGCGGCTGATTAGTCTGATGTGTATGGTTCATGATGGAACTTGAAGGCTTGTTAAGAAAGCGTACCGAACTTGGTGGAACTTCATAGCTTTTTAATGCATGGCATCGGTACGAGGTGACTCTTGTCAAAGTGTCAAAGACTGGTGCCGTCAATCATCTCATTGCTGCTGCACAAGTTAGATAAGTTAATTGAATAAGGGATTTTGAGTGAAGTGATTGTGATTGTACAGTAAATTGTAATACATCTCGTGTCATTTATGAATATTAAGGATTTAAAAATATACAGATGCACACAAACAAAACAAATCCTGTTGTTTATTTCATCGATGACGCTTGCTTGAAAATAACACAAAGAAAAATAATCCCTGGCACTCTGGCATAAGGAAGCTGCTTAGGCGCTATTTAGAAGGACCACCTGGAACTTTGATGCTATTTATCTACTGCAAAAGGCGAATTCAAGCAGCGATCTTTAGCATGCCAAAATTGGCTGCTTAAGCAATTTTGGTTATTCGGAATGGACGTTGGTGTTGATATCCACATATCTGACCACACGACCATTCATATAGATTTTTGCTCAGAAAGTTAGAAGGCTATATAGGTCATGATTAGATGAAGCTTGTTGAAACACATTGCAAGAAAAGGACAGTAATATAATGATGAGTTGTAATACGCCATCTATTGACCAAACCAATTAAGCTATGGAGCTTTCATTTTTTTTTCTATGGATATTTGATTTTTCAGTCGTTTAAGCTTAATCTATGGCGCTTGGGAACAAATTGTTTTTTTTGCTGTCCTTTTCTTGCAATGTGTTCCAACAAGCTTCATCTAATTAAGACATATATAACCTTCTAACTAGCAAAATCATACAACAGAACAGAGGGAAGAATAGATTTTTCAAAACGAAGCTACCCCACCACCAGATAACGCCACCAGCTTATTTGTCATATTTTCAGAATGCATCAGTCATTCACCGTTCGCTAAACAAAGTCTTTACAGAAGAGCGTCGATTATCCGAGGGCGGATTAACCGGCAGGCGGCTTAACCGTGCGTATAAATGTGACAGCTGTTCAAGCGTACGACGAAAATTTACACCGATAGTCAAGTGGGCAACCAGTTTCTTGTGTAGCTCCGTAGTGTCTAGTGGTATTTTCGAAATTCATTTTTGTTCATGAACAGTTGTTAAACCTATAGTTATTGATTAAAACAATCTTCTACTAACGATTGATCAATTGATTCAAAATTAATTAATCATAAAACCAGTAAATTTTGTAATTTTTATGTGAATTTGATATATCTTGGACCATTAACCGTGCAAATCGATTAACCGACATCCGTCCGGTCCCGAGCTTCCCGGATAATCGACGTTCTACTGTATATATTTTATAGGTTGAGAGCTTAAGCCGTTTAGAACCCGTTAAGTGGCCGTTTAGTGAATTTGTGGTACTTGGGTGTTGAACTTCTGGTTCTGGTTGCTAGTGATTTCAATATATACATATGGAATTTAATGCATGAAAAGACTTGGGAAATGGTTTATTGAATTCTCGGTCAGAACTATGAAAAAATCTGTGATTTCCGGTAGGATCAATAAAAAATCGGTAATTTGGAGTGCTCGTATCGAATCGGTAGGTACAGGTGGTCCCCAAGATGCACGGTTGATGGGAATAGAAAACGGCCGCAAAATACCGCGCAATCTTGTGATTCCCAGTCTAAATATCACTAAATTTTGTGTAATTTTGCAAGTAGAAGATGGTTTTAGCCACTTAGAAAATTATTTGATATGATGCTGATTGTAAATTACAGTTTTAAACCTTTTGAAATGGTTTTCAACATTCTACAAAAAGGGAAATTATTTGGCATTTGACAATTGATGTGTAAAATCAGCACAATTTGCCCAAATAACTGTCAAATTTAGAAAACCGCGTATACTCGAATCCGCGTACAATAGGCACCGTGAATCTCAGGGACTAACTGTACAGTATTTCCCCGAGTTACGCGACGCTCGAATTGTTTTTTTGGACAGTTTATATGTCAAATCAATACAATTTTCCCCATCAATTGTCAAATGAAAAAAAAATCACTAAAAAGACATAAATAACCGAATTTTCTTCACGAATTGCATTAAATTAGAAAAAAATTACATAAATGAACTAAATTCAATGAAAAAACATTATTAATCACGTAAATTTTGGCGGTAGGAATACAGATAAATCGGTATTTCTGGTCACTCTGCAGCTGACCGCCCAGCGTCAAAGTTCCAAAGTTTTCGTAACAGGTTCAAACCAGCACCAAAACACCGTTACACCGTTGGAATGCGTTCCGTTTTGCTGTTTTTTCTTTTATACCTTTATTCTTCTAAATTTCTTTTGTTGTTGTTTGTTTGTAATCTTTCTTAGTTTTGCTTCCATATGTATCACATCAAGTTTTATTTCTGGTTGGTTTTGCTTTGCCATTTTTATCTTTGCATCTCTTTGCCCAAAAATGCTTTTAATTATATTATATGTGCGCTGATTAGCAATTAATGGTTTCTTGCTCACCTTTACTCTGATTAGGGTTGTCCGATTTTTGCCTTCCATTTTAGGTCGGGATTCTTGGCATGAAGCAAGAAGAAGGACAAGGCAGGAGGCTGGGGAGGATTGGTTGATCGGGCGCTAGCGTAGTAAGTTTCGCCCGTGCGAGGGCTGGTTGGGTTTCCACATTACAAATCATTCCTTATATTACGTTCTTACTTTATACGCTTAGCATTGTTGCTACACCGAATGAAGTGCTACTGCGTACCGAGCGCATCTTACAGACACAGATTAATCACACCTAGCCGTCAGCCATCCATCAATTGGCCCAGCCGCGCACATTATGTTGCGATTGTGATGGAGAAGGAAAGCGGTAACGGGGGTCAGAGTGATCTTTTTGTTTGTTTGTTTGTTCGTTTTGCATTCATTGTATAAGGTTAGTAGAGCGGTGTATGTCCGTGAATGCTTGCTAGAAGACAGAGAGAGAAAGAGTGAGAGAAACAGATGTGTGTGTATATTACATATGTATGTTTAATAAATATATGCCTATGCCAATTGTACATATCTATATATTTACCCATACATATGCGTGTAAATAAATCATCACATGCTCGGTACATGCGCGCACATTTGTGTATAGATTATATTATTATTATAATTATTATTATTACTATTATTATTATTATTATTTTGTAAAATTGCATTAATTCTCACTGATTTTTTACTTCTTCTTCAACATATAGATGCATCTAATCGTGCCTCTCTTCTCTACAAACCCATTACTTTTCTGCCTCTTCTCGCGCACTCATTCTCTATCTCTCTCTCTCTCTCTCTCTCTCTCTCTCTCTCTCTCTCCGTTTCGCTCTCTTGCTCTCTCTCTGCTTCTATCTCTTTAAATGCTTCTCTCTTTCTCTTTCTCTTTCTCTTTCTCTTTCTCTTTCTCTTTCTCTTTCTCTTTCTCTTTCTCTTTCTCTTTCTCTTTCTCTTTCTCTTTCTC
>KB666432.1:37697-56829 GCA_000349065.1 Anopheles quadriannulatus | reverse complement strand
GGAAGCCATGGGGGGGGGGGGGGGGGAGCAAAAACGGTAGCATATAACATCAGTAAATCATGGCAAGCAAACAAAACAAAAACAAGAAAGTGAGTTCGTGTGGTGCGCTACGTACGTCAGATCGTTTACCACCCGCACCAGCAGGGAAAAGGATTCTTTGGCGGCTTTCTGTTTGGCATCATTCATCTGACAGTGGTAGACGGTGTACCGATGGGACAGCTTCTGGATTAGGTCCAACGGCGAGATAAAGGTGCGGAACGTAGTTATGAACGCTTCACCGTAAGCTGCAAGGGTTACGAAAAGGGTAGCGAGAATGTGGTTTTATGTGGTTACTTGCGTTACGCTATTTTGTTTTGCTCTAAGCAGCACACACACACACACACACTGCCAGGTGTCCTATGGGCACCACTGGGCGGTTAGAATGCATTGACAATAAGCAGAGCAAAACTTGGCAGGCTCAAGCGCGCTTATAGGTTCGTCTCTTAGCCGCACAATTAAGTTGAGTGTTTGTGCCATTGCTGTACCTTTTGCGAGTTGCAGAAGCGTTAGAGGGGCAAAAGCACATTACGTAAAAATAATTCGTAACTGGTATGGATAAAAAGGTTAATAATTATTCTATTTAGGTACAGATAACTCTATAAGCAACAGTCATCCCTCTTGAATAATGATTAAAAAAGTATTTCTATACATTATGTAAGCAATACGACCAGGCCATCACTAATGAATAATAAATAAATGTAATTCTATGAATTGAAATGGCGCTCATTAATTCAATTCATGCCAGTACATAAAGAAACAAATTATTTAGAAAGTTTACGAGGAAAGTGTGTAAAAAAAAGTTTAACCAATTAATCTATCAATTTGTGTTTAAACACAAAAAAAAAACACAGAAAGTGAGCTATTCTAAGAAAATATACACTGAACCCCTTTATAACGAGTATTCCCTTTTGGATGAGATTTTCGTATAACGAGCAATCTGATATGCTCTTTAAGTAATTAGTGTACAAGAATTTACTACAGGGTTTTCCAAGTCACTTTCGAATGTAAACATTGTTGTTCTCTGCGTGCAAAATGTTATTCCACATTACTCGAATGCTTCATTTTCATCATTCACCGTTATTCACCGCGTATAAGTTGTTTGTCCACATCAATCTGATATTTCAGTTCCATCACTATAATTTTTAATTTCATCAGCATGATGTTCAACACGCCTCAAGCTGAATTGAGTTTGATAGTTATTTGTGGTGCGTTGAAAATCGTGTGTAAGAAAATTGAAATTTCATTTTGATGAAAATACACCATTTGACAGCTGTTGAAGAATATCTTGGATGCGGTGAATAATTATGCGCACATTCGAAAGTGACTTGGAAAACCCTGTATGTGTTGAAAATCATGAATTGAAACTAAAATTTCATTTTGAAGCAAATACACCATTTGACAGCTGTTGAAAATCATTTTGGATGCGGTGAATAATTATGCGCACATTCGAAAGTGACTTGGAACATCCTATAGTAATTTTAAATGAGCAACGGGTGATGAGATCCGGCTTTAAAAAACGATGAAAAAAACGGTGCCAGTGACCCGTTGATGGGTTGAAAATCATGCTGAAGAAATTAAAAATTATTATGATGGAAAGCAAACATTCCAATAAACATTATGAGGAATGACATTTTTCACGCGGTTGACAATGTTAACATTCGAAATTAATTTGGAAAACCATGCAAAATTGAACAAATTTAGCATTAACACTTTCTCATCGTTCCTCATACATTTGTTTACTTCTAATGGTGCTATTAGATTTGGTACATGGAATTGGAATCGATATGTCAAAGCGGGTTTGGCAGAAGTTACCATGCCTTAAAAAATGAATTCGGCTTGCCATATTCCATATTAGATTCCGTACCGATAGGAATTAAACTGTCAAAGAGTTGAAAAAAAAAAACGTAAATAAAAGCCCATTTTCAATTAAATGCAAAGCTGAACAAAAACAGACATGCTTTCAACGTTTTAACCCTTTGACTTGTGGAATGTATACTTTCAGTAGCGTTAGTAGTAGTAGTTAGTAGTTAGTAAGTATATCGCAACACGTCTGCCGTTATCCTGTCTTGAATTAAATTGTTTCTTACAATTGTAGTACGGACAATAACATCAACCATATGGCGTTCGTGAGTTATCAAACAGCTTTTTCACAGCTACGCGCGACGAAGAACTCTACGAAACGGAGCAAAAAACTCGGGCAAACCACTACAAAAGCGATCTGTTACCCCGAGCTAGACTCGGGCTAAACACTGAATGGGTTAACAAGCGTTTAAGTCGTTCGAATAGACAAAATGAAACAAATTCCATTTTAGATTCCCTGTGCGTTATTACACTAGAGACAAGGATTCTAACGTCATAAAGCTCGCTGGAATCTTGACAGCCGAATTCCAATTCCATCTACCAAATCTAATAGCACCATAATCGTCTGCAGCATGGTTACAGTTGCATTTCTTTAGTATAATAAAGATCGATTAACAAGAAAAAAATAACATTTTTTCACAAAAATGAATTACATAAAGTATTGAAAAATAAGAATTAACAGAGTACTTTAAATAAGTGCTTAATTGACTAATGAATGTTGCTTACACTTTTTGAGATTGGTACGAAATGTGTATCTTTTTAGAAGGAAGTTAGAAGGAACGGTCCAAATTGGCCGTATTAATTTATTGTAGCATTATTATGGCATGGGAACCAATAATCTGTATTTTATTACTAATTGTATAGAAAAATCATCCAGCGTAACGAGCTTTCCGTATTACTAATGGGTCAATGCAACGCATTAATCTCGTTATACGAGGGTTTACTGTACACTACTTGAACAAAACAAGTCTTACAATACAGAAAAGACATATACATAATATACTCTAAAATGGATTAAAATATTATGTTATCAAAAAGGAAGTTACATCCAAGCTAGAAATGTGGAAGATAGTCCAAGGTTCGTCAAAAAAAAATCGACAGTTTAAGTAACAGCCATGAAAGCATGCACTGAATAGTACAACAGTTGGAAATTAAAAAAAACGAATCGGCATGCACTAGATACTAGCTTCATACAACTTTTACGTAATTCGGTATTGGTTGCATTTGTAAGACGAAACCGCTTACCATCCTCTAAACAATCGTCTGTCGGTATGGATATTTGTTTTGTTTTGGTAGTTTACAGAAATGAAGCAATGTAATGACACAGATTAATTGCGACGTTCGATTGCGAGGCGTTAGAAGGTAAAATGGGAGGGGGAGGAGGTGGAAGAAGGATAGGGGCAGTGAATAGCCAATGTGTGCCACATATGTTACAAGGTTGATTTCAGTTATTGGAAATTGATTTTCAGTTTGATTGTTTTTGTTTTGACATTTGCAATACATTAGTAATAAGAGGGTGAACGATAATAGAATGGTATTGTGGTAGTGGTTAATGTTAAAGAAACGAGGCGAAGGTGTATACAGGGATACCGCGACAAAACGAAACAGACAAAAGACAAAAGAAGAAAAAAAAACAATACACGACACATTAAACGTTTTGGTGTGACTTTAAAGTACAGTGATAGCTGCCGGTGTAGCTGTACGCAACGGCTAGTGAGGAGGACGGGCTAGTGGGACGACGTGGCCCACCTGCTAGCGTGTCCTGAGCGAGCGCAGTACACAACCCGGGAACCAACCCACTCGGCAATGCTAGCGAGCGGCACGTGCACGCAATGGCAGGAGGAGCAGTACGCAATGCTTACCGTCTGAGTTCTTCTGCACCCGGGTGGCGTGAATGATGAGTGCATCCGGGTGGCCACCCTTGACGTCTGGACCGTCCTCGTTTTCCTTCTTAAACACTAGATAGTTGCTCACGTCCAGCTCCTCCATCAGATTCAGTGGTTGCTGTTGCTGCTCCATCGCCATCGTCATGCCATTCTGAAACGCGGAATAACAGATATTTAGATAAGAATTATGAATTTTAAACATTAGCAAAACACACATAGGCACATTACAAAAAAACAACAAATAAACAAAAGATGCCAAGAAAATGACACAAACCAAACATTTAGGTCGCATAGACAAAAGGAGAAATAAGGAATCTTTGCTGTTGCCAAAGACAAAAAGGTTACACAAAACACAGCAGCATTTGTTAGTACTAGTTGCAAAAAATAAAATGTGTACAGTACATTGCCCGTACTCGCTAGTGTAATTTTTATTTTCACTAGCGCATATAGCGACGACCAGCGCAAGCTATTGGACGGTATAGTTTATGGGTCAAAATTATTCATACTTGGTGTCTCATCAAGTTTCGACCAGGCTATCGACCAGTAGGCCATTTGAAATGTTGATCAACGTTCATAAATTGCTATAAATTAGACCGTTGAGTGTTGTTGTTAGACAAATCGTCATTGAAACAATGCGCTAGGCAACATTTCGCCACATGTTCCAATCTCTATCCATCAGTGTGTAAAATTATAGCCTCCTCGACCCGAAACACTTTTTGACAGATAAATTATACCAGCCTCTAGCTTCCACCCGCCGCCGCTAGATGACGTACGTGTTCACAAAAATTACACTAGCGAGCACGATCAATGTAGTCCGGCCTTACAGGGTTTTCCAGGGGTTCTCATAGTTGTGGGACACTTCCAAGACTCTTTCCTATTAGAAGTGAACTTCGTATTTTGGAAATTCGACTCTATGGCAGTCTTTTTGGACAGGCTCGTTGGAAATTCCTATTGCATTCGTTCAACAAGGGTGCTAGAGAGCCCAATTCCCATTACAATAAGTTCATTTCATGTAAGAAAGAGTCAATAAAGTTTCACACAGCTATGAGAACTCCTGGAAAACCCTGCAATAAACAATACTTCTTCTACACAATAATGCACACAATATGAAATTAATGAAGGAAATGAAACCTCTAACCCTCTAATAGGCGTGAGCACTGTTGTGCTATTAAGAAAACCCATAGCAAAAACGTTAAGCAAAATATTATTAGACTAACAGAAACAGGGAGTGGTTAACGGGAGGTGATAGGTTAGCGACGCCATAAAACGTCCTACGTAAATGGAGTGAGAAAAGGAAAAAGTAGAAAGTAATACTAGTAGTAGTAGTAGTAAGTGCACCTTATTATTCCGTCTAAGTATGACCTCAACCTCGTCCCCGTCTTTGTTGCTTGCCCGTTCGTCACCGGCATCGCCGGCCGGCAGTGGCGATGGCGTGGTGGACGCATCGTAGATCATCGCATCACTGGACGGCAACACGGCCTGCCCGCCGCTACTGCTGCTGCTAGTTCTACCCTTGTTATGGCTATCGTTTAAATAACTACTAGATTCAACGTTATTACTACTACTGCCGCTAGTGTTATTGCTGTGGCTGTGGTTTGTGACGCTGACTAGATGCTGGTTGGTGCTGCCGCTGCCGCGACCAGCCGTACTGGCGAGATTCAGATTGGAAGCGGAGGAGGGAAAGGCGGAGGAGGAGGAGGCGGACAGATTGTCGCCGGCAATGGGCGCTCGCGTGGTCGCATCGCACAAGTGCAGATAGTCATCGTCGGCCGCGTGCTGCCCACCGGCCGGATGCCGCCGGTTAGGGGAGTGGTAACGAATGCCGCACTGCTCGGTGGCAGCGCCAGCAGCAGCAGCGCCACCATCGTCACCAACGGAAGAGATAGTGGTAGTAGTACTAGTAGTAGTAGTAGTAGCAGCTATGTTGGTGAGGGTAGTACTAGTAGTGGAAGTGGACGCAGCACTGCCGCTAGCAGTGGCCGGCTCCGCCTCGGGCGCAGATGCCGCCAGTGGTGGTTGCGCTACCTTCGGTGTTTTCACGTCCAGCGTTTGATTGCAGACAGCCGACGGTTTGCCGCCCGCACCGGACTGGGTCGAGGCGAGCGAGGACGTTGATGGCGAGGGTGACGTGTTGATTGCATTCGGCGCTTGGGCCTGCTGCTGGTGATAGTGGTGCTGCGCGTGGTGGTGCTGCTGCTGGTCCTGGAATATCTTCGGACTGGGTGGCGGGGTCGATGCGATGCTGGGCGTTTTGCTGTTGATGCGCTGGCGCTTCGGTGGCAGCGCGGGCGGCTTCACGCTCACGTTCGGCGAGCTCGGTGGCGACACCGTAGCCGGAGCAATGCGCGACGGCGAGAGGCTGAAGTGAAGAGGACACAATTTAAATGTTAGTGGACAGCACAAATGGGAAGATAATGCATCTGATTGGCTCTTCCCCCTTCTTACCTCATCGTTTGACTGTGTGAGATGCTGTGATTGCTCGTGGTGCTACTGGTCGATATCTGCTCCGAGTGCGCTAAATTGTACGTGTGCACCGAGTGGCGCATAAACTCCGACTGGTTCTGGGTGGCACTGCCGAAGATCTCCATGTAAGCCATGACTGCAAAATTGTTAAAACGAGACACGAAACACGATTAGGTCTGCAACGGTTTTGGTAGGAGAAGCCAAATTCGATTGTGTGATCACACGGAGCTACTACGACAGGCTTACCGGAAATTAATCGAACATAAGTTAAAACAAATACGAAAAAAAGGAAATATCGTGTCTAGCGTAAAGCGAAGCGTCAACCAAGAGAGACAGAGAGAAACAGGAAGAGAGAGAGAGAGAGAGAGAGAGAGAGAGAGAGAGAGAGAGAGAGAGAGCAATAGGAAGGATGCAAATCATTGAACGACAAACGAAAGGAGAAGGACAGAGCAGGTGACAGAAATGGTATAAAACAGATTTTTTTTTGTTCTTTTCCGAAACAACAACACACATTTAGGAGTACAATTACATAGTTGCAAACTTAGGAACACTGCAAGGACTATTTGTGTAAATGCCTCTGTTTGGTGTGCGGTGACCCTACCCCCATTTCCCCTCTCCCCTTCCTTAGGGTCGCTTGATTGCTGGGGGTCAGGTTAGGTGTGTGTGTGACACATTTTACTACTATTTGTAAGTACTGTAAGTGTGAGTGGTGGTATGGATGTGGCCAGCTGCAACTGTTTTGTTTTTTAATTGCGACCGAAATGTGTCCAGGTGATACTGTTCAGTAATCCAATTCGAGCAAATCTGTGTGTCTCATTGTCCCCCACGGTTTTGTTGGGCTGAGAAGATGTAAGAAGCTTGAACAGAACAAAACAAAAAAATAGCCTTGGAAAGAGAGGCTTTTGTTATTCTGTTTCGCGTGTACACAAAAAAAAAACTGAAATTTTTGAAAACAGAGTTTTGAACTGCTTTCTGTGTGTGTCTGTGCGTGTTTGACACATGTTTTGATAATAGGATGTGTGTGTGGTGTGTGGAGAAACAAAAAATATTCAAGACCAACTTACCTGAATATGCAACACTTTGAAACACTAAAGTGCGCGCATCACCATAAAATTAGATTAGAGAACGTGAGTTTGGTTGGCTTTCGTTTGGGCGAAGTTTGGTTAATAACAATACTAGTAGACTTTACACACACACACACAAACGCGCGCGCGCGAGATTTAAATCACACGCCACACACACCGCATACTGGATAATGGAAGGGTTTTTTTTCCTCTAAACGCTTGCATTCACACACACAGACACAAGCGCGCATAGGAATGCTGTTCAAACAGGCCCCTGCATCATGGGGAATTTCCCAAATACGATTCTTAAAAAGGGCTTCTAAAAGACATTGCGGCCATGGAAGTGAATACGGTACGGGCTAAGAAAAGTTACGGCACGGGGGGAAGTGACATTGAACTTAATAGAATGGAAAGGAAAGTAAGATTTCAGCACGCTGGGCTTGCAGGGAGGGAGGTGGTGGTAATTCGTACGCAAATTGCTACAGAAAAGCAGTGAAATCCCTCTAAGATATAGTCTCTTCAAGATGATTTTTTTTATATTCTCTTAGCTACATATAAGTATTCGGTAAATCTGTTTCAGATTCATGAATCTAAACGAATCTTTGGAATGATTCAATGAATCTGAATCTCGTTTGGAAAGATTCATGAATCTCAAATGAATCTTCTAAGATTCAAGAATCTCTAAATATTCATGAATCTATAAGAATAATAAATCTATTAAAATTCATATATCTCCAAGGATTCACGATACATGATTCATGGCATGACCACGGAGGATGTTACGCCAAGAAGAAGAATAATAAAAAGCTAAAGATTTATGATTTTTTAGAGACTTATATATCCCTTGAGATTCATGAATCCCTAGTCATTCGTTAATCTTTCGAGATGTAAGAATCTTTTGAGCTTCATGCATCTTTCGAGATTCTCAAGGGATTTCGAGAATCTCAAGGGATAAGTCTATAAAAAATCGTAAAGCTTGAGCTTTTTATTATTCTTCTTCTTGGCGTAACAACCTCCGTGGTCATTCCATAAATCATAAATCGTGAATCCTCATGAATAGATTCATGAATATTTAGAGATTCTTGAATCATAAAGATTCATGAATCTTAAGCGATTCATGCATATTTAGAGATTCTTGATTCTTTGAAGATTCAGGAATCCTTGAAGATTCGTGAATGTTTAGAGATTCATGAATCAAGATTCGTATCATTCATCAACGATCCAACAGATCCAATTGGCTGCCTAGCTTCTCGAAGATGAATTTTTGAATGGCAGAGCACAACAAAATCGGTCAAAGGAAGCAAGTTTTTTTTCCAGTTGTTTCTTGGATACTCCATTAATTTTCTTTAAAAAGAATCTCTCCCTAAACTGTAGGTCTCTTGGAGATATACCTTAGATTGATTTCACTGTATCTGGTCATTATTGAAGGGTCTGCATCCATAAACTACGTAACGCTTGTCAAGCGAAAGGGTTGCACTAGAGTTGAACAAGAGCGCGTCAAAAGTTCTCAATTTTGATTAAGGCGTTACATAACTTTGGCATGACCTCTGACGCGCACTGTTCGCTGCCCGCTGCCTGTATTAGTTCTGCTTCATCGTTACGGCACGTACACGTGAAATCATTGACTTTTACATCAGGGGCAAAAGGGGAAAAAGCAAGGAGTTTCCTCTTCTGTCTATATTGTCATACACGGGTACGAACTCTGATGGCGGTTCGATTTGCTCTCACGCTCTAAGACAGTGGGACGCGCTCGCGGGCGAAGGAAAACAATACTCACTATGCTTCTTCTTGATCGGTAGCGGCGGTGGCTCCTCCTGGAACCGGCTCATATGCCGCGGCTCGATCAGACTGATATGCTTGCTCGGTAGATTGTGGAACATCTGCTGCCGGCTGTACAGATACGACGGCGAACTCTGCATCGGGAAGTGGCCAAACGAGTCTTGCGATCTACAAAAAAAAAAAAATAAATAAATTAAAAATAAAGCAACATCACATAAGTTGAGTGTAGCCGCGCTTTGCGGTGGGATATTTACCCTCGCTCCAGGTCAACCTCGTCCACGTTGTCGTACTGTGACGGATGGCGTTCCCGCTTAATACTGTGCGAGCGCGTCTTGACTGGCAGGGCCGGTGGTCGGTCCGTTGCACCACCGGCCGACGTCCGCGGAAAGACGTCATCGTTGCCGAGCTCGTCGATGCTGGGGCCGTGCACGAGCAGCTTCGACAGACTGCTGCTGCTGGACGTGGTGACGGTCGACGTCAGCGAGGTCGCGCTGGCGAGCTGTTCGCTTGCCCCCTTCGGCCCCGCGCTGCTGTCGTCGCTGGCCTGCGTGATGATCGTGTCGATTTTCTGATGAAAGTGCTGCTGCTGCTGCTGCTGATGCTGCTGATGATGCAGCACGTGTGCCTGGTGGTGCTGCTGCAGATGTTGCTGCTGCACGGCAGCTTTCCCAGAGGCGACCACCAGTGCCGCCATGCCGTCCACGATGGATTCAGACTTGTGCACGTACGACGAGGAGGAGGACGACGAGCTGGCACTTTTCTGGTGATGATGGTGCGTGGTAACGGTCGCAGCCGTGCTCTGGTACTGCATGTGCATCTGCTGCTGCTGTTGCTGATGTTGATCGCGGCTGACACGCAGCGAGTACATTGACTCGAACCCAGACTCGTTCGAGTTGCGATTCAGACTGTTGTTGCTGTGCTGCGGCAATCCGCCCGCTAGATCGCCCGCCTCCTCCCAGTGCTGCGTGCCGCATCCGGCCGCACCGGCACCGAGTATCACCAGCCCGCCGAGGCTGGCGGCCGTAGCACTCGCGTGCGACGAGCAGCTCGTGAGCGCCCGCAGCTCATCCTCCTCGCGCGAGTGATTCAGCGCCGAGTCGAGCGAACCGGCGCTGGCACTCAGCAGGCTGCAGTTGTCCTCGGGCGACCGCGACCGCAGCGACATCCGGTCCAGCCCGATGCTGCCACCGGCGCCCGTTGCCCCGCCGCCACTACTGCCCGGTCCGCCCCCGAGCTGGAAGATGGTCGAATCGGTTGACGCGCAGTCGGACGACGCCGTGGTGGTGTCGTGAAAGGAGTGATTCTTGGCATGCTGGCTCTTGCGCTTGGGCGGCAACGGTGGCGGCGGTTCCTGCGACCGGTCCGGCAGCGGCGGTTTGGGCGGCGGCGGCGGGCTCGAATCGCGCAGGATGCTTTCCGTGCTGTGCGACGCCCGCACCGTCTTGAGCGACGTCTGCTCGAGAATGTCGCGCTCGCGCGGCGTCAGCGGAATGTCCGGCAGCGAGGTGCGCTGGCTGACCACGTCGACCGTCGGGCGCTGCAGCGTGTTCGAGCTCGGACCTCCGGCACTGTGGCCCGCCGCAGTACCGCCCACCCCTGGGCCCGGACTGCCGCTCCCGCCGGTCCCGATTGCCTTCCGGTCGGAGAGTTTCTCGTTCGCCAGGTTCACCAGATTGTTGACCGCGTTCTCGACCAGCTCGACCACCTCCTTCACGTTTTCCTTGCTGAGCGACGGGCAGTCGTCGCCCTCCTTCGTTAGCAGCACCTCGTCGCACAGCTTCAGCAGGTTGCCGAGCGAGACGTGCACGTGGTTGGTCGCGTTGATGAATGCCGAACTGTGCTCGTTCAGTGTGTACGATTGCAGTGCTAAAAAGAAGGTAGCGGGAGGGAGGATTAGTGTTAGTTTGTGTCAACGTTTCTTACAGCGGCTGCCCATGCTTACCCGTGTGCACGTTCGCGATCGATTCCAGCACGACCGTACCGTTGCCCGGCAGCATCTCCAGCTTGTTCTTCAGTATGACGTCCTTGAAGTGGGTCAGCGCATTCTTCACCTGCCGCACGTGATAGTTGAGATCCTGCACCGGCTTGGCCGGTTCGTCGGTGGTGCTCTTGCGGCTGCCATAGTTGGCCGCATTTGCGCCACTACCACCAGCGCCGCCCCGTGGACTGTTGGGTGAGTGAGATCTGCGGAATTTACCCGATTTGCGCGAGGCGATCGAAAATAGCATATTAGAAACCGTTTTCAGGCTGGGCAGAGCTATGTGTCACGAGAAGCGCGCGGAGAGTGGGAAGGAAATTGGGCAAATGGGTTGCGTCTTCCAGGTGTTTCTATCGTGTCTGGTTCGCGGGCACGCTATAACGGGCACCTGACGCGGCGGTGGTCACGGTCAAAGCACTAATGCGACACTAATGAACCTTTGTAGCGCGAGGACGCCTGCAGCGGGCTTGAGGTGGGTGTCGTCTTCGCGCAGTACGTGTTCTCGCGTACCCCTTGTTGTTGAGACGACGAAAACATACACGACAAACACACACACACATGTCAGACACGCTTCGGCCGCCGTGTCACACTCGTAAGGCGCGTTCGTCGTTCGGACTCTATCTTTCGTCGCTTATCGTAGATAAGCAAACAATTCACTGATAATTCTCGCCCCGCTCATATCTTCGCAAAAATACTGCATGTGTGTGTATGTGAGTGTGTGAGTGTTGGTGTGTTTAAAAATACTGGACGGGGAAAATGAATACCGTACAACAGCCCGACAGCTTATTCAGAACCAACTTTGGCTGCTGTGTCGGACATACACACGAAACACGCTGGACACTTAGGTCGCGCTTAATCCTCTTGGGGAACACGGGATGGCTTGTTCGGGTGTTGGATAGTTCCAACAAGCAAACGCTAATATTTACGATGGAAAGGGTACATTGCGTTCCGTGAGTGATAAGAAAATCCTTTCGCCGATTTATATGGTCTGTATGTTCAAGAAAGCCTAGTGACTGGGAGGGTTGGCCTCGCGAAGAGTCGTACAATATTGCAAAAGTAGGGCCTTCTCTCTTGATGCGTCTTTGAAACTGCAACAAAGATGCTGTTGTTGATGTGGACGGCTTAAACGCCGGTTTCCTGGATGTTGGACACGGGGTGTATCCTAAAGTCTTGAATAACTAAAACAACAGCAAAAAATCCTACCTAGTCATCGTGCTGGTCGGCGTGCGGATCTGCGATATCTTCTCCAGAAAGTCGTCCTTAAACGAGCGCGCCCGGCGAGCCAGCTTGTTGCCCCGGATGCTGCCCTTGTGACCGGACGAGCCCGGTGCACCGGGCGTAACGCTGGCGCTGCTATTGCCGCCTGCCGCCTGATCGTGGCCACCAGCCGTCGGTGTGCTGGTGACGGAGCTTCCGCCGTTGCTGTTGCTGCTGTTGCTGTTCGAGCTGCGCCCACTCGAGACGGGCGTGGACGTGAGCCCGATGCTGCTACTGCCGGTGCTGGTTGCCGGCGTGCAGCTGCCACCGTTATCGTATCCTGCGAGGGTCGTGAAAGAGACAGAAAGAGGGAGCGAGAATAGACAGAATATGTTAGAAGATGGGTGGGATAATTTGTGTGTCTGTTTTCACTTTTCTTGTCGGCTGGTGCGAACCGTGATGCACTGTATATCAATGACCGGGTCGAGCCTGGGGCAGACATCGTATGGTTGGCAAAGCGTACTAGAGCGTAACATTAGTGCTCGAAGTTTTCAACACAAGAACCACTAGCAAAATATTGATAAAATGTATATGTACTGTCGTAATATGTAATGCAAAATATAATGGTAATATGTAATGCCATACACCTAAAGTAATATCAATAATTGTAATACTGTGATAATCACTACATGTTTTGTCTTTGCCGTAAGCCTCAATCGCAAACATGAATTAATCTAAAAAAAATCAGAAACAGTTACATGGTATAATGGTCAACCCGAACGACATGACATCCGTTATACAGAGAAAATAAACCAAATCAGTCTCAAATTTAGTTCACCCCACACTTAGGTCCGTAATTCTTGAGACAAGGCACAAGACACTGTAACTGCAATTCTTTGCGCGAAATAAGAAGTAGAAATAAACAGCTCTTTAAAAGATGTTAGGTCTAAAAAATGCTTCATTATGCGTGTGCTAGGCCACGTCGTTTTAATTTGTCTTTTGGAGATGCTAATCAGTCTTTAAAGTTGTAAAACCATTTCTGCTGACGCATAAGAGATTGTCTGTTCAAGCTAAAATTGGCGTTTTGATAGCTGACTTCAATGTACCTGTAAAGTTATTCTTAAGCACGTTTTAAGACATTTAGTTTGAGACATAGGCACTTAAGGTCAACTGATCTTATCAAACGCATATCATATCAGTCGTGAATGAAGGGAACTCGGAACAGACTGTACAAGTTGTCCCCGAGGTACGTCATTAACGCGAACCGCGAAGAACTTGCGTATCGAGAGTCTTAAAGGTTGTAAGTCTGCAGAAGCGCTACCTAAAGCTAAGTGCTGATGAACACTATCTTGTCCACGTAGATTGCATTACAAATGGTCTGAACATGTCATCAGGAAAGCTTATGCTCTTAAGCCAATTCATTATGATTGATACGATTGTTGATTGGTGTTTCCAATATATGTCAGCCATGTTGATAAAAATGAAGTAATAGCCATAGTAAGTAACAAAATAATGCATATAATTAAGCTGCTTTGATATAATTCAAATGATTAAATAGTATTTAGGGTAAGTGTACCAATTGTGGCCATAGCACTAATAATGGCTATAACGAGCAATATATTTGCACCCAAACAATCAATGTGCGTCCAGAAACCACGGATGGATTTCATAAATCAAATATGAATATTTTGAAACATTTGTGCTGGTCACTTCCGTTTGTAAAATATCATTCATTAAAAATGTGTAACCAAGTTGTTTGTAGAATATTAGAGATTTTCAAGCATCTAACCATAATTTTATCTTAAAATCGTAATTTTTATGCAAAATGTTAATTATTAAATGACTTTACATCAAAAGTAGCAATATTTTATCAAAAAAGAGCGATTTTTTTTTCGTATGTTGCTACAATTTATCATCAATGTACCAATAATCGCAGTTTGGTAAGCTTTTGCCTTTTTACAATTGTCAATTTGGTTGAAGTGCAACCGACCGGATAAATTACCTATATTAAAAATAAAAAAGAGGTTTACGTTGTTATTTGCGCAATCTTAAGTGTTAATATTTGTGTTAACCATCGGTTTTATGTAAAATATTATAAAATCGAATCAGTTTAATGAAGAAAAACAGTCTTTTATGACTTTCATACAAAAAAGCGTAATCTGAAAACCGCCAGCACTACATGGTCCTATTGCCTTGAAAGTGTACTCTTGTTTTTCCCTGGTGGATAGTTAGTTAGGGCAAATCTTTAACATAATGTAAGTCGTTCTTCTAGATACTTGGAAAATGGCTACGATTCTTCATTTGAAGAGACTCAAACAGACCATCCTGATTTGCGTGCCTCTGCGTCTCGTGCCGAAACAGTATGGTATCGCTTACAGGTGATATGAAGTGTAACTCTAAACTTACACGGTTTAGAATTTATATTATTTGTAGAATAAGAATGTACAATTTTAATAGGATTAACCCTGTTAACTGCGCAACTGATTCATTGAGCGTAGCTATTAACACAACCAGTAATAGACAACGGAGATTTCAAACTATTAATTTGACTTATTTAATGGTGTTCATATTAGTGGTTGGAGCTCGAAATCCTAACTATCTGATTCCGACTCCGTCTCCGGAATCGATTCCGACTCCATCTTCGAAATCGATTCCGATTTTGATTTCAGGATTGGAATCGAAATAGCATCCGGAATCGGCTCCGGAATCGGAATTCGGAATCATAATCGGCTCTGGAATCTCCAAAGCATTCTAAATATTTTCGATGAGAACTCTGAATATGGGACAAGCTAGATAGATTGATTTGAGTATGTAAGATTTGTTAAATGCAGAAGTTAATTTACTTTATATGATTTATAAAATTTACATCAATACTCCCAGAAATCAACAAATTGGGAGATCATAACATAACGTCCCTGTGTTCTCAGATTTTTGTGGCTTTTAATTCGATTGCTATGGACCTCAATTTATTTTTACCAACGTTATAAAAATTACTGAAAATGGGGCCATTTGCATTGCATGCAACACAACTAAACCTTCAATACATACTGCAAAAAAAAAGATTAATCCATTTTTTCATCAAACTGTCAATGCTGTCAATGCAATGCTAAATTATGTTTTAAATCTTTTTGCGTTCGAAAGTTTCCATCGTTTATTTATGACTGTTTTTAATTGACTGCAGCGCCAGTCATATGGGACTGATTAAATTGAAATGCTGCAGATTTAACGAACAAAACGCTTGTAAGGCGGTACGTCGCAGTTAGGGAGTTAGGGCGTATGTAAAAATAGGGTTTTAGACAAACAAAAAAATGCACAAAGCAATGCGGAACCGTCAGCGATGATTAACTGTATCAATCAAAGAGAACTAGTTTCAACCCGTTTTTATTGGTTCTTTTAAAATGACTATCGAATGATTCACGCATTCAACACTTTTTTATTCATAAAATAAAAGTGCATAGCAAAAGTCTGCGATAGCAAACACACATGGCAAGCAGCGCTGCTTTGCGTTCGCTTCCATACGAAACACCAACCAATGCGCAGTGAGTGAGTCAATGTTCCACCTAAATTGCGGAGCCGGAAATAGAATTTTACAACAATTTCAAATAAACAACTCATATCGGGAATAGAGCAACGACCGGCAACGCGGCAACTGGAAATCGCATCAGATTGAAAATAAAGTTTTAATATCCAGGCATGCAGCTAACCTCTTACCCTACCGTTCCGGCCACGCATCTCACCGGAATGCAGCATGCAAGCCCGATAGTTGCATCTTCCTCTACCGAAATACTCGCGCATAGTAAACACATGCCGTGCAGCAGCATCACCCTATCCACCAGCGCCGAACGACATCCCCCATATCCCACCCAACCATCCCCCTCACATTCTCGACACTTTTCTGTTTCAGCTAAGATTTGTAAGTACATAAACATTCCCTTCTCTCTATCTCTCTATCGGTTCAGTTCACTTTCTACCGTCATGTGAGGGGGTGTGAGAAGATGGGGTTTTAATTCAATGTTTCATCGCCCCACCGTATGCAATTAAACACTGGTTCGAAGGAATTTGATTCTGTGAGTGTGTGTTTTGTTTTTGCTGGTCCGTCCTATGAGTTAATCCCACGCGATGGTGCCAACTGTTCCACTTTTGCGGGATGTATAAAAATAGTACATCGAACCGCGTTCCCTGTGCAGCCCGGTACAAGCACGAATTTTGGGTGATTGATTTTCCGACCGATGAGGGAAGAGAAGAGCGTGGAAATCGAATTTTTCGTGCACCGATGCACAGCCGGGATAGAATTGACAGACACGGCTGGTAAAATGTGAATGACAGATACACACACACACGCACATTTATATATATATTTATACAAAACGGGTGCTCGCTTGTTGTCCGCGTACAGAGGTTGGATGGGATGAAGTAATGGGGGACATATGGTAATATCAGAAATACAGACTTTTTTTTGGTGGTCACTAGTTAATACAATGACGGCTAATTGACATGCCGCATGTGACATACAGTTTGGAAGCGTTTGGGTGTCGCTTGTCGCCTCGGAATGCATGTCATTGAATTAGAACGGTTAGATGACAGTGATGCGTTGGCATAGGCAACAAAAACGTAGGCAGTAATTAATAAATCTAATTATTTGAGAATGCAAAAAAAAAGGTAGAGACGAAGAAAAGGAAAGCCTCGTTTCTAGTGTTGGATTTCATGGATATTTCATTGAGATTCTTTCTTATGAATCTTCTGCGATAAGTGATTCGAATCTCGAATCTAATCCTTAAAGATTACATCTCCAGAGAATCTCCAAGGATTCATCAAGCTCGAAAGGTTAATGGATCAGTAAGATTCATTAATCTGCCGGAATTCATAAATCTTTAGAAGTGTATGATTATTAAAATATTAAATTTACACGATCCTATGACACAATGGTAAGCTTGCACGACTTAACAACATGCCCGTCGTAGGTTCAAGCCTCGCAATGGACCGTCTCCCCGTAGCAAAACAATTTATCCGGCTGTGTGATACTTGCCAAGAAGTCTCAAAAGTCTGTATAGGCTGGCATGACCACGTAGGTTGCTACGCCAACAAGCATAATAAGCAGAAACTCAAGTTCTGAAGCATAATCTTTGAAGATGTATGAATCCCTTGAGATCCCTAGAGATTCGTGAATCTTTCGAGATCCATGAATCGTTTCAGCTTCATAAATCTTTCCAATCGATATTCAAATTTTAAAGATTCATTCTGATTCATGAATCAGATTTACCCAGAACTACTCGTTTCTGAGGAGGCTATACAGCCGCAACAAAAAAAATACAAACGCGTGTGTGAATGTGTTGTAGCGCCTGCTGCACAGAGATAATTGAGCAAAGAGCATGACAATACAAACGCTCGCCAACACACACCGGGGCAGAATGCACCTTTTTAGAGGTCAATTAAATTAACACAGGGGACCACAATTTGCAACGAGTTTGGGGAGACTATGATATCTATTGACGATTCATTGAGTAACGTAGTTAAGGTACAGCCGTTGCCGCTAAATTTTGACTCTAACCTACCAATTTTGTGTCTCGAAGGCACCAATTTTTGACAGCGTGTTACGAGTTTTTCCTCTACGGCATTATTATTTTTTTTTTTGTAAATCGCTTTATTTACAAAATTCTAAACGGTGAGTTCCAAAAGTATTGAAATCAAGTTAAGTAGTTGATAATTTCATTTACAGAGTTTTAATGGCGTGAAAAAGTATGTATTTATCTTCAATAGTAAACAATGACAAAAATAGGTGCGTTAGAGGCATAAATCGAGGCCTTAGAACCAAAATGTAAGTTAAACTGTAAGTTAAACGTTCGTTCTTCCACATGTAATCCCAACGAGGAAGCATGACGCATTGTGGGGGTTCAACAAGCCCAGCATCATCACTAGTTGTGTGCGGGGGCGAGCAGTTCCCGAAAAACCGATCGGAATGCCTCATCATCTTGTATCTTGCGACCGATTTGGGCAGTTGGTAGGCGGGGGGTTAAGAGAGTAATCGAAGGATCGAAGCATTCCACGTATTGGAGAAGATTGGCAGCAGAGCGCTTCGCGGAGCTAGGAATAGTGTGCGGGAACAACGCACCACCAGACTGCACGTTGCAACATGATCAGTATTCTAGCGTTGTAACCGAACAGTCTCCATCCTCTCCCACCCCCACTAGGAGTCACCTCGATTGGGCACTTGGCGGGATGAAGGCTTTGGGGGGGGGGGGAAGGGGGGGGGAGGTGTTTCGCGGATTGGCCGCGGAATACTACAAAAACGGGAGAAAAAATTAATAACGGTCGATCGTAGTTTGTGCGCTCCCCGTGCAACTTGTTCCCTTTGCGAACGCGTGACGACAGAAAGAGAGAGCAAGAAAGAGAGAGAGAGAGCGAGAGAAAGAGAGGGAGAGAAATAAAGAAAGGGAGAGAGAGAAATAATTTAATTTAAAAAAAAACTCTCCAGTGCCAACCAAACACTGCCCGCCACTCTATCGCGCGCATCACCGATGCTTTTCACACTTTCAGCAACAACCGCAGAGTAACGGCGGGGTGACGAGATCTGGCCCCCATCCGGCCTTGGCACGGAATACTGTGTCAGGGTTTGGTACTGAGGTGGAGGGGGGAGATCTTGTTCACACCTAGCGCGTACCCTTTCGGGGCAGACATGATGGAGGGGTTGCCGTTGATTGATTTCCAATATTTGAATGCTTCCCACAAGACGTTCTCTTTAGGGCGCTCCAGAAGTACTCCAGCAGAAGTTGCGTGCGCTCTCCTTCTCCATTACAAGACGAATCACCCTGTCTCTCTCTCTCTCTCTCTCTCTCTCTCTCTCTCTCTCTCTCTCTCTCTCTCTCTCT